>VDFB02075321.1:228311997-228531778 GCA_007258455.2 Sequoia sempervirens | reverse complement strand
TTGATATAGATATATAAGTTAGATGCTTTTTGATGTTTTGAAGATAGTAGTGAATTTTGTGAATTTTCTACATGTATGTGATGTGAATATTATTAGAGAAGTGTGAATTTAAGTTGTGAATGTTGAGTAGAAGATTAGAGTGATGCAAATGCAAAGATAAATAGAGTGTTAAATCTAAATCAAATGAAGTGTGTAAAGTAAGTTTATTGAGCTCCATTAGAGCTATATTTCATGCATATGATAGATGCAATTGTAATAGTTCAAATTAGGTTGTGAGCCACAATCTCTCTTCTATCTTTTTCTCTGTGGGCAGTGAGAGCTTTTGTAAATATACTATAATCAGCTATAATATATTGTGAGCTAATCCTCACCATGGTTTTTACCATTTTATATTTTCCACGTAAAAATCCTGGTGTTCATGTGTTATGAGTTGTTGTTGAATGTTTCATGCTTTCTTTCATTACTGTAGTTGAATGTGTTATGTGGTTTGGGTGTTTAAATATTTGAATGGTTTAAAAGAATACTGATTCATCCCCCCTCTCAGTATTTTGAGTGTTCAACAATTATCAGAGCTTGGTTCCTTGGAACGAGCTTAACCACTTGGGGAAGATCTTGGAGGTTGAACACATGACTATTAGAAGACTACCTACTCCTCTAGAAGATATTCCCATTGTTGGATCCATAGAAGAAGATTACATGCTTGAAAAAGATGAAGAACTCAAAGTTTCCCTTAAAGATCTTGAAAATACTAAACATGAAAACAAATATCTAAAAGAAAATGTCAAAGAAGCAAATGAATACATCAGAAAATTGAGAGAAAAAATCAAGAAGTTTACAGAAAGGCATCAAGAAGTCAATGAAAAATTAAAGCAAGCAAATGGAACTATCACCAGTCTGAAAGTGAAAGTTGAAGAAAATAAAAGAATTGAGGAATGTCTGAATGCAATGGTGAAAAGAAAATATGAGGAATGTACAAGACTTGAACAAGAAGTTGTGAATCTAAGATTAGATCTAGAGAAATTAAGGAATCATGAAGACAAATTCAAGATGAGTGCTACAAATCTTGACAAAATGATTGCAAATTAGAAAGGAGCTAAAGGAAAAGAAGGCTTAGGATTTGAAAAGGGTGAAAGCTCAAAATCAGACCAGACATAAAACACTGAAAAGAAGATTGAAGATAAGAAGAAAAATGGAAAGAAGATCTAGAATCAAAGAAGACCACCGGCTAGACACCAAATGCACAAAGGTACCCATATTTTAGTGGTTTTTGTTATTCTTGCATTCTTGCAATAAATTTGAACATAAAGCAATGGAATGTAGAAGAAGAATGAATCAAAATGTTACATATTTTCTTGGTCAATGTTTTATATGCAAGAAATTTTTTCATAGTGCTAGTGAGTGTAGAAGTCAAATGATGAATGGCTATAACAATGGTAGAATGATTCAATATTTCAAAGGATATTATTATACATGCTATGGACTTGGGCATAAAGCTAATCAATGTAGATCTAGAATGAATGGAAGGAATATTGGTTAGAAGAATGTCACATATTACAATTGCAATAGGCCTAGACACATTGCCAAGTTTTGCAAAAGAAGAAATATGAGGAAGGATAATATGATAAAGAGGAATGAACTAGAACAAAAGATTGATCCTGTAGAAACAAAGAAGGAAATGGAAAATATTTGGAGAAAGAAGGAAGAGAAAAAAGTTAAGGATGCATATGTACAATCCTCCAGTGTAGATGTTTCCTCTGGAAACTAAGTTGAGAGCTTTGGCTCAAGGGGAGCTTTAATGAACATCCTTTATCCCCCACCAAAGAAGAGGTATTGATTCCTCAGCATGAAGATATGTGATGTAGATCAACATACTTGATCTTTGGTGAAGATTGTGGAAGAAAATATGATAATGTGGAAGTTTGTGAAGCATCAAAATTTGACTATGCATATAGTTAAAGGTTTACCAAATTTATTGTTTGAAGCATTAATTACAAAATTAGGTCAAATTCCAAGGGTTATAAAGTGATTTTACTTAGCTATTTTCATTCATAATGAGTGTTGGCCTCCTACAATGATTTCACAACTAAGCCTTTACAACCATGATTTAGAGATTGGAAATCTAACCTAAATAGCCATTTAATCATCATGAAGGTGCACTTAACTTTTCAACCTAGGGACGTGAACTTGAAATAGGTCAACACTGTATGCACACGAGGGGCTCAAGTAGTCATTGCATGCTACGGCGAAGAAACACAATAATGAAAGTAAACTGCTTGAAAGGAGAAAAAGAAAATGCTAAACATCAACCAACAACTATACTTATACTGGAATGTGTGTAGGAATAAAGATCTAGGTGACAAACATGAAACTACTTTTTCTGCTTTGGCTGCAAGAACCGACACAAAATGGACTTCTAGTGGTTGCATGAATAGTCAATGCTAGATTTCTAACTAAGTAACAAACAAAAAGTAATACTAAACTAATGCTAAGCTAAGACAATAGATTACTCACCAAGTGGGCTCCCTTGAATAAGTATCCTCTAAACTAACAAGAACTTAGATGCTCAAACTCATAACTTTATTTTATTCACTGTAAATCATGCATACAAAGAGTAATGTCTATTTGTATTGCTGAAACTGGAGAATGAGAGTACAATGTAAAATCGTACAACCTCCTGAAGAAGGAGCATCAAATTATTATTGATACTATACTAAATGAGGCAGTCAACTCCACAACTGGGAGGACACCATTTAGGGAAAATAGGGGAAAGTGGAGTGATGACGGTTACACATACATGGAATCCAGTTAGACATGCAAGTCAAGTGTAGATCCATCACGATAGTAACACCCATGCATGCTTGATCATTAAGGTCCATTGCAAGGCAGTTACGTTCAGTTGCATGAAGAATCTTTGTTGCCGGCTGTCATTGACCTTGAGTGACTTCTCAGCTGGATGTTATGGTGCATGCCTAGTTGGCGATGTCTTCCATAACTTGGCATATTAAGTCTGCAGGACAAGGTTAGTACACATAATAATTGCACATCAATAACCACTCTAAGAAACATCCATTAATCACATGCAAAATCAATATAGATGACCCACATATTATGCCAAATATCATTAAAGCTTGCAAAGATAGGGTAATGTCAAATGTCAATGGTTTGAGGGAAACATTATGCCAATACCAACACTTAAGAATTAAATTCCATGACTTCTATGAGAAAATAGACTATAGATTCTACCCAAAACTTGACCAAAAACTAGGCTCATCAATGAGCCTTGATAAGAAGCAGAGCAACAAGGAAGTGATTTGGAGTGATCAAAGTTATTTGTGACCTGATACGTTGAAACCCTAGTTTAGCAAAGAAAAGAAAATGTATTTACAATCTCGGGTTTTCCCTAGTTTTCAAAAGAACTTTGTTTGAAGGTAATTTGAATTCTTTGCAATGGCTACACTGAGGGTTATTGAGGTTACTAAGAAGCCACAACCAAAATTTAAGAAGTACCCTACAAAATTAATAGAAGATGACTTTCTTGGTGTGTTTTCCCATGTTCCATATGAGGTTTTTCCAATTGAGGATATAAGGATTTACATTCATGGAAAAATGGATGAATATGATCACAATAAGCTAGCAGATATGTGGATGAAAAAATTGAATGGAGACAATTTTTCCCTAAAAATAGAGTATCAAAACCTAGTCATGAAGATATTGGATGTATGGAAATGGTTTTTGAATTTTTTTTTAATGAAAAAGGGTTAGAATGGCATTAAGCAGAATCCATGACAAGTTCATTTGGACCCACATGCCTAACATGATAACAAAAGAGGAAATTAGAGAGGTCATGGGTCTATGCTCCATCAGACTTGTTCCTATGTTGAAACCAGTTAAGAATGAAATGGTAATGGAACTCATAGGTGCAACCTATGGTAAGAGGGATTTAGCAGTAAGTCCCATAAAAAATCCAGTTGTGAGGTATGCAACAATATTAATTGGCTACAAAATCTATTTCACAAACAAAGCTAATTTTGTATCTTCCACCATAATTAATGTGGCATATGAGATGGTTGAAAAAGGTGTTGACTATGATCTTTGTGAGTTGCTAAGGAAACAATTGATTGGGAATATGAAGAAAACCAAGGAGAAGAAGTATACAATTAAGTATGGGACTCTGGTTATGTGCTTACTTTTCTATTTCCTAAAGGAACTCCCTAGAACTAGAGGTGTGAAATGGTTGCAAGGAAGACCATTTTCTCATGAAATCAAAGATTTTGAGTAGTCTTGGTGATGGGAAGGAACAAGATGAGGCTCTTTTTGTTTTCTATGTAGTTTTTTTAGAAGAGAATGCATGAGAGATAGAATTCCAAGGAAAATAGTAGAGAAATATAAAAATGATATCACATTTTTGGTAAGCACTGATGAATGCATCATGGAGGAAGTTGAACCAAGGACTGTGAATCCCTGCATTGGGATATGAGGTCACTAGACAAGAGATTACTGGTTTAGTTGACGTTCTATTGAAAAGTGAAAAGGATACAACTAAAGAAAGATATGACACCTATGAAGAGAAGTATTTGGAGGTGCACATGGAGCAAAAGAAACCATAGATACAAATGAAGGTTAGAAAGATGGTTAATCAATATGCAAAGGAAATGGGAATCTCAAAGGAATAATTGTAGTATACAAGAGAAAACACTAAGGGAGAATCAAGTGTTGTAGGAGGTTCAGAAGGCACACGAAGATTTGGTAGGATAGCTACCACTCCTATTTAGAAGTCCTCCGAGACTAGGCAACCTATTGCTGAGAAACTAAAATCAACTAACAACCCTCTGGTGAAGGAGAAATCCCCTTCGGTTGTGCACATGACAAGGCTAGAGAAGAAGAAGGCTACTTTGGTAGCACCTCTTGCCGCCCCTGCACAAAAAAGACAAAAGCAAAAGGTAGTGAGAGAAAGGATTATAAGTGTCAATGTGGAAGAAGAAGAAGAGGAAGAAGTTCCCACGTTAGTTTACAAAAGGATATGTGAAGCTTCACAAGGTGAAGCTAGTGCTAAAAGAAGAAGATTTGATGCCACTGACATAGATGGTGAAGAGGAGATTGAGAAAGAAAAAGAAGCATTTGTAATACAAATGAGAGAGAAGAGGAAAGAAACCACCAAGAAGGTGTCTCTAGAAAAGAAGAAGGTAGAAACAAAGAAGACTCTAGATGAAGTGAAGAAGAAAAAGGTAAGACCTTATAGTCCTATGAAGGTAGAGGGACTTGTAAATGGAATAATTCAGCATGATATGCTTAGAGAGATTGGAGATTTATATAAGAGGTTGATGACACATATAAGGCCACAATAGTTGATACCATTGTAAAATACATCATAATGCTTGAAGTGGACATGCGAAACATGCAAAAGAAGTTACCTATGGAGCTTTGGAATGTTTTGGTAAAGAGGAGACAAGCGACTATTGAAGAAGAGGCCAAGATGAAGGCCCATGCTCTTGAAGTGATTAGTGATCCCTTGTCTATAGAAAATAAGGCCAGCTTGGCCCAACTGTACACAAAAGAAATAAGAACAAAACAAAGGGTAACATTGTTGATGAGTAGAGACAAGAATTATCATGAGAGACTCCAAAAAGAGACTATTAACAAGGTTGCAGACCTAGTATAGAGGCTAGGGATGACCCAAAATGCAAGGACCTTGCTCTGGAAGTTGAAGAAGGGTACATTGATGCTCAATATGAGCATGTGATAGGTGATGAGAATATACAAGATAATACCCCTCTAGAAATAGAAGAAGTGACACAAGAAGACATGTAGAAGTAGAGAAAAATGTGGAAGGAGAGACTATCACCAGAGAAGAAATAGCAAAGGAAGACACTTCTCTTCCTCCAGTGCTTGAAGAAATTGTTGAAATTATACCTTCGGATACCACTAATCAATTTGCAGAGGAAGAAAATGTGAACAAAGATACTAAAGAAGAGAGAGTTGAGGCAGAAAAGGAAGATGGGGAAGAAGATAAAGAGAAGGAAGATGAAGATAAGGAAGAGTATATCTCCAAAAATGCAATAATAGAGATACCTATGGAATTTGGAAAGGACAAAAGAAAGGAAGTGAAAGAGAAAGCTCCAAAGATGACTACAAAGACTTTTGGTGAATCCTCTAGCTCCTCTGAAGATTCCTTGAAGAACCTATTGAGTATGGAACTCAAGTTCAAGCTTGTTGTTTCTTGAAAATTGCTAAAATTTCCAATGCAATAGGGAAATATATATTTGGATAAGATTTCCCCATTCCACAAGCTACAATTGGGAGATGTATTACATGCATCTGCCTAGAAATAGATTATTGAGACACATTAGAAGGGTGGAGAATTGATTGAGGAAGCAGTGAAGGAATTACAAGAGGTTGTACCCAATGCAAACATAGACACATCACTCACCGGTATGGAAAATTTAAAGCTTTTAACCGATTCTCTTAAGGAATACACCTCTGGTCTTAGAGGTGAAGTAGAGAAAGAAGTAGAAAAGAGAATGAATGATAAGAGAATGTTGTAGATCACAGAGAAGTGTGCTCTTGCACATAAGAATTTTTCAGGTAACTTGAAGGATGCACATATTTGTGTAGATGATGCTAAGGCTAGATATTTAAATATTACTTGAAGTGGCCTAGTGCCACATAGAGTATAAGGCATAATATGGCCTCCATTGAGTCCCAAATAAATAAAGCGTCTAGTGGTTATGATCTGACATTGATCTAACCAGTACCATAAGGAGTGTAATTGAAGACTTGCATAAGAAGTTCTTTCAACTACAAGCACAAGGGGAAAATGTCATTTTGCAGTTTGGAGAGATAAGGGACTTGGTGAATAATTTTTTTTTACCTGTATCTAGTGCCCTTTTGAGTGCTACTAAGGCTACATAGATGAATCTAGTACCTAACACTCTAGAAGAAGGAGATGAAATATTGATGGAGTTTGAAACATAGTATAGATTTATTGGGCCAACATTGAAGACATGGAAGGAAGGAAAAGAAGCATGGTAGGCTCATTTGCATAAGTTACAAGAGTCCACTTCCTCTGGTTGAAACATTTCTTACTCTTTATGTTTTTTAGTTTTTTAGTTTCGAGATTATTTATACATATGTGGAGTATATAGAGTAGTTTCCAGTATAGAATTTTTGTTTTTTCTCTAATAAATGACTCAAGGAGAGTCAATTCTATCTTTTAGTTTGTACATATGCATATATTTCTCAAGGGGAGATTAGGTAAGTTAGAACAGTCGTTGTAGGTGCCCTTTTCCCTTAATGTCAAAGGGGGAGAATGTTTTGGAGAATTTTTTGAAGATTTTTTGGCATGTTTCCATTAATGAAAAAATGGGAGATTGTTTGAAGAATGTCATTGATGTTGTTGTTGGCAACATGAGCATGAGAAATAAGCACAAAGGTATATAACGATGTATTGCAATGTTGTCATTGATGTCAAAATTGTATCTTGATATGGAGATCTTGGTGCAAATCATTTTGGTTGGCTCAATAGGTTTTGGAGTGTTTGTGGAAGAAATTTTTGCAAGATGGTTTGATTCGGTAAAGTTGGTTGTGATGTAAAATTGAAGTGTCAACTCTGTTAATTTTGTGTAACAAAGCATTCAATTTTCTGATTTGCACTGGTCTATAGATGAATTTCTCACTCTGTGCTGCTAACATCATTTTGTTCATTGTTAGAAGTATTTGGTTCTAGAATTTCATCAAGTTTTGACCTTTGGTTTGGAAGTTATGGTTGTTAGAAGTTCAGTCTAGCAGATTATAATCATTTCTTGTATAGTATATTTGAGTGGGAGATTTTGCACTTCTCTGCTGATAAGTTTTAACTATGTGCTTTTGAGGATATGTTGATAGATGGCATTAGTGTGTGAATTATAGTTGGCATTGAATTTTGAGGTCCACATGTCCGAATGTGGGTACACAATTGAAGAATTTTGGTATTAGGTCTTTTGCGGTGCCAACCTAATAACTTTTAAGGTATGTGAAGGTTAAATAAGTGTTGCGGTCTTATTTTGGATCTATTATAGGTCCATGCCAACCTATTTCAAGTTATTTTGATATTTTAATTTTTTTCATGACTCGTGTATGGAAAGATTTGAAACCGACAAGTTATTTTTGAATGTTATATCTAATTAGGCTAACCTAATTGATGTAATGGTTGATACATATATATAAGTTAGATGTTTTTTTATGTTTTGAAGATAGTAGTGAATATTGTGAATTTTCTACATGTATGTGATGTGAATCTTATTAGAGCAATGAAAATTTAATTTGTGAATGTTGAGTAGAAGATTAGAGTGATGTGAATGTGAAGAAAAGTAGAGTGTTAAATCTGAGTTAGATGAAGTGTGTAAAGTCAATTTATTAAGCTTCATTGGAACTATATTTCATGCATATGATAGATGCAATTGTAACAATTCAAATTAGGCTATGAGCCACAATATCTCTTCTATCTTTTTCTTTATGGGAAGTGAGTCCACTTGGATAGTGAGTCCACGTGCAGTGAGAACTTCTATAAATATATTATAATCAGTTATAATATATTGTGAGCTAATCCTCACCATGATTTTTCCCATTTTGGGTTTTCCACATAAAAATCTTGGTGTTCATGTGTTATGAGTTATTGTTGAATGTTTCATGCTTTCTTTCATTATCGTAGTTGAATGTGCTATGTGGTTTGGGTTTTTTAAATTTTGAATGATTTAAAATAATACTGATCCACCCCCCTCTCAGTATTTTAGGTGTTCAACAAAGGGAAAGGGCACTAGCTTGGTAGCCTCCCAAATTAAAAGGAGAGAACAGTGATCTGAGCCTATCCTCGGGAGAGCACTAAGATAGGTCGAAGGAGGAAAGTTCCATTTGTGAGAGATAATAAGCCTATCAAGCTTAACCCATATAAGGTTATTACCAAATATACAATTTGATCAAGTGAAGGATGATCCATGTAGCTCAATATCCATAAGACATGTATTAGCCAAGAAGTTAGGTAAGTCACCCATACTATCAAAAAAATCATCAAGATCCCCATCTTTTCAAAATTAAATAGTAGAGTTTTAAAATCACCCCCAACCAACCAAAATGAATTAGCGAAATAATTTGACATTATAGTTGGAGAATCCCATAACTATTTTCTGGAAGGTTTAGAGTTTGATGCATAGATATTAGCAAGGATTCAATGCATATCATTAGATAGGTTGGAGAAGGAGACTAGGATTTTTATTTTTTCAAGCAATGTTCCTTTCAAGTGCAAAGGATTCCATAGACTAGAAATTTTCCCCGAAGAACCGTGAATAGGGTAAACACAAAAATCAATAGAAGGCCATATTTTTTAAGCAATTTGAGCAAAAACTAATTCAAAATTTTTAAATTATTGGATTATCACAAGTTCAAATCTCTATTCCATAATACAATATTTGATCAAACTTTGTTTGTGTGGGATTTTTAGCCCCTTGATGTTCCAAGTCACAATCTTCATCGAAAGATGAAAGGGGAAAGCATACCTAAATGTACAAAATATCTAGGCGATAAAAAGGGCCCCAACACTAAAGGGAAGTAAAAGAATCATTTTCTGAGGGATTTGGATCTTGAGAGTGTTATGCCTTGCATAACCACCCCACTTTGATTTGGATCAAAATGGGTCCCCCTTTTCTTTTGGTTTCTTTGCCTCTGTTATTTGCTTTGCTTTTGGGTGTTCTTCTATTTCTCCGTGTTTTATCTTTTGTTCTATTTGATCTTTTTTTTTGGTTCTACATCAGTTGGAATTCGGGTTTTCTCCTGAGTTCGATATTTTCCACCCCATCTGGATTTTCTTGGATCTCGCTCGAACTCCGACTGAGCGTTGTTGGTTCGCGGATTTTCTCCTTCGCGAAAATCCGTGTTGAATGGATTTTCATGAATTTCTTTCTCCTCTGGATTTTCCCAGATCTCGCTCGAGCTCCAGCCCAATGCTGTTGTTCAAATATTTTTGGTCTTCACAGAATTCTACGTGGACTGGATTTTCTCAAAATCCCTTATGCCTTCGAGGAGATATACCTTCTTTGCAGATTTCCTTCTCCTCCAAATTTTCCTGAAATCCGTTGTTCCCTGTTTGTTCTGGGTTTTCCAGAATGTCTTCTCCTTCGCAGAATTCCATCCCACACGGATTTCCCTAGAATCTGATGGAATGTGAAGAAGTATGAAGTAACAGGAAGTTAGTAAATGATTATGCATTTTTTGATTAATTGATACTATTTTGAGATCTCACATGTTCTTTGATTGATAATGATTGGATTAGGTCTCTAATGGGTGTTTTCATGTTTATTCCACTGGAATCTGCTTGACTCAGAATTCTTCGAAGTTCCTCCCTGGCTCGGATTCTGTAGGTCGACCTGAAACCCGAACTGTTTGTATGATCATTTTGTTCGAAGTTTTAATGGCACCTTACTGACATAGGATTCGTTTCAATGTTGATCTTGATTATTTAACTTCTGTTTGTGTGATTTTCACTGTAGTTTTCTTTGTTAAATGCAGGATTAAATCCTACACTAGATGATATTTGCTAGAAGAGCTTAGTTGAAAGTCATGCCTCAATCCAGTTGGTCCTAAAAATTAGCTAAGGAAAAGGTCAACAAGACTTTTCTAATCTCTTACCGACTGGTGGCTCGGCTCTGACTATTCAAAATAAAAAGAATCATAATACTCCCCATTGTGCATCTTCATCGGTGTAGGGTTATCACGGTCTCCCCGACCCATGGTTCGTTTGGTTCAAATCTGTGTTTATATTGCCTATTGGCAAGACCTTAGAGATGTCACAGTGATTAGAAATCATATGCAAGATCCATTAGCAAGATAAGGGTCATCATCCTGGTGACGTGATTTTCCTATCGGCATGAGGGGTTTCCTTCGGAGAGAAGTCTTAGCGAGATCTTCGGGTCTCACCGACCGGCAGCAAAAGGCATACACTGTCGGCAGAATGATCTCTCTTTGCCGAGATGTCTCGGTGAATCCCTAAGGTCTCACTGACTAAGAAAAAATGGGTCTAACGCTTTGGCGTGAGTTGCTCCCTTCGGTATGTGTTCTCACCAAATGTTGAGAGTCTTGCCGATGGGGAAGGGTCCGCATATCAGAAAAATGAAGTGGCTTCGTCATAGGGTCTCCCTGATCACAAATGGTCACACCGACACAGCGCTAGGGGATTCAAATGGTGGTCTTCGGCGAGAAAACCAATATATCATAGCGACAATAGGATGAACTAGTAAAGCTTTCGCCAAGATATCAGGTGTCTATGGGATGTCTCCCTGACAAAGGGATGTTACAGTGAAGCGCATGCAACGATGGAGCCCATCTCGGCGTGACTACATTAGATGTCTCCCCGAAATGGAAAATCTTCTAAGGATGATACTTTTGGCAAGAGGTCTGCCCGAAATGAAAGGTCTTACCGAAGGGTTAGTCTTCGGTATGACATAAGGAGCTCACTAAGAAGTCTCAGTGACTATGAAGGGTCATGCCGATAGGATGTCCCTTCGGGGAGAGGAAAAGTATGCGGCAAAAGGTCTCCCTGAGATTGAAAAGTCTTTCCGAAAGGAAAAGGAGCTCGCGGAGAGGAAAGACGTGCTCTGAGGTGTCTCAGTGAAAGAAATAGAGTCTTGGCGACACGACATACTATCGGCATAATCTCTTGCCAATTCAACAGGGTCTGGATGAAAGGAAACAAAGTCACCAGAGGATAGATGGCTCTGTGTAATGTCTCATCGACTCATGAGGGTCACACCGAAATAAAGGGAAATCGGGGAGACTCCAGAAGCATAAAGGGGTTCGATGAAAGGTCTCCCTAAAACAGGATTGTCTTCCTAACATAAAAATGAGCTCGATGTGACTTCTGCAGCTCATTGAAAGGTCTCATCGACTAATCCACGCTACACCGATAGCTGTGAAGGGATATAATCGCATCGGGGAGACATGATTAGTGTCACCGACAAGCGATTCAATACAAACCACTTTGACCGCCAAGGAATCCTATCTGGCTTCTATTCCTCCAATCAGAAGAAGGTGACCTATTGACTGATGAACTTCCACCTTGAAGAAGACCAATAGAAAGCAAGCAGGGTGAATTCATTCTGAGAATAGGTGGCGATGAATTAACTCAGGTGATGGCATTTAGATCTACAGGGAAAGCCTGATGTTGCTTCCAGAGGGTGGTCAAATGTACAGAGAATCCATAATAGAAAGGAGGTTGAAGGAAGGATCTGTGACTCACAAGGATAGCTGTAGTGACTACTGGTAGGCAGGTAGATCAGTATTAATGGTGGTATTTTGAGCATTCAAGGCAAGTTTCAGAGGGAGTTTGAGTATGGACACGCATATAGATGAGTTAATGTTGCAGCTGCAAAAAGATCAAAAGGTTTCTCCTGAGGGAAAGCCATCACCAACTCGGACAACAAGGCTTCTCATTGAATGCAATTTTGACTTTCCTCAAAAAGATCTAAGAGCCGACTCTCCTAGATACAAATATTTTCTAAACCCTAATACAGGGGGACAACGCGTTCCTTTTGTGAGATTATGTATATAAGGAATTTGATGTAGAGGGTTAGGGACTTTGAAAGAAACACCAAGTTACAAGACTAACAATGATTCACTCTCAACCTTTCATCTAGGCGCTAGCATGGAGATAAGGCCTCAACTTTGCATTCATGACTTATTGGCTTCCCTTATGGTTCTAAACCATTGGAGTGATCTCAAAGGGCTCAACCTAGCCTGAATTGAATGGTTTTCAAGCCCTAACCCTCTGTCTTAGACCAAAACTCACCTTTGCTCCTTAAGCAGCCTTCTAGCCCTATTAGGCCTCTAGCGAAGGATTTTAGACTTTTCTCCCAAACTTCCCAAAGGAACCTCCAATATAATGACTAAATGAGATGAGGTTTATCATCTTACACAATATACTAGGTTCTTGATAGCACTTGTTTCAGAAAAACCCTTCCAAAATCTATTGTCTCCTCAAAAACTAGGCCTAATTAGCCCTCTTTTCCAAAGCAACCCCTCTCTAAACTCAACCCCTGACCATGAAACTTTCAACAGTCTCTTAAAACATCCCTAAACCAATCATTTTTAGACTTTTAGTCTTCTATGACACCCCTAACACGCTCAAACACAAAACCCTCCTTAACTTGCCTCAAAACTAGGGCTTCTTGGATCTTGACCTCCCAAACACTTCCAGGTCCTAATTTTAAAATTTTCACCATTAATTCAACATGTCTCAACTATTAAAACTCAAAAAGATATCATTTGTCAAGGAAGATCCTCTAATGCTATACTTTAACCCCCATCCTCATGCACCTTGCACTGTCAAAACTTGGTGTACACCATATGATTCCTCTTTCCTGTACTTTTAGATTGTTAGATTGATATGATACAAGCTAATTATGATCCATTTCATTGGTCTCAGTCATATATTCCCATGAAATGGATCATTCATCCATGAAAAACGCTCAAACTAGTGGAAAATATATGTTTTCCTGAGGACAGTCAAAAGTTTTGTTTAGAAAACTTATTTATTATTGCTCTCAGAACCCATGAGGGTTTCAAAACATGTAATTTCAAGTTCCTAAACAATTCAAATGATCATAACTTCAATGGAAATAAAAAACTCATAAAAAAACTCAAATAAATTGCAAGAAAACTGTATTTCTTTCACTATTTCCTGTAGCAGTCCGTACAGTCACCTCTCTAGTTGATCAACCTCCATACAAATGATTATTTTGGGGTTATAGATCAATCCCCCAACTATTCCAACCAATTAGAGTTGGTTTTATTACATTAAAGTTGATTAATCCCCTAAAACTCACTTACCCGCCCAAAGTACAACTAACCGTTGGAATTCAAAAATTTGAATTTCCAAACTTTATTTATTGATTTGTATTGACTAAAAACTATCTACCCTTTAACATTTAAGCTTAATTGATCTAATTAAAACATTATAGACCTACCTACACCCTTTGGAAACTATTGATCCACTTACAAGGTTTTTTTGGTCCTATGGTCCTTTCAGGACCCTTAGGACTTTTGATATTCCCATTACCTTTATTCATCCCAAATGCCAATATAGGCTCCAAGACACCATAATTGATGCCCTGATATGATGGAAAGGTCCTCCTGACCCCTGCACACTTCTGATCCTTGAAGAGCTCCTTGAAGGCCTTGGGTGCTCCTGCACCAGCATTCTTGCCTCTTTGTAAAGGTTAGAACTTCTAGATAGACAATTTCTAGTTAGTAGCCAATAGAATAGGAATAGAGGAGATAGAAGTTGATCCCGATTTTTTGTAATAGGACCTTCTTTTGTCTTCTTAGAGTAGGAGTCAGATTCAAAATAGACTAATGTATCTTTCATCTTTCTGAGTGTAAATGAAAACAATTTGAAATCATAGATTTTCTGTACACTGGTGATTGTGCCAACTTTGTAAATGTTGCTTATCTATTTCACTAATAGTAGAAGCAACTAGATTAAAATCTATTTCATGTTGTGTTTCAGAATGGTGTTTGTCTTGAATTAATCATCTGATTTGAGAAGCTTTCAAGGAATGAGTTTGATTTTATGTTTTGTTTGAATGGTAATTTACAATCTACTATTGAAATCAGCATTGTGAATGAATGAACTGTGTGTTAGTCACAAGTTAATTTTGTTTTGCAGTTTTAGTTAGTAATTCCTTGGAAGGCAACAGGTCTGGTTAATTTGGACGAATTATTGTTCTTTTCTATTCCAAAGCCCTGATGTATCTTTTTCTATTTATTTAAAACCACATTAGAGTAGGTTTTAGTTTATGTCTAACCCAAAAATATCCAAAAAAATCAACACCAGCAGGCCCCTTGAATATTACTGTTGCATTGACCACTGAGTAACATCAGCACAGTTGAGACCCAACTAGAAAGACCTTGGGAGTTAAGGCATCCATGTGTTGCCTTTCTCTTTCAGGAGAAGCAAAATAGCAATATTTTTCTTGCATTGTTGTGTTTCCAAAATCATCATCAATAGGAACTGGCACTAGAAGGAGGGCCCTATGAGTAATTTCAAATCGTTGTGAGTTGGATTGGTTTAGGTCTTGGAGGCCCGAGCTCCGATGGGTAGCCCTTTGTATATACCAGGATTTGTCAATGAAATCCCTGATCACCTGTATGATAGGCTTCCTTTATTTTTCCCTGACAATGGGAAAAATGCTTCTAAACATGTTGGAATTTGCAGGAATATACTTACTTTTCTCCAAGTTCAGCATGAGGATGTCATCTTTCAATTGTTCATCAAAACACTTCAAGGCTCAGCAAGAAAATGGTATGCTTGTCTGCCATCATAATCTATTTATTCATGGGTGGAGTTAGAAATCTCATTCTTAGATCAGTTTGGTCCTCAAACACAAGAGCCATCGTTTGAATTTGCAGCTACGAAAAGGAAACCATCATAACTCATTTATCAATTTAATCTTAGATTTATGTTTATGTATCGAAGGGTTCAATCTTTAGGTTTGGTTGTAGATGATCATATACTGATAGAACATTATTATTGGGGTTTAAACCTTTCATTTGCAACCAAAGTCAGATATTGTGGTGAGGCTACATATTTGCATGATGCATTTAAAATGGCTTTCTTATTGGCACAATTTGAAGGTGACACTAGAAATTCAGATAGCCAAACTCGGGGTTATAACCCTCTTGTGCTTACAAACTTCCATCATCTGTAGCCTTATGCCACTCCACCCACCGTCCCTACCCAGATGCAATCGTTCTCACCAAGCAGCTACCACCTTCTTAATGGTCCAAGCACCACATTTTCCCATACCCCATATCAGGTCAATCACACACAATACCACGGGGAGAATTCATCCCTGCAAAATCCAATCACAGAGTTAACTACTCCACTTGTCAATGAAGTTATAACCATATCATCTCTTTTCAGTCATCTTCCAAAGCATACTCCATTACATCACAATGAAGTTCTAGATCAAACATTTGATTCGCCAGAATATAATTTTGATGACTTGTTTGGTGAAAAGCATGAAATGGCTATAAATTTAGAGCATAATGGAAATCTCAAGATAGAATCTAGCTTTATTGAAAATGTTAGTACTAACGATGGCTTTGAAGGAGATATGGTAAACTCTTCTGACCAAGATGAGAATCGGGGTGATGAGGGATGGACAGAGAGACATGGTTCATGCTGGATTGATATCCCTCGTATGCAAAATTGAATAAGGGAGAAATTAGAAGGGTTGGGAGATTTGAAACTATCAGAACTTGTTGGGCCAAGTGGATGTAGGATACATAAAACTGATCAGCACTCTCAGATGGATTGCCATGTCTTCCTAAGAAGGATGGATTTGTATTTCAAGCAACTAATCATTAGTGAAGGAATACTTATGGAGGATCCTTGGAGTACGTATCCCCTCAATAAGGAGGATGAAACAACTAGCACACATGAGAATGATGATCAGTCTATCCAACATGATGAAAGTAACTATGTGAAGAGTGCAAACTTGATAGAAGTGGAGAATAGATTCACCGAGGCATTCATAGATTCTTCCATGTTGGTGAATGCGGAAGAGACACACCTTGGTGGGTTAATACAAGAGGATGACTCTACTGATTTAAGCAATGAACAAATTGAAATAGATAACACACTTCAAGAGGAGATTGCCAATGAATCTTGTGGTCAAAGACAAGGACTCAAATTCCAAAATGAAATCTTAAGAGAAGAAGTCCAAGTAGATGTGCAGATCATTCAAGTCTTCCCTGAAGAAGTTCATAGCGGGGTACATTTGGATGAAGCAGATGAATACCAAGAAAAGGACCAAGAGGTTATCTCAGAAGTTGGATCTCTTCAACATAACAAAGAGAATGAGACTAAGGAGTATTTTCTTGATGTTGATTCTATTTACTCACATGTGTTGGTGGAGGAATCTGAATTGAGAAAGTGTTTTCCTGACTCTGACTCTACGCATTCAAGTGAGTTTGAAGGAAACATTGTTCACCATGTGCCAGTATCCTTGACATCAATGGTGATAAGCTGGAGGAAGATTATCAAACCCTTGGGGATGACATGTCTCAAGAGAATGTTCAAAGTAAGACTTCATCTCAAGAAATTCAGAATTTTTTTGACTCTGTGCCCAAGATGAATACAAAGATGTTGGTGAGTGAATAGCCTAACTGTAAGACGAACCTTGATTCAGTGGTATTCCATGAACTGAAACCTCATGAAGAGAAGATCATACACCAAAAGTCTGCATTAGCAACTCGAAATCTTCAAAGTCAGGTGGTGTCCTTTCATTATCCTCCGTGTTTTAATAATTTTCAGTTTGATTATGGCGTAGAGGATAGTAAAACATGTTTGTGGGTAAATCATGACAAACTTGAGAACCCACAACTGATAATATTTCAAGCTTTATGCCCTCATAATGAACTGATTGCACACAAGCTTTATATTTCTGAGTATAAAGATAAATTTTCTAGGTTTAGAACTGTGCCTAGTAAGTTAAGATTGTTGAACATAATGAAAAATCAGTCAAGTCAATGTACAAATTTTTACAGTCTTGTGTGTTTGCAAAGTTTGGCTTTGGAGTTAGTTTAGGATTAGGATTAGTTAGTATTAGTTTTTGGTTTAGTTAGTTTTCTTTTGTTTTGATATTTTCCTTTTCCTGTTCCTTTTGTTTTGTTTGTAGATAATTTGTTTCTCTGTTTGTAAGTATTTTGTTTGCTTGTAAATAGCTCTGCTGTTTGTTTGTTTGTCCTTTCTTTTTATCTTTTGTTTCTTTTGTTCCTTTTTGTTTTTGTTTTGTTTTGTTCTTTGGGGTTCATATGTTTCCTTCCATCTTTGAACTGTGGGCTGTTATCTGAAGCATACTTTGGTCATTAGGAGAGAAGTGGTTTAGATATTTTTAGGTTTTCTGATTGGATGATTTTGTCCTCAATTTGTTGTTTCATGCTTGTTGTCAATAAAAGTTGTGGAAAGTCTTGAAAACAAGGTGCCAAGTAAGTAGCCTTCATCAGCTCCCCTGAATCTATCACAAATCATTAAGATCATCTCCTTTGTATCGGTATATTTTTCCTAGGGTGATAGTGTTGCAAGTTTTGAGTGAAAAATCCGATTTCCCAAGTGTTGTCTTGAGGTCCATGGTAGTTTCCAACCTAGATCAAATGTTTAACATTTGACATATTGAAAAGAACTAAATGAAATATCTAAAACTCTGTGAGAAAAAGAAAAGAATCATCAAAAGAAAAAGAGGATTCAATATGAATGGGTGATTCCAGTATCTCTATCGGGGCTATGGACGCCTGACTGGTAGTAGAGCAATGCTGAGAGAAAACTAGAGGTATCTCCGTCGAGGCTATGGACACCTGAATGGTAGTGGAGCAATGCCCATGATATCATTGCACAAAAGAAATCAACTCATGTAGCTCAAATCTTGCACATTGTTGTCCAAAAGATCAAGAAAACTTTACAAAAGGGTGATGCACAATCAAGCACACACATAGATTCAGGGGTAGCCATTGATTGACTTACATTTGAGATTCTAGCTCTACCTTGCTTGTTATAACTGACCCAACTAGAGTTGTGATGTTCATGAACCAGGAGTTCTAGGTAGCCGAATCTTTCAGATTCATGAAAATGGTTAAACCATTTTCCCAACTGAGTCACCATTTGTTATGCCTTGCATAACCACCCCACTTTGATTTGGATCAAAATGGGTCCCCCTTTCCTTTTGGTTTCTTTACCTCTGTTATTTGCTTTGCTTTTGGGTGTTCTTTTGTTTCTCCATGTTTTTTTTTTGTTCTGTTTGATCTTTTTTCTTGGTTCTGCCTCAGTTGGAATTCGGCTTTTCTCCTGAGTTTGGGATTTTCCACCCCATTCGGATTTTCCTGGATCTCGCTCCAACTCTGGCTGAGCGTTGTTGGTTCACGAATTTTATCCTTTGCGGAAATCCACATGGAATAGATTTTCATGGATTTCTTTCTCCTGCGGATTTTCCTAGATCTCGCTCGAGCTCCGGCCGAACGCTATTATTCGGAGATTTTTCGTCTTCGCGGAATTCCGCGTGGACCGGATTTTCCTGAAATCCCCGATGCCTCCGAGGAGATATACCTTCTTCGCGGATTTCCTTCTCCTCTAGATTTTCCTGAAATCCACTGTTCCTTGTTTGTTTCGGGTTTTCCGGAATGTCTTCTCCTTTGCGGAATTCTGTCCCGCTTGGATTTTCCTGGAATCTGATGGAATGTGAAGAAGTATGGAGTAACAGGAAGTTAGTAAATGATGATGCATTTTTTGATTAATTGATGCTATTTTGAGATCTCACATGTTGTTCTTTGATTCATAATGATCGGATTAGGTCTCTAATGGGTGTTTTCATGTTTATTCCACTGGAATACGCTTGACTCGGAATTCTCCGAAGTTCCTCCCTGGCTTGGATTTCGCGGGTCGACCTGAAACCCGAACTATTTGTATGATCATTTTGTTCAAAGTTTTAACGACACCTTACTGACATAGGATTCCTTTCAATGATGATCTTGATTATTTAACTTCTATTTGTGTGATTTTCACTGTAATTTTCTTTGTTGAATGCAGGATTAAATCCTACACTAGATGATATTTGCTAGAAGAGCTTAGTTGAAAGTCATGCCTTAATCCAGTTGGTCCTAAAAATCAGCTAAGGCAAAGGTCAGTAAGACTTTTCTAATATCTTACCGACTGGTGGCTCGGCTCTGACTGTTCGAAATCCAAAGAATCAGAATAATCCCCATTGTACATCTTCATTGGTGTAGGGTTACCACGGTCTCCCCGACCCATGGATCATTTGGTTCAAATCTGCGTTTATATTACCTATTGCAAGAGCCTAGAGATGTCACAGCGATCAGAAATCATATGTAGGATCCATCTGCAAGACAAGGGTCATCATCCCGGTGACGTGATTTTCCTATCAGCATGAGGGGTTTCCTTCAAAGAGAAGTCTCGGCGAGATCTTTGGGTCTCACCAATCGGTAGCAAAAGGCATACATTGTCGACAAAATTTTCTCTCTTTGCCGAGATGTCTCGGAAAATCCCTAAGGTCTCACCTACTAAGAAAAAATGGGTCTAACACTTTGGCGTGAGTTGTTCCCTTCGGTATGTTCTCTCACCGAATGCCAGAAGTCTTGTTGATGGGGAAGGGTTCGCATATCAAAAAAATAAAGTGGCTTTGCCATAGGGTCTCCCCGACCACGGATGGTCATACCAACACAGTGCTAGGGGATTCGAATGGTGGTCTTCGGCGAGAAAACCGGTATGTCACAGCGACAACAGGATGAACTAGTAAAGCTTTCATCGAGATATCGAGTGTTTATGGGACGTCTCCCCGAAAAAGGGATGTTACAGCTAAGTGCATACAATGATAGAGCCCATCTCGACGTGACTACATTAGATGGCTCTCCGAAATGGAAAATCTTCTAAGGATTATACTTTCGGTAAGAGGTCTGCCCGAAATGAAAGGTCTTACCAAAGGGTCAGTCTTCGGTATGACATAAGGAGCTTGCTAAGAAGTCTTAGCGACTATGAAGGTCATGTCGATAGGATGTCCCTTCGGAGAGAGGAAAATTATGCGCGAAAAGGTCTCCTTGAGATTGAAAAGTCTTTCCGAAAGGAAAAGGATCTCACAGAGAGGAAAGACGTGCTCTGAGGTGTCTCAGTGAAAGAAATAGAGTCTCGATGACATGACATACTATCGGCATAATCTCTTGCTGATTCAATAAGGTCTAGCCGAAAGGAAACAAAGTCACTGGAGGATAGATGGCTCGGTGTAATGTCTCACCGACTCATGAGGGTCACACCGAAACAAAGGGAAATCGGGGAGACTCCAGAAGCATAAAGGGTTTCGATGAAAGGTCTCCCCGAAATAGGATTGTCTTCCCGACATAAAAATGAGCTCGATGTGACTTCTGCAACTCATTGAAAGGTCTCATCGACTGATCCATGCTACGTCGATAGCTATGAATAGATATAATCGCATCGGGGAGACACAATTAGTGTCTCACCGACATGCGATTCAATACAAACCACTTTGACTGCCAAGGAATCCTGCGTGGCTTCTATTCCTCCAATCAGAAGAAGGTGACCTATTGACTGATGGACTGCCACCTTGAAGAAAACCAACAGAAAGCAAGTAGGGTGAATTCATTCTGAGAATAGGTGGCGATAAATTGACTCGGGCGATGGCGTTCAGATCTACAGGGGGAGCCCAATGCTACTTCCAGAGGGCGGTCAAACATACAAAGAAGTCCAGAATAGAAAGGAGGCCGAAGGAAGGATCTGTGACTCACAAGGACAGTTGTAGTGACTACTGGCAGGCAAGTAGATTAGTATTAATGGTGGTATTTTGAGTATTCAAGGTAGGTTTCAGAGGGAGTTCGAGTATGGACACGTAGATAGATGAGTTAATGTTGCAACTACAAAAAGATCTAAAGGTTTCTCCTGAGGGCAAGCCATCATTGACTCAGACAGCAGGGCTTCTCATTGAATGCAGTTTTGACTTTCCTCAAAAAGATCTAAGAGCTGACTCTCCTGGATACAAATATTTTCTAAACCCTAATACAGGGGGACAATGCATTCCTTTTGTGAGATTTTGTATATAAGGCATTCTTGCCTCTTTGTAAAGGTTAGAACTTCTAGATAGAGAATTTCTAGTTAGTAGCCAGTAGAATAGGAATAGAGGGGATAGAAGTTGATCCTGATTCTTTGTAATAGGACCTTTTGTCTTCTTAGAGTAGGAGTCAGATTTAGAATAGACTAATGTATCTTTCAACTTTCTGAGTGTAAATGAAAAAAATTTGAAATCATATATTTTCTGTACACTGGTGATTGTGTCAGCTTTGTAAATGTTTCTTATCTATTTCACTAACAGTAGAAGCAACCAGATTAAAATCTATTTCATGTTGTGTTTTAGAATGGTGTTTGTCTTGAATTAATCATCTGATTTGAGAAAATTTCAAGGAATGAGTTTGATTTTATGTTTTGTTTGGATGGTAATTTACAATCTGCTATTGAAATTAGCATTATGAATGAATGAAACTGTGTGTTAGTCACAAGTTAATTTTGTTCTAAAATTTTAGTTAGGAATTCCTTGGAAGGCAACAGGTCTGGTTAATTTGGATGAATTAGTGTTCTTTTCTATTCCAAAGCCCTGATGTATCTTTTTCTATTTATTTAAAACCCCAGTTAGAGTAGGTTTTAGTTTATGTCTAACCCAAAACAATCCAAAAAACTCAACACAAACAGGCCCCTTGAATATTACTATTGTATTGACCACTGAGTAACATCAGCATAGTTGAGACCCAACTACAAAGACCTTGGGAGTTAAGGCATCCATGTGTTTCCTTTCTCTTTCAGGAGAAGCAGAATAGCACTATTATGCTTGCATTGTTGTGGTGCCAAAATCATCAACAACAGAGAGCTCTAGGGTCCAATATTTCCCCATTGTAACATCTCTTTTTGCTTCCCTTGATCTTGCTTCTCTCTATGATGATTGAACTTGTTTGGGATATTCAGCCACATCAAGTTTTTTTTTCCTTTCTTTTCCATGAATGAGTCCATTCCTCATCCAGGGAAAAAGTAGTTTTGGGGGGCAAAGGTCCTATACCATGGCTAGGAATCACCAACCCATTAAAAGTGGCATGATCTTTTAAAGGCTGAGAAGAGTTGTAAATCATCTTGTCATGTGAGATTAAACCTCTGGGAGGGGAAATTTAAAGAAAGCACTAAAAAAATATTCATCATAGTATCCTTTGATGGAGATTTTTCTTCTATAATTGGTTCCTCAATTGTGGATCTACCATTGTTTCCATTTGAAACCCCAATTGTGGTCTTTAGTTGGGCTACAACAAAAGAAATAATGGGAAAGAGACTAGTGGGATTAATTGGAAAGGAGGGGTAACTAGGATCTAATAAGCATACAATGAGGGAAGTACCCCCAATAGGGAAGGGGGCACCAACTCTTCCAAAGAACCCATCAAACAACTAGGAGAAACCAAGACATTAACAACTACCTTCGAAGCCACATGGGGTGACTAATAGGCTAGGGTTTGTTTAGCCACTTGTTTCTTGTAATTATTGCTTTGGTGACCAAAGTTGTTTCATATTTGGTATAAAACCCTTGTGTTCTCATAGATAATAGGGGGTATGTGTAGGATCATGATGGGCCAAAAAGTGGTGATATGATGGGTATGTGTAGGGTATGTGGATGACAATTTTTTTTTTACCCCAAATTGATGAAACGAAAAGGGTTTTTAAAGGAGATTCTCAACTTTCCACCAATATAAACTATTCTTTAATTTGAATTTAATAAATAATTATTATTCATTTTCTATTTGAATTATGACTAAAGTCCTAATTGATAGGCTAATTGAAAAACATCTATAACTTTCAAATGGTATCACATTTTTTGAATCTGAAACATGCGTCACATTCTCTGCTTTGCATACTATAAGATTAAAAAAGAAAAAATGGATTTGATGAAGTTTTGACCAAGTTCAGGTGGTCGACATATGATTTTTTATATTTTTTAAAATTTGTAATAAAAAATTCATAATTAATTATTTACTTGGAAAAAAATTACAAAAAAATATGCATCACATCCACATGAGTCCTCTACTTATATCTAAAATATTATAAAAAAATATTATCATTTTATTGTGGTTAGGGTGTTTAGACAAAACCTACTTCCTATTTTTTCCAAATTTAAGTACTACTGCATTGAAATTTCAAAATTTCCCCAAATAGAATTTAAAAAACCTAGTAGTTTAGAAACTACATTCAATTTTCTACAGATTCTATTATTACATATTTTTGAAATAATATAGATAACTTATTCAAATTTTTACATCAAGTTGCCTAACTCTGATTTTTCTAAATTTTTTGCCACTTAAGGGCCTATTTTTTCCATGATGATCTTGCACATACCCTAGGTTGAAACCAACTTCTCAACCTTGAGTTTAGAGTTATCTTTGAAGGAAGGAAAATGTTAGTAGCTATGTTAACACACAATCTCGCAAAGACCAGTTGATACTTTTGGAGTGTAACTTTATCGACTATTAATAACTAGCTAAAGGAGTTAGCAATGCTTTGGCACTTGTTGAAGTTCTAAAATTCCAATAGCAAGTCAGACAAGAGGACCTAGGTCTATGCTTCATGCACATGGAAAAGTAGTAAAAAGTTAATTCAGATAAATACAAAAAAAAATATGTTAAAAAAGTAGCCTATGTCTAAATCATAGTTAATCTCACTTCAAAAATTTATAGAAAAAAAATTGTGTAACATAAAATTATGAAAAAAAAACTCGTGCACTAGATATTGGTGTTATGAATCTTTATTTAAAAATATATAATTTTATCCTTTCTACAAATACAGTTATGCTTTACCAAAGTAACATGCCACTTTTTAAAATACTGATAACTATAAAAAATAAGTTATTAAAATTTATGTAAAAAACTCACACATTATTTCTTAAAATTAAAAAAATAAAATTATAATCTACATATAAAATCTCAAAAATCACTAGTTCATGTCATCTTCAAATTATTAATAGTTTGGCTGCTATAGGTGCCAAAATGTAAAAAATTGGTGAAAATTTTGATTTCAATGTCCTACTTTGGCTAAAAAGTGGGATACACTATTGTGGGATCACACATTTCTTCACTCATAATCTAGGTGTCATCCTATTTTTATAAAATTGATCATCTTTGAGACAATCTAATGCATCATGTGAGTTGTCACTAAAAAAACCGTTGGTTAGTTTTTTCTCCTTATCCTTCCTACATTCATTGGTCTAGTGCCACAACTTCCTGAATTTCTCACATATCATTTCTCTTTTCCTTTATTTGCTTCCTTTCCATAGCCTTCTATGTTCTTGTTATTGTAGTAATGTCCCCTACCACCTCCTTTTTTGTATATTCTTCTTGATAACTTGTGGATGAGATAGATCTTGAATTTGTGGCAAATATTTCATTATTTATATAGATATCCTATTAGGAAACATCGTTGTATTATGAAACCTAATAGCTATCATGTAGTGTATCAAAATATCTTTCCACCAATCCATGTGCCCTAACCAATCCTCTATCACAAAATTATTCATTTATGAGATTATTAAACATGAATGGGGATAATAATCTATGATGCAAAAATCCCATTCCACACATAAACTATAATATATATTTCCACTTTTGAGATTCTTAATGAACTCAACTCTTAATAAAATGACCCATTTTGTGATTTTTATTATTGGACACTTGTTCCTTGGTGTCCTAATTTCAAAATTAGAAATTTTCCATATTTTATTTCTTGTAGAAATAAGATATCTACATCCTTCTTCTCTCCTTTCACTAATATTTCTTGTTTGACCTTCAACTACTCTAGCTCCAATATTAATTTCTTCATTTCATTTTTCTCTAATTATTTTCTCACTTCCATGAATATGACTCTATTTTGGTAGCTATTTTCAAGTTACATCCGTGTAACCTAGGAACACCTTTTCAATCAATTTTCACCCTAATGTAGGTTTGATTAGCCCTAAAACAAACCCAAAATATTTTATTTTGCAACGAATGATCCTACAGTTTCCATACCACACTCTTTAGATGTTGGTTTTGGTGTCTCACCAACTCTATATTTTCATATAGTATCTCCCACATTTTTCTTATACTTTCTACTGGACTATTAAGGGAATACAATTTTATCACAAACAAGGAACCTAAGTTGTCCTATGACTCACCATTCTTGGAACATTACTTATCATACCATTTGAATCAATTATTTGTAAGTATCCCTAAAAAAAAAATAACTTGGTATGGTCATCATAAACAATGGATCTCCTCTAATGAGATTCCAAGATAAGCAAGCACTTTCTCGTCTCTTTAGTATCCTTTCTGAATATATAAGGAGCTTTCTCTTGTTTGAAACCATATTAACAAGGTAGGTATTTTCTAATATATTTTTTTGTTGGTTTTGACTTTTCTTACATCCTTAAATTTATTTTCTACTCCTCTTTTCCTCGAGCTCTCATTTCCTAATTTCACCCCTCAATTTTTTAACCAACTTATTTTCTAATAATTTATGTCTTGGCAATTGAATATTAAGGAAATCTTTACCAATAATTTCATCAAAGTAGTTCAAAAATAATTTATTTTTCTCTTTCTATCTTTAGCAAGGATTCACTACCCATATCCTCTTTAGATATCTTTCTAGACTTTGATTATGAGAGGGATGAAATTTGGTTTGAGGGTTCATCTCCTTATAGGGTCTCTTCAGCTGAGGGAATGTCTCTTTTGATATTTCTTTATTGGTTAGTAAATTATTTTTAATGGAACTTTCAAGTTACTTTCTTCCTCATTCTAAGAACTATTCTCTCTAATCTTCTTTAAGGTTTCCTTAGTATAATCTATTTTTTTGGTAATTTCCACTATTTTTGTTTTTGAAAGAGGAAAAAATGGGTTTTACAGGGACCCAAAACCATAAAGTTTACAAAAAAAAGAAGAGATCATCAAAGACCCCAAAAAATAGAGAGGCTATAGAGAAGACAAAAAAATGACAACGCCACAGCCACCAAAAAAGCCAGCAAGGGCCACGGAAAAGACCCAAAAAGACCAGACAAAATGCTAGAAGCGACTAAACATGGGACTTTAATGTTTCTGCAGTCTCAGCTTCCATGTCATTCATTTCCTGAACCCCCCTCTTTAAGATCTGGACCATTTGTTGAGTAGGATGTTCCTTCCTCTTAAGGTTGGCATGGGTCTTGTTATGCCTTGCATAACCACCCCATTTTAATCTAGATTAAAATAGGTCCCCCTTTGTCTTTTCCCTTTGGCCTTTGGTTTTTTTCCTTAGGTGTTTTCTTTTCGAGGTTTTGTCGGAAGTGGAACCAGAACCAATACCGGACTTGGAAATTCCTTCTAAGTTTGGGTCTTGTTCCAACCCCGGTTCCGGTTCTGATAGACCTTGGTTTTCGTTTCTTTTGTTCTTTGTCGGAGTCGGGTCCGGGACCAGGTTCGGAATGTTGAACTTTCTCAAGTTCCTCATTTTGGTCCTGTCCCGGGTCCGACCCCGCCCTTTCTTTTCTCTCCGCTGGTCTTTGTTGGTTTGTGTCCTTTCCCTTAGGTGTTTTCTTTTTGGCCTTGGGCTTTTTGTTTCTTGTGTTTTGGTGGGCCCGGAACTAGACTGGAGTTTGAACTTCGAACTTCTTCTAGTCTTCATTTTTGTTCCTTCCCCGATCCCGGTCCCGCCGCTTTGGTCTTTTCTCCCTTGCACGTCTACTCGCGTTGTTCCGCTTGTCCTGTTTCTTTTTGTTTTGTTTCTTTTTTTGCTTTATCATGGGGTTGTCCTCCCCCTTTCCTCATTCTCTTGCTATTCCTTTCTTCCTCCTCTTTTGGATGGCATCGAAGGTAGGTTCGGAACAGAATCTAAACACGAAACTTGGAGAAGTTTCTGGTTCAGATTTTGGTTCCAACCCCGGTTCCGCCTTGTTCGTCGCTTTGGTCCGACTCTGCCAGTGCTTTGTTCCCATCCTTTGTGTTTTGTGTTTCTTCACGGGAGTGGGGTTGGTTTGGGGTGTGAACTTGGAAATGTTGATTGTTTCCCTAGATCGTTCCCTCCTCGACTTCGGTCCCGGTTCTGGTTTTCGTTTGGCCCCGCCCCTGCTAATTTTGAGGTGAGGGATGTCATTTCTGGGTCGTATTTTGTCCTGATCCCAGTTCCGCCGAGATGCGTCCAGTTTTACCCTCTTGTCCAGTTTTAGTTTTGGTCCTGGTTCTGCCAGTTTTAAAGAGTGTGTTCCCGTTCGGTTTTGACCCCGCCTCCGCCAGTTTCAAAGGTTGCTGCTCTTTTGAGTTTTGTTTTGGTCTCACTTCCGCCTCCACCGGAGTTAGGTTTCTGTTTGGTAGGAGGCATAATATTAATGTGTGGTTCTAACTGAGACTTTCTTTTGCTAGATCCAGACATGCGCATAAGGATGTTTCTCGAGTGAAGTCATGCCAAAAGGAGGATATCGGGGAGACTCAGAATGAACGTAGCAAGTCTGATAGGATGTCCTGCCGACTCAAGAGGGTCTTGGAAAGTCCTTTCGGTGAGAGTTAGGTATTTAGCGGAAGGTCTCCCTGAGTACTTTGTCTCTCACCGACAAGTATATCGTCAGAGAAAGTGTGGGCCTTCGCCGTAATGTCCCACTGATGAAATGAAGTCTCGGCGACAAAAGTGGCTTCAGGGTAGTTGTTTGCGTGCGACAAGATGTCTCGGCGAACGGGTGGAGTCTTATCGACAGGAAAGCCCGATAAGGGTAGGTTCTTATATTGCCATAGGGTTATCTCCTCACCAAGAGGTCTCAGCAAGGAAAGAAAGTCTCATCGACTAGTGCAAAGGGGGGATTCCATTGGTGATCATCGGCGAAACAACTGGTAGGTCACGGTGACCGAAGAGTGAGCATGCAAAATTCTTCGCCGAGACGTGAGATGTCTATGGGACATCTCACCGACAAAGGAAAGTCATAGCGACACCAGAATTTGGTGAAAGGAAATGAATGCAGAGAGATGTCTCACTGATGATCCAAAGTAACGCCAATGACAAGGATTGACAGAGGATTGTGATGTCGGTATAGGGTCCCAGTGAAGAAAATAAGTCTCCCCGACATAGAACGAAGCGGCATCGGCGAAGGGTTATGCTTTCGCCACAGGGTCTTGGCGATGAGTGAAGGTCACACTGAAAGAACAAAGTAAGCCCGCCGAGAAGGAAAAGGAACTTGGGGAGACTCCAAAGAAAATAGGGGTTTCGCCATGTGGTCTCAGCGACTATCTCATGTCTTTCTGATAGCGGTGAACCCTCCAATGAAAGAACTTATCACTCTGACTCTTGGCGCTCACCATAACGTCTTGCCAAAGGCGGATGTCTTGCCAACCGAAAGAGGGGCCCACTGAAAGAAATAGAGCTCGCTGGGAGAACTCGATTTCACCATCTCGTCTGGCTGAGAGGAAATAGTCTTGCCGAGGCTACTGGCAAGATTGGTATGATCTCTATGGCTCGCTAGAGCCTCTCACCGACTGGCCCGTGCTACACCGACGAGTTTGCAGAAGAGTGGATCTGGAGCGGGAAGAGTGCCAAGCGAGGGAGAAGATGAAGCCATGAGTCAAATAGACAACTGGGAGGTCTGCTGATAGAGGAAGCTCAGCATTAATGGCAATATTTTGGGGCACTCGAGGCAGCTTCGCTGGAGGTCAAAAATGGACACGGAGGCCAGAAATAAGTGCAGTAGCTGCAAAAGATCTATAGAGCACCTCAGGAGACAATCTTCACCAACATAAGACAGCTAGGATTAGGATTTATTGCAAAATCCACTTTCGTTAAAGATTTGGGCATCAACTTCCTGACACAACGGGATATTTTGTAAACGGGATATTTTGTAAACCCTAAAAAATGGGCGCTGACATTCTTCTTGGGAGGGGATGTATATATGACATTCTTGCCTCTTTGTAAAGGGTTCTAGAATTTTTAGTGTTACAGACTTCTAGATCAGAACTTCTAGGTTTAGAGTATTGTTTTAGAGTTAGAACTATTAGAAGTTAGTCAGCTAGCAGAAGGAATTCAAGTTGCATCTTGATTCTCAGTAATGAGAGCTTCTCTTGCCTTCTTGGTTAATAGTTAGATTTCTGTATAAGCTGTAATGTATTTTCTAGGTTTTTCTTGTATAAATGGAAGCAGTTTGAAGACATAGATTTCTCTGTACACTAGTGATTGTGCTAGATTTGTAAATGTTGCTTATCTATCTCACCCATAGTAGAAGCAACTAGATTCGAATCCACCTCATATTGTGTTCCAGAACGATATTTATCTCAAAGTTAATCATTTGATTTTGAAGGCTTTCAAGGAATGAAATTGCATTTTATGTTTTACTTAAATGGTAGTTTATAATTAGTTGTTAAAATCAACACTGTGAATGAATGATGTTGTGTGTTAATCACAAGTTAATTCTATTCTTCAGTTTTAGTTAGCAAATTCCTTGAAGTTATCAAAGTCTATTTAAGGTTGGATGAATTATTGTTCTTTTCTGTTTCAAAACCCTGGTCTACCTTTTTTTTATATTTCTTTAAAACCCCTGGTTAGTATTAGGATTTATTTCATGTTTGATCTTAGAGCAATCCAGAACCCTAACACTAGCAGGCCCCTTGAATATTACTGTTACATTGGCCACTGAGCAACATCAGCACAGTTGAGACCCAACTACCAAGAACTTGGGAGCTTAGGCATACATGTGTTGCCTTTATCTTTCAGGAGAAGCAGAGTAGCAATATTCTGCTTGCATTGTTGTGGTGCCAAAATTGCCATCAACAGGAACTGGCGCTAGAAGGAGGGCCTAGAAGGGAAAGTTGGATAAAACTGGATCATCTTCCTCAAAAAGGCCCCATATAGTTCTTCAATCAACTGGGAACCCATCATCCTTCATAGAGCTCAAGACCCCAACAAGACATAAGCATCACAGAACTAGGGCAACCATTATTCCACCCTTATCAACTCTGCTCACTCCACCAAGATTTTCACCAATACCTCAGTGGATACCCATCAATCCACCTGCCAAGTCATCTCAATTGTCATTACAGCTAGTTCAACCACCACCACTTCCACCAATGGCATTCTTCCAGAATAATCCCTCTCCATTAGGGACTATTCCTAGAGGTTTTCACGACCCGCCTAAGAACCCTGAGAAATTTTGCCCTAAGTATTTTCATGGTGAGTCAAGGAGTACTGAAGAACACATACATGCTTTCAAGGATGCGTGTACCAGAGCTCAAATAGCTCATCATGATGTAGTTTGCAGGCTTTTCCCTTATTCCTTAGCGGACATGGCACACAACTGGTATCTCAATCTTCCTCAAGGCTCTATTCTGTCCTAGACGGATTTGGAAAATACTTTCATCAACCAGTTTAGAGTCTATGTGGACCCAGCCCTTCTGTATCACCAATTTTCCACCATTAGGAAGGATCCATGCGAATCCCTACCCTTGTTGAATACCAGGTTCCAAAGAATGTATAGGAGGCTGCATGATCCCTATCTAGTTACCGAGGACAGTGCCATTCAGGCATACTTTATGGTTATAGACCCTTTGTTGGGATTGTTCTTACAAAGAACTTATTTGCTAGTGGATATTGATACCCTGTCCAAGGTTTATCATTTAGCCATTAAGTTGCAGCAACAGACCAATTCTCAACCAGGTTTGGGGGGAGTTTTTCCTTTAGTAGGGTATCAGATGCCTAGTACCCACTTTTATTCAATACTATTCCAAGAGTGTCTCCTTCCCACTATGGGCCTAGGTCTGAATTATAGACTCAACCTCCTATTCCTTTCTTTGCTAATAGGACCCCCGACCCTTTTCAACAACCATAGGTCCCTCAAGGTCCCCAAAGCCTTCATAACCAAGTTGGAACCACTAGCCATGTTGATCAGCCACTTATTACTAAGGCTGTTGAAAGTGAAAAAAACTACTCAGCTTACTAATGAAGTAGAAACCTTGAAGAAAATGTTGTCCCAAGTCACTAATGACATGGCTTAGCTAAGGTTGAACCCATCTCAAAACCAGGGTAATTACCCTAACCAAATAGCAACAACCAGGGTACCTATCAGAATAATAATAACTACAACCAAAGAGGTTACCAAAACCAAAATAGAGGGTATAACCAGAGGCCAAATAATAACAAGCAATGGAATACGGGGCCTAACAACGGCAGAGTTCCTCACAACTATCAAGCAAATGAGGAAAGAGCACATACTACAAACGTGGCTAACCTCAACTTCATGACCAATTGGTGTAGATTGCATGATATTGCAACCCATTCTGAGGTAAACTACCCTCAGATGGAGAAAATTGTTAAGATGGCACACGAAGATTCCCACACATTCTAGGGGAATTCACACAAAGGAGGTGACTCAGTGGATACTACAATGATCTATGACATTTTTGAAGAGTAACCCTCATTCCCAAGACAAGAAGAGAATGAACCAGAGGAGGATTCATATGATGCCCAAGCTTTTCAGACAAAGGGAGGACACTTCCTGAGAAATAAAAGTAAGGGGCCATTCACTACATCAGCACCTCCTAACCACATGGTGCCCCCAAATCAAGGTGCTGATAATAATCCTCCTCCACCACAAGGCCTGCCTGATTTTCATAAAAAGGGTAATTCCTCTGCTGTTTTCAAAAGTAATTCAAGTTATAATACATAATTTGACATTGTTTCTGAAATGCAGAAACACAAAACTTCTTTGTCATTCTTTGACATCTTGAAGTGGTGCCCTGCTCAAAGGGAGATAGTGCTGAAAGCTCTAGAACAAGCTAATAAATTAAAAGGAAAGAGCAAGGTGGCACCTGCTGGGGACGCAAATGCAGCCTTATACAGAAATAAGGTCGGTACTCCACCTTTCCTTTTGAGTTTAAGAATTTCGGGCAAGAACCTTCACAACTGTCTATTAGATTCTGGGGCTTCGGGAAATGTCATGGCATTTTCCGTATGCAAGAAGTTGGGATTGGACCCCATTCAGACAAATAAAAAGGTCATTCAACTTGACAAAACAAAGGTAAATGTGGTAGGGGAATTAAGAAACATACATGTTCAAGTAGGATCTGACCCTAGGATCCTAACAAAAATAGACATCCAAGTGGTTGATATTCTAGAGACCTATGGTATGCTGCTAAGCCGAGATTTGATGAAGAATTTAGGGGGGTATCTTTCCCTTGACTTCTCACATATGTGGCTATCATGGAAGGGGATTCCTAATTAGATCAGGATTGAGAGTGAGTCTCACCTCAAGCATATCATTACTGAATATCATTGCCACAATGAGGTAGCCTATTTTGAAACTGAAATAGGTGTGTATAAAAGAGATGAAATTTTAACCTTCTCCATTCTTGATCCTAGAGACCTGCCAATGCCTAGGTTCCCTAATCCTATAATTAATGAAAGCTAACAAGCATTGGTCAGAAAATTGCAACAAGATCGGCTGGTCTTGGGAGAAGATATAGATCTACAAAGTCTCATGCTCCCCAACAGGTGCAGGGTACATTATCAAAACCATTCTGAATTGACTTGCTGACCCTGCATTGACATTTTAAAACATGTTGCCAGAGCTGAGGAAGCTAGCTCAAGTTGCCCTAAGGCCATTGCAGACTGCTTCCCATTTGAGGTCAAGGAAGCAACCATGTTAACCAGGGATACAATTCCTGTAAAAGAAATCCTTGCCCAGATTAAACCTACCCCATACGCACTTCCAAATCAGCATACTGATGAGGAGTAGCCCCAAGGTTTGCTTGATACCCCTACACCCACAGATATACTAAAATCCAAGGGTTAACCCAAGAGATAAGTAAATGTCAAAAGGACAACCTTGGGCCACATGATACATCTGAAAAGGGATTGCGAATTATTCTTGAGAAACCTAATAAACAACCATCCCCTATATTTAATTCAAAAGAATCAACTCTAACCTGTGATCAATTATGGACCCTCACCTTTGATGGATCTAAATCCAAGACTGGTTGTGGTGTGGGAATTGTGCTAACCAGTCCAAAAGGGAAAGTATTTTTTGCTTCTTAGAGGCTGGAATTCAGGTGCATTAATAACATAGCTGAATATGAAGCCCTAGCAAGAGGACTGATGTTTGCACACAAGAAGGTCACAGCCTTGGTGGCTAAGGGAGATTCAGAAATTGTGGTCAAGCAAGTCCGCAATCAGTATACATGTCACAACAGAAGGCTTGCAGCATATAGGAATAGGGTATGAAATCTGATCAAAGATTTTGATGCCTTCAGGATTAGTCTCATCCTAAGAGAAGAAAATCAGGTAGTTGACTCACTGGCTATTGCTGCAAGCACCTTGGAGCCTATGCAAGGCTCCAAATTCAATAGATTTTTAGTAGAACTGATGTCCACCCTAGCTGTGCCTGACAATATCAAAAATTTCTAGGTCTTTGAGGATGATCAGCACATTTTGGATTTCTTATCAAGCTCGGATGTTTTTGAGGGGAAAATTATTGATGAGTCCAACAAAGATCAAGGGGATTGGAACCCTAAAGAATGTGATGCAGAAGGGGTTCTTAATCTAAAAAGTAATAACATTCCCAAGGGAATGGTGGCTCTAGAGAGAAATTTTGACTTAGATCCAAGGGCTCGAGAGAAGGCATCAGCTGAAGAAAAGGGAGGAGAATATGAAACCGTTAACTGTGCCGACTCTGGCCCTGAAAGGAATGTCTATATAGGGAAGGCCTACCTTGAAGCAATTAAAGAAGACATATTGAGGGCACTAAAAAAAAATATTGCTGCGATAGCCTGGGGGTATGAAGACCTCCAGACATTTGATGCTTCGGTTATGACTCACACCATTCCCTTGAAGCCCGAAGCTAAACCCTTCCGACAGAAGCAATGCCCTGTCAATGCTCTAATTGAACCATTGATCTGCAAAGAAGTCCAAAAGCTGTTGTCTGGAAGGATAATCTTCCCTGTGCGCCATTCAACCTGGGTGGCTAACTTAGTACCAGTTCGTAAGAAAAACGGGGAGATTAGACTATGCGTTGACTTTAGGAACCTGAATAGAGCCTTAGAAAAGGATAACTACCCACTCCCTTCCCTAGATGAGGTATTGCAAACTGTTAATGGAGCACAAATGATGTCATTTTTGGATGGTTACTCTGGCTACAATCAGGTAATGGTCGACTTTGAAGATAGGATGAAGATGACTTTCACTACCAAGTGGGGGACATTTGTATATAGAAGGATGCCATTCGGCCTGATAAATGCTAGAGCAACTTTCCAATGGGCCATGGACATAGCTTTCAAGGATCTAATTGGAAAATGCATTATTGTTTACATGGATGACCTAACAGTGTTCTCCAGGGACCAACTAAATCATGCTATAGATTTAGCCCAATTTCTTCAAAGATGCATCCAATATGGAGTCTCTTTAAATCCCAAAAAGTTTGTGTTCAGAGTTTCTGAAGGGAAGCTATTGGGACACATAATTTCTGAAAGAGGAATATCCATCGACCCAAATTGAGTTGAGTCCATCCTCAAGATAGCCATGCCAGGAAGCAAGAAGGAGATGAGATCCTTCTTTGGAAAGATCAACTTCGTGAGGAAGTTTATCACAGGCTTTGCAGAAATTGTGAAGCCCTTGAATGAAATGATGAGAAAGGATGCCAAAATAGAGTGGAATGATGAGGCAAAAGCTACATTTTCTCATGTCAAATGATCCATTTCAGAAGCTCCAGTCCTCACTAGCCCTGACTATTTGAGGCTATTTTATATTTATTCTTTTGCCTACGAACACTCATGCGCAGCTATATTAACTCAACGAGTAGAGGGGTCAGAGGAGAGGTCAATTGCTTTCATGAGTTCTCCCTTCAAAAACGCAGAAATCAGATACCCACCTCTGGAGAAGCAAGCTTTTGTGCTAGTTCGAGCTGTTAAAAAATTTAGGCATTGCATCCTCCGAAGCCAAATTATTGCTATGGTTCCTGATGCTGCTGTCAAGTCTCTACTAATGCAGAGCAAACTGGGAGAAAGAAGAGGAAAATGGATGGCCATCTTGCAAGAATTTGATTTGGAAATATGTCCCATGAAATTAGTTAGGGGCACAGGTTTATCTCAATCTATGGCTGATGCTGGTAACAATGTTATTTGTCAACAATATACTACTCAATCCTTCTCCAACGACTCGTGGTATGCTGATCTCGTTTGCTTCATGCTCAATAACCAGTGTCTGGAGGGAATGAATGCCACTCGGAGGAGAACACTAAGACTGAAGATTTCTCATTACATGTTCAAGGGAGGGTTGCTATACAGGAGGAATTTTGAAGGACTATACTTAAGATGCCTTGATCATTAAGAGGCCAAGCGGGTGATCTCTGAGTTTCATGGGAAACATGGCACATGTCATGGGTTTGCAAATTCACTAGCACACCAGATCCTCTGATCTGGTTATTACTGGCCTTGTGTATTCAAAGATGCCCATTAGCATGTGAGAGCATGCCACACATGTCAGGTTGTTGCACCAAGGGAACGTCATGCAACCATGCCATTGCAGCCCATCTACAAGGTGAGGCCATTTTCCTAGTGGGCACTGGATTTTATTGGAGTGATTAACCCGAACTCTTTTGTAGGACATAAATTCATTTTGACTGCCACTGACTATTGCACAAGATGGACAGAGGCTCTACCCTACAAAAACAGCACAATGGAGGTAGTGATCAAGTTCCTTACCGAGTGCATCACTACAAGGTTTGGAGTACCCTTCGCTCTGGTATGTGACAATAGCTCTGCTTTTTCTTCTAATGAATTTATTTCTTGGGCATATGATCACAAGATTGTCTTGAAATATTCTTCCAATTATTACCCACAAGGCAATGGAGTTGCAAAGTCTACTAATAAAAATCTCTTAGGGGTGCTTAAGAAACTGTTAGAACATAACCCTAGAGACTGGCATACCCAGCTGAGATTTGCATTATGGGCAGATCGGACTAGGATTAAGGCTTCCTTAAACACCTCACCATTCAAATTGGTATATGTCCAAGAGCCTATCTTTCCCATCCATCTACAAATACCTATCCTTGAGTTCATGTAGAAATTCTACTCTAAGGACAATAGGATAGAAGTCAAATTGGCCGCTTTGTTGAAATTAGAAGAGGAGAGAGATGCCGCCTTGCAGCAATTCTTTAGGCACCAAGTTGTTGTCAAACGTTGGTTTGACAAAAGAGCCAAAATAAAGGCCTTTAGGATATCAAACCTAGTGTTGTTATGGGATAAGGCCAGTGAAAAAAAGGGCAGCCACCAAAAGTTTGACAAACTCTGGCTAGGTCCTTATCAGATTGTTGAGATCTTAGGAGAAAATTCTTTCCAATTGAGTAGTTTAACTGGAGAACCTATCCCCTTGCTTGTTAAAGGAAAATTTCTTAAACATTATTTTGAATCATGAAGTTGGAATTTTGCTAAGTGGTCCATTTGTATAAGTAATTTCTTCTTGTAAATAGTCTTTGTTTGTATTTCGTTGTTCTTTATGTAAATAGCTCGCTTTTTGTTTGTTCTCTTCTCCTGTCCTTTGTGTTTTCTTTGCTCGTTGCTTTCTGTTTGTTTTGCTTTTGGGGGTTTATCTGTTTTGTTCCATCTTAAAGTAGTTGGTTGTTATCTAAAGCATGCTTTGGTCATTAGGAGAGAAGGGGTTTAGATATTTTTCAGGTTTTTTGATTGGATGATTTTGTCCTCAATTCGTTGTTTCATGCTTGTTATCAATAAAAGTTGTGGAAAGTTTTGAAACAAGGTGCCAAGTAAGTAACCTTCATCAGCTCCCCTGAATCTGTCACAAATAATTAAGATCATCTCCCCTTGTAATGGTACATTTTTCCTAGGTATGGTGTTGTAAGATTTAAGTGAGAAATCCGATTCCCAAGTGCTGATATGAGGTCCATGGTAGTTTTCAACCCAGATTAGATGTTAAACATTTGACATACTGAAAAGAAAAGAGAACTAAATGAAATATCTGAAACTCCAAAAGAAGAGAAAAGAATTATCAAAAGAAGAAGAGTCAATATGAATGGGTGATTCCAGTATCTCTATCGGGGCTATGGATGTTTGTTTGGCAGTAGAGCAATGCTGTGAGAAAACTAGAGGTATCTCCATCGGGGCTATGGAAGCCTAACTGGCGGCGGAGCAATGCCCGGGATATCATTGCACAAAAGGGGATCAACTCATGTAGCTCAAATCTTACACATTTTTATCCAAGGGATGAGGAAAACTTTATATAAAAGAATGATGCACAATCAAGCACACACATATATTCAGGGGTAGCCGTTGATTGACTTACATTTGAGATTCTAGCTCTACCTTGCTGGTTTTAACTGATCTAATTAGAGTTGCGATATTCATGAATCAAGAGTTATGGGTAGATGAATCCTTTAGATTCATGAAAATGGTTAAACCATTTTCCTAGCATAGTCGCCATTTGTTATGCCTTGCATAACCACCCCATTCTAATCTGGATTAAAATAGGTCCCCCTTTGTCTTTTCCTTTTGGCCTTTGGTTTTCTGCCTTAGGCATTTTCTTTTCAAGGTTCTGTCGGAAGCGCAACCAGAACCAATACCGGACTTGGAGATTCCTTCTAAGTTCGGGTCTTGTTCCAACCCCGATTCCGGTTCCGACAGACCTTGGTTTTCATTTCTTTTGTTCTTTGTCGGAGTCGGGTCCAAGACCAGGTTCAGAATGTTGAAATTTCTCAAGTTCCTCATTTTGGTCTCGTCCCGGGTCCGACCCCACCCTTTCTTTGCTCTCCAATGGTCTTTGTCGGTTCGTGTCCTTTCCCTTAGGTGTTTTCTTTTCGGCCTTGGGCTTTTTGTTTCTTGTGTTTTGGCAGGCTCAGAACTGGACTAGAGTCCGAACTTCGAACTTCTTCCAGTCTCCATTTTTGTTCCTTCCCCGATCCCGGTCCTGTCGCTTTGGTCTTTTCTCCCTTGCACGTCTGCTCGCGTTGTTCCGCTTGTCCTATTTCTTTTTGTTTTGTTTCTCTTTTTGCTTTGTCGTGGGGTTGTCCTCCCCCTTTCCTCGTTCTCTTGCTATTCCTTTCTTCCTCCTCTTTTGGATAGCGTCAGAGGCGGGTTTGGAACGAAATCTGAACCCGAAACTTGGAAAAGTTTCTGGTTCAGATTTTGGTTCTAACCCTGGTTCCGCATTGTTCGTCGCTCTGGTCCAACTCTACTGGTGCTTTGTTCCCATCCTTTGCGTTTTTTTTTTCTTCGTGAGAGCGGGGTTGGTTTGGGGTGTGAACTTAGAAATGTTGATTGTTTCCCTGGCTCGTTCCCTCCCCGACTCCGGTCCCGATTCCAGTTTTCATTTGGCCTCGCCCCTGCCAGTTTTCAGGCAAGGGATGTCATTTTTGGGTCATATTTTTTCCCGATCTCGATTTTGCCGGGATGCGTCCAGTTTTACCCTCTTGTCCCATTTTAGTTTTGGTCCTGGTTCTACTAGTTTTAAAGAGTATGTTCCCGTTTAGTTTTGACCCCACCTCCGCCAGTTTCGAAGGTTGCTGCTCTTTTGAGTTCTATTTTGGTCCCACTTCCGCCTCTGCCGGAGTTAGGTTTCTTTTTGGTAGGAGGAATAATATTAATGTGTGGTTCTAACTGAGACTTTCTTTTGCAGGATCCAGACGTGTGCATAAGGATGTTTCCCGAGTGAAGTCACGCTGAAAGGAGGATATCGGGGAGACTCAGAATGAACGCAGCAAGTCCGGCAGGATGTCCTGCTGACTCGAGAGGGTCTTGGCGAGTCCTTTCGGTGAGAGTTATGTCTTCGGTAGAAGGTCTCCTTGAGTGCTTTGTCTCTCATTGACAAGGATGTTGTCAGAGAAAGTGTGGGCTTTCGGCATAATGTCCCGCCGATGAAATGAAGTCTTGGCGACAAAAGTGGCTTCGGGGTAGTTGTTTGCATGCGACAAGATGTCTCAGCGAATGGGTGGAGTCTTACGGATAGGAAAGCCTGGCAAGGGTGGGTTCTTATATCGCCATAGGGTTATCTCCTCGCCAAGAGGTCTCAGCAAGGAAAGAAAGTCTCACTGACTAGTGCAAAGGGGGGATTCCATTGGTGATCATCGACAAAACAATCGGTAGGTCATGACAACCAAAGAGTGAGCATGCAGAAGTCTTCGCCAAGACGTGAGATGTCTATGGGACATCTCACCGAAAAAGGAAAGTCACAGCGACACCAGAATTCAGCGAAAGGAAATGAATGCGGCGAGATGTCTTGCCGATGATCCAAAGTCACGCCGATGACAAGGATTGACAGAGGGTTGTGATGTTGGTATAGGGTCCCAGTGAAGAAAATAAGTCTCCCCGACATAGAATGAAGCGGCATCAGTGAAGGGTTATGCTTTCGCCATAGGGTCTTGGTGATGAGTGAAGGTCACACCAAAAGAATGAAGTAAGCCCACTGAGAAGGAAAAGGAACTCGGGGAGACTCCAAAGAAAATAGGGGTTTCGCCATGTGGTCTCAGTGATTGTCTCGTGTCTTGCCGATAGTGGCGAACCCTCCAATGAAAGAACTTATCGCTCTGACTCTTGGCGCTCACCATAACATCTTGCCGAAGGCGGATGTCTTGCTGACTGAAAGAGGGGCCCACTGAAAGAAATAAAGCTCGTTGGGAGAACTCGATTTTTCCATCTTGTCTGGCCGAGAGGAAGCAATCTTGCCGAGGCTCTTGGTGAGATCGGTATGATCTCTATGGCTCGCTAGAACCTCTCACCGACTGGCTTGTGCTACACCAATGAGTTTGCAGAAGAGTGGATCTAGAGCGGGAAGAGCACCAAGCGAGGGAGAAGATGAAGCCGTGAATCAAATGGACAACTGGGAGGTCTGTTGACAGAGGAAGCTCAGCATTAATGGCAATATTTTGGGGCACTCGAGGCAGCTCCGCTGGAGGTCAAAAATGGACATGGAGGCCAGAAATAAGTGCGGTAGCTGCAAAAGATCTATAGAGCACCTCAGGAGACAATCTTCACCGACATAAAACAACCAAGATTAGGATTTATTGTAGAATCCACTTTTGTTAAAGATCTAGGCGTCGACTTCCTGACACAACGGGATATTTTGTAAACCCTAAAAAATAGGCGCCGACATTCTTCTTGGGAGGGGATGTATATATGGCATTCTTGTCTCTTTGTAAAGTGTTCCAGAATTTTTAGTGTTACAGACTTCTACATCAGAACTTCTAGGTTTAGAGTACTATTTTAGAGTTAGAACTGTTAGAAGTTAGTCAGCTAGCAGAAGGCGATCGAGTTGCATCTTGATTCTCAGTAATGAGAGCTTCTCTTTCCTTCTTGGTTAACAGGTAGATTTCTATATAAGCTGTAATGTATTTTCTAAGTTTTTCTAGTATAAATGGAAGTAGTTTGAAGACACAGATTTCTTTGTACACTGGTGATTGTGCCAAATTTGTAAATGTTGCTTATCTGTCTCACCCACAGTAGAAGCAACCAGATTCGAATCCACCTCATATTGTGTTCTAGAACGGTATTTATCTCAAAGTTAATCATTTGATTTTGAAGGCTTTCAAGGAATGAAATCGCATTTTATGTTTTACTTAAATGGTATTTTATAATCAGTTGTTAAAATCAACACTGTGAATGAATGATATTGTGTGTTAATCACAAGTTAATTTTGTTCTTCAGTTTTAGTTAGCAAATTCATTGAAGTTATCAAAGTCTGGTTAAGGTTGGATGAATTATTGTTCTTTTCTGTTTCAAAACCCTGGTCTACCTTTTTTTTATATTTCTTTAAAACCCTTGGTTAGTATTAGGATTTATTTCATGTTTGATCTTAGAGCAATCCAGAACCCTAACACCAGTAGACCCCTTGAATATTACTGTTACATTGGCCACTGAGCAACATCAACACAGTTGAGACCCAACTACCAAGACCTTGGGAGCTTAGGCATCCATGTGTTTCCTTTCTCTTTCAGGAGAAGCAGAGTAGCAATATTCTGCTTGCATTGTTGTGGTGCCAAAATCGCCATCAACAGGTCCTTTTCGATATTCCTTGGTCCTCGTTCTTGCTTTTATCCTTGTCCTCTTCCAAATCAATAACCAAAGAGTTGTATTGTGACTTTTCCAACTTTTCAGACATTGCATTGATGATAATGGCATTGTGCCTTGCCATTTTATGGTTCTGTTCCACAATAGTTTTCATGTTATTTTTTATTTTAACAATTTTAGCTTCTAGAGTCTTATACTTATCCTCAATGTCATCATCTCATATTCTAGTATTTTTCTTTTTTTGTTTTCCTTCTTCATTGTTAAGAGCAGACAACTTCAATTCCAGTTCCTCCAACTTGATTTTTAGAACCCTATTTCTAAGATTAAGATCATTAAATTCTTGATAGGCCCATTTCATAACCCTAAAAATATCACCAACGCCACTTCTAGTAGAGGCAAGGATATCTCCAAACTGATCCTGGTCTAAAATGAGGTTAAAATCATCCAAGTTAGGGGAGATGGGAAATCTGGTACCATCATCTCTGAAAGAGGCAGGAGGGGTAGAGACAAAGTTTCTACTAGCTTCAGGGTTCTCATGTTTGTCCTCTAGAGAGTCTACAGAGTAGGAAACCAACTTATTGGCAGTGGAGCCCTTGAGAGTGAGATTCTTTAAGGGAACCGGGAAGTCAGGGTAGATCTTAGGGTTAGCTTTCGTGAGCTGGGGTTTACAAAGCTGGGTTTTCTTACCAAACAGAACAGGGGGCAGGTGGGCTTCAACAATTCTCTTTGAGTTAGGCTTAGAATGATTCTCCAAACCACCACTGTCTATATCATAGTCCTCAGACACCATGGAGGCAACCGGTTTGGATAAAGCTAGCAGGCTTTGATAATGTTCATATATTAACCTAATAAGACCAGGATGAAGAATTGGGTATCTCTTGGGATTTTTCTTGTGGTCCTCAAGGCTATTGCTCAAAAAATAGAACAAATAATGAGGAAGAGAATTTTGTACCCTATGGTGGAAGTGGTTAAGGATAGCAAAGTGATGACCATAAACTCTGGTGAATCTCCTGTCCAAGGTAATATATTCCATTATAACATGAAGCACCTTTCTCCAAAGCACCTTGATGGTGTCAATTTCAAAATAGATGTTGGAAACTTTGACCAATTTCATTTTCTCCTTTTATTTCTTAGGGAATTTGATTACCGCCTCATCTAAAAACCTTCTATCATGATAAAACTTCATGCCCTTAGTGGACATTCTAGTCACCTCACCTATGATTTTCTCATCTAGTTTCACCTTTCTCACAAAGAGGATTATTTTCCCATCATTCCAGTTCTTCTCAAAATATTCAGTAGTCATAGGATCAGGCCCATGAATTTTTTCTAGGAATGGAACCAAACAACCTCTCACAACCTATTTCCAGACCTTAGCATACCTCGTGTGCACTTTGTAGCTTTTTGGCTTGATTCTTTTCCTGTCCCCCCCATTTTCATATGCACCTCACTACAAACTTTACCAGCACCGAAAACCTGTTGCAAATTTATGCAGCCATTCCAATGAACCAAAGTGTGCCACTTTTTCTCATCAGCTAAGTTATTTGACACGGCCCCATCAAATCTCTTGATTTCAATGTACTTATCCCTTTTCCCTATCATCATTAAAGATATTTTCCTCTTTCCCATGCATTACATCACAATCTAATAAGGCCCTAACTTCAGCTCCCAAGTCCTTGAAATTATGCCATGTGTTCAAACCTTGCCTCTTAACCCCCTCATTCGCAAAGTTATCTGCCATGATGTTAGCTTCCCTGTAGATGTGTGATACTTTAAATTTATCAAACTTGTCTAGAATAGATTTTGCTTCGTCAATCCAATTATTATAGACCAAGAGGGGGGGTCCTACCTAGGAGACAGTCAATGATGTTTTTGGAGTCCCCTTCAAGCCATAAATATTTTATATTAAGATTATGTGCTAAATTTAAAACATGAAAAACTCCTATAGCCTCTTCCACATGGTTGGTTTGATGACCTAGGTAAATGGCCATAGCTGCCATAAATTTACCATTTGAGTCCCTTAGCACACCTCCACTTCTGGCCATCCCCAAATTTCCCTTTGCAGTGCCATCAAAGTTGGCTTTAATCCAGCCATTTGGAGGAAAGGTCCAACACACACCCTCCCTACTTTTCTTAGCTGGCTTGGATGCCTTAGAAACATCCATTTTAATATTCCAATCCTTGACTATCATTAGATCATAGGGAGTACACATGACAACTTCAAGGTTAAGAGCTTTTTGGGGAATAACATTGAATTTTTCCTTTATAAGCCTATTTTTTTTCAAAAACATTAGTTTTTGACATCTCCTTATCCTTGAAAAGTCTATTATTACATTCCTTCCACACTCCCCAAACAAAAAAAGGGAAAATAAAAGCCCATAACATTCGAATAAAAGGATTTTGAGATGGGGCTTTCCATTGTGAAAAGAAATCTTCAATGGACTGGGGGAACACCCAAGAAATATTCCAAAGGGCTAAATTTTTTTCCCATATTGTAGAAAAAAATAGACAGTGGAGAAACAAGTGGTTTGTTGACTCCGCCTCACACTTGCAAAGGTAACATCTGTTAGGGATTTGAAATCCACATTTGCAAAGATTATCCACCGTGAGCACCTTATTTTGAAGCAGAATCCAGAAGAAAATGTTGAATTTAGGAGTCAAGTGTTTAATCCACGCTTTAGACCAGAAAGAAGGGGAGGCTTGAGAAAGAGACAATAGAGAAATAGTTGAAGAGACAAAGTAGTTACCTGAAGGGTTGCCCATCTAGACAAGATTATCATCCAGCTGAATCTGTCCCAACCTAATAGCCCTTAAGGAAGATTGAAGCTAAGCCAACTCCTGACTAACCACACACAAATCCACCCAGTCTCCTTCATTCCAATAATCTTTAACATACTCTCCAAAAGCTGCTTTGCAAAACTCAACCCATTTGTTGAATCTTTCAATTTTGATTAGGGGATCCTTAAAAAGCCATCTATCCTCCCAGAACCTAGCTTGATTGCTGCTTCTAATGTGCCATCCTACCCCAGATTCCAAGATCTTTCTACCAACAATCATATCATTCCAACAAACTGAACCACAAGGCAAAATAGGAGAATCCAAAAAAGCTTTAAGGGATGCACAATTGGTCATATATTTACTTCTTAAAATATCTTTCTATTCTCCAATAGACGAGAAGGATCTCCATATTTGTTTAGCAAGAAGAATCATATTAATCATTTTGATTTTCTAAGACCTAAACCCCCCAAGGTTTTTGGTCTATAAACCAAATCCCATCCTATAAGAGGCATCCTCTTTCTCTCCTCCACACAAGACCAAATGAATCTTTTTTGGATCTTTTCAATGGCCTCCGCATATTTAACAAGAATTTTGAAAAGGATTAAAGTATAAATCAGGAGATTCTGAAGAGAAGCTTTGAGAAGTTGAATTTTTCCAGCTTGGCTCAAAAGAGCTCATTTCCATCCTGCCAACTTCTTACTGAACCTATCGACCAGTGAGCACCAAAAGGAATCTAGAGGTTTAAGGCATAGCGGTAGTCCAAGATAAGTAGAGGGTAAGGATTCCACTCTACAACCAAGGATTCTTACAATCTTGACTTGTCTATGCTCAGGGGTATTAAAGAAAAAAATGGAACTCTTCTATCTGTTGACCATCTTCCTAGTCGCCTTCTCATACACGTCCAAAGTTTTTTTCAAAGTCTTAGCCTTAGTCACCGTAGATCTTCCCATCAATATAGTGTCATCAAAAAACTGTTGGTGAGAACAAATCAAATTGGTAGATGAAGAACTAAGACTAGCAAGCGACCTCTATTCAATCAAACTTTTAAGATTCCTTCCCAGGCTCTTAGCCATGATTGTGAATAGAATAGGAGAGATGGGATCACCCTATCTTAGGCCTCTTGAATTTTGAAAGAATCTAGAGCGAGACCCATTCACAATGATAGAGGTGGAGCTGGTAGTAACCAACTGATTCACCAACTGAATGACTCTACTACTAAAACCAAACACCCTAAGAATTTTGAATAAAAACTCCTTGTCAACACGGTCATAAGCTTTGGAAATATCCAGGTTAAGAAGAAACCCTTTAGTTTTAGATTCCACAAGTGAATGGATATTTTCATGGACATTAACTATAGAGTCTAAGATTTTCCTTCCAGGAACAAAACCATTCTATTGAGGGGATATCAATGAAGGAAGGATAGTAAGGATCCTAGATGTTAAAACCTTAGATATGATTTTATAGAAAGAGTTGCAAAGACTAATAGGTCTAAACACCTCAAACTCCATAGCCCCAGGTTTCTTGGGAATAAGGACCACAAAAGTAACATTTAATTCCTTAAGAAGACTTCTGGACCCAAAGAATTCCTTAACAACATTCACAACATCCTTTTCAACAATTTCCCAAAACCATTGAAAAAAGAACATTGGAAACCCATCAGGGCCAGGGGCCTTGTTCCCTTCAAAAGAAAAGACAACTTTCATAATTTCCTCCTTAGAGGGAATGGTAGAAATCTTATCATTATCTTCCCTCCCAACAACCTTAGGGATAGCCTCTAATAGAAAATATTGGTCATTATGGTTGACTTCCCCATTCACTGAGAGAATGTTGTTAAAGAAGAGGACAACTTGCTTTTTGATGTCTTCCTCTTCCTCAAATCTCATGCCATTAACTTCTATGTGAGAAATTCTATTGGAAGCCTTGTGTTTTGAGGCAGACAGATGGAAGTACCTGGTGTTTCTATCTCCAGTTGAGAGCCACAACACCCTAGATCTCTGCCTCTAGAACTCCTCCTCTTTAGCTATAATATCATGCAGTTTCACCAGCAACTCATTTTCTTTTGCCCTATTATTTTCAATATATCCTTCCCTTTGAATTTTATCCTAGATCTCCACAAGATCCATTTGAAGTTCAGATTTAATGCCAAAGATATTTCCAAAGGACTCTTTTTTCCAGCTTCTTAATTTGTGCTTGAATTCCCTCAGTTTTTTAGCAATTCTGAACATAGCAGTACCCGGAACATCAATATTCCACCATTTCCTAATTTCGTAAAAAATATGGGGGTGGGACAACCACATTCTTTCAAATCTAAAGTGAGAGTTCTTCTTCACCTTTATAGGGTCTACCACAAAACTTATAGGAAAATGATTAGACCCCACTCTAGAAAGAGCTTTAAGAGAACAGTAGTAGTTTATAAGCCACTAATTAGAAATTAAAGTTCTATCTAACCTTACTTGAATCAGTTCCTTACTGATTCTTCTATTCAACCAAGTATGCATGACTCCTTGCAAATCAAGATCAATCAATGCCTTGTTGTTGATGAAATCCAAAAGATCAGATTTACTCTCCTGATTTACCTGAGATCCTCCAAATTTCTCTTCATTTAGAAGGGGAGTGTTAAAGTCTCCCATTACAACCCAGTGGTCATTATCAAAGATCTTATGGAAAGTAGAGAGCTCATTCCAAAAATATTTTATGGCTCCTTTCCCATTAGGAGCATAGATCTTCGACTGAATCTAGCTAAAATTGTCTCTAATATGTGTGAATTTAGTAGCCACATTATTAGTTCTCTCTAGCAAAGGTTCCCCTTTAATAAGGTTCTAGTTCCAAAAAGTAGCAATTCCTCCTGACGCACCATCTAAACTATTTCCTTGGATTCCACAGTTCTGAAACATTTTAATCTTCTCCACCTTATTTTTGGACATTTTAGTTTCTTGGATGAGAAGAATATCAAGTTTATAATTCCTAACAAAATTGTGCAAAACATCCCTCTTATGAAGGCTATTAAGCCCTCTAATATTCCAAGACATAATCTTCATAACTTACTAGGGGATTGGAGAATCTCTAGAATGGTCTTTTGAACACCATCCGCTATGTCCTGAAAGCTTTCATTCTCTCTCTACCATTTACCCAACCTTCTTCCTTGGCTTAACTTAGTGGCACCACAATCCACCTTTGCTCTTGTTCTAGTAACAACTCCACTCTAAGTATTCTGATGTTTACTTCTCTCCTTCTTTTTCTTCGAATGAGAGAGGAATTCTTCCCAATCAGTATCTTCTTGACTCTCCAACTCTCTCCCAGATTCCTATTCCTTATCATACATTCTTCTTTGCTCCCAGGGGAGCGTATCCCTCTGGCCATTCCTAAGCTGGTTCAAATTGTCACTTGAATATCCTCTAGTCCAGGATACCCATTATCTTTTCCTTCTGATAAAATCTTAAGAGTGGGAGAAACAAAGTCCTTATCCCTTTTACCTTCCCCAACATTCTCCAAGATTCCTTCTCCATCTTCCTTTGGACCAGAATTACTTTCTACCCCTATTTGTTGATTCTTTTGAACATCATAATCCTTGGGTTCTATTTCGCCATTGATACCAATGGTATTCCTCTGATCTTTAGATTTCTTGCCAGATTACTCATTAAGGGTATTGGTACTGCTTGCTTGCCCTTCCCCTTTAGACTTCTTTCTCCAAACAGTCTTAGGGTTAGGCTGGAGGTTTTATTTGTCTTTGCTAGCATTTGTTTTAGTTTTTAGATTCCTAGATATCAAATTATGCATTTCTTCCCTTCTCCATATTCTATCATACCTACCCACTTTAGTATTATATCAATCTACACAGGGATGTAGTGTGCTCCTTTTAGAATTTGGGGTTACCAACTCCTCAAACCTATCAATTATTATAACCTTATGATGGAACTAGTGATTATTCTCATTGGAGGACATTTCTTGGGTTAGAAAAAATCTCTCTAAATTTCAAGCTATAATGCTTCCAAAACCTCCTCTTACAACCATCTCTATAGTGTCCCTATATTCCAAGTTTAACTTTTTAAATTTACTATTGTCTCACATTCTTTCAATCATTCCATGATCTTAGTTACGTATTTATTTCCTTGTAGATTTACTTTGGGTTATGGATCACTTAGGTTATTTATTATTAGTGAGTTCCATGTACATTGAGCTTTCTTATACCTCAATAATAAGGGATTCTCTAGTCAGAACCCTCCTTACATGTTCCCTTGATGCTTCTTGTACCCTCTCTATTCTTCAAGAGTATTTCTCGTGACTTTCTTGGGTTTTACTTTCCCTTCTTTCTTCCTCTTTTTTTTTATAGTGATGATCATATTTTTACTCTCTTCATAACATTCACTCTCAACAACAAATTATCTTACCTTCTTGTTATCAATTTTCTCATTCATGGTTTAAATTTTATCTATCATTAATCTCTTTTATTCATCACCAAAAGAAAAACTAGATTTGACTCAAAAGTTGGATCTCCTTAGGATGTCCCTTCATTTCATATCCCTAAGCATTAGTACCTAGTGTGTGCTATTGCATAATTTGACACTATCATATCTACCATTAAACTCAATTTATTTGATGTATTATATACTACAAACCTCATTCCTTAATTTTATGGCTCATCCTTAGGTATTAAGAAGTAAGGTGCTTATAATGGAACCAAATTTTAACACAAAAAGGACACCCTAGTTCTATGTAAAAATAAATAAATTTAGTGTGATACAGTAAGAAGGAAAAAAAATCAATGCAATAGATTACACACACAAATAAAATAAAATATTCATTCATTCACATAGCACTATGTGAAATAACACTATTGATATCTTATTCATAATGCACATCCCTTACATTCCTTTTCTATTCATATAAAATTCAAATATATGTGCACATCATGTATGCAAGGGTGCTTCACATGCATAATCTCTAATATATATTTTTTAATCTTTTTCCTATTACATTTGTGGTATAATGTATTACTATTATAACTTATTGATGTGTAGGGATGTGTCCCTAATATCAACCCTATACATCTTTGACCATTAGGAGGTACTACAAAGTGTATGATAATATAACAACACAATATATAATACTTGTAGTGACCTTCAAATATGAGAGGGTAAACTTGTTAGACTTGGCTTCTAGTGCCCTTATAGGTTTTTTCCATCAATATCTAGATTATGCTACCCTTTTAGGTTTCAACTAAATCTATCAAGTCATATATGTCAACTTTATTTTTTGTCAACATTGATCATATCGAAACTTGATAAAGTGGATGAGTCAAGGAATTTACACATCAATGATTTAGATTAATGTAATAATGTCAACTTCTTGCATTTTTGACCTTATGAAAGCTGACATTCAAGTGAATCATTGATGTTATTAGGTTCTAATGATATTTGGAATTTGAGAATATGTGTGCTTGGACACACATAACATCAAAATTATGATATTATCACAACTTATTAAAATTAGTGATTCACTAAATCATTGCAATTATCACATTGTAAGATCTTAATTTTGAGAATGTGTGCACCTAAGCTAGTTTGATCAAACCAATTTGAACACAAATATTATGAGATCACTAACATGATTAGGTTGTGATAAGATACAAATTTTGAGTAGCTAAAAGTGTCAAAATAGAGGCCAGTTTAACCATTTATAGAAATAGTATGATAGTTTGATTGAATCAATTTCAATTAAACTTGCTTCGATCAAACCTTTTATATGACACCCCCATGGAAGGCCTTTCTTTTTCTATCCACCTATTGTAATTTTTTTTGTCAATTAATAATATTACATAACTATTCAATAAAAGTTAAAAAATCCATACACTACATATTAGAGTTACCAATCTCATTCTAATAAATCTTCAAAACATTATTTTTTTAAATAAAGCTTTGCATCACTATACAATGTCACTCATAAAACATACAAAGAAAGCTAAGTATTTAATAGTGATATAATTTTTTTTTTAATTTTAAAAAATTACATAATGAATCTAGAAAGAAAGTCTTACAAATCACTAGTTTATAGTTTGTTCAATATAATTAACAAAATATTATCGATTTTATAATTTAATAAAAAAAAAAATGAGACTTACTATTGTGCTTTCACCCCATAGACTTTAATTACAAATAATTATAAAATATTTAAAATATCTTCTATTTTATTTATGAGTAATGTCTGTATTACTATTTATAGTATAGTGTTACACATATTTACAAAAAAATAGATGGAAGAAAACACATCCAAAAGTCCAAAAGAGATCAAATGAGGTAAGCTATAATTGGGATCCACCTCCTCCTCCTCCCACTAATTTGCCACTTAACGACAATTTGTAAATATGTTCTATTTTGAAAAACTATTACTAACAGAAAAATCTTACTGGATATAACTAGTACTATACTTTGTATCTGTAATAAATGCTTTATTCTAATTAACTATTTGAACGACATATTACTATTAAATATAAAGAATTTATTAAACACATGCACCCAACTTATCTCAAATTGGGGTTTCTTCCGTACTAGCAGAGACATTGCATTTCTCATGATGAAGTGAGTTAAAAGGGTCTGCTTGCCCTGAACGCCATCTCTCAACGTCTGCATTGTCGTGATCAGGTTCCTTAAGACAAGACCAGTGAAGAGCATCCTGCAAATTTTGTGATTTACCCAAGATAAACAATGCAGTTCTCACTCTATTTTCCTTCTCCTTCACCATTCTACTGTTGTATCCCTCAAATATCGCATGAGGAAGATTTGTAAGACATGCACCCACAATATCTACCAAAGTCCTCTCTAACCACTGAAGTAGTTCCTCTGCACTGCCAAATTGATTATATTCAAGTATGGTCTTGCTGATTCTGTAAAGACTGTTTCCCGCCAAAGCCTCTGGAGGCCATTGTAAAGGGTTGATTGATTCTAATGCTTCTCCGAAGGCCATGACATGATTTTTTCCGATTTCTGCTAGACATTCAATTATTTGGAGAGATGTTGCCAAACGAGGGTTATCTGCAGCTGTAGTGCGGCAGGTGCTTGTATTCAGAGGCAAATCAGCAAGGTCATGATCCAACCATTTTCTCTTGAGATCTATGCTTGACCACACAATTGCTGCCGCCTTCCTCGTATTCAACAAGCCTCTGAAGTCCAAATTGTTCTCAACAAAATTTATCAGTCTTAGGCTCTGTGAAAACCCCATTAGCATCATTTGAATGTGATCTCCATCAAATCTAGAAAGAGAAATAGCAATGGTGATAAGTGTCAGGGCAGGTAGAGTCCAAGAGTTGGGAGGGGTGTCTGAGGATGATGTAGGAACGGGGGGAATGTTTTCATTCTCAAACAGGCGCATTCCCTTGAATCCTTCGCACACACTCGACTTAGACAGCAACTGTAGCAATGCTCTACAATCTTCCTTCCTCCCTGTGTCCATCCAGCGGTCCATGTCCTTGTGACCAATGCTCGACATCCACAGCATTAAGTCATCCTCTCCCTCCAGACGCAATATATAACCATTGAATCTACCCCCTGCACCAGTCCCTTGGTTTAAATCAGAATCACGAAACATCCAAATAATCGAACCCTGAACCCTCGCGTCTCGGCTGAACTTGAAACTTTTCATTGCCCTTTCGCCCCTGGCGCAACAATAGTAAAGCAGAATCCTAAATAAAACTAGCAACAGAGCCGAAACTAGGCGAACAGTTTTACTGACCTGGAATCCAAAGAAAATGTCAAGAAATCAAAATCTCTAACAGGTTAAGTTAATTTATCATCCAACTGATGTCAATATCTTAACCATTATACTGGTAAATTTACCGTCAGCAATTTACTTCTAATAATTCATCATCATGACAAATTCATCTCTAAGAAAATTCACTACCAGCAATTCATCGTCTGAAAAATTCACCATCAGCAATTTCCTAATTGTATATGCGCCATGCAGTGAATTATTCAGACGATGAATCGCTGGTGATGAATTTTCCATGACTATGAATTGCTGAAGGTAAATCCTCTGAACAATAAATTATAGAAGATGAATTATTGACTATAAATTACTGACTGACTGTGAATTTTCCTAAAACCATTAATGCCGAAAAATGACCACTGCTGCTACGAAATGATCTCAAATTGTTTACTTTGTATTTAATCTGATACTTGTAAAATAATGGTGTATAAAAATTTCCCTACCCAAAGCGTAATTTTCTGAAAAAATATCCAAATGTCCAAGATCGCATTTTTAAAAGTGTGAAGCCGCCTCCTCACAGAGCGATTCAGAAACCAGAGAAACTCGGGCAGGGGATCATCCTTCCATTCCTCCAACCTCTGCACCCAGAATTTCTCCACGCAGAATTCCTTTCTACAATTTCTGAAGCCTACGGATTTCCTATACCCGATGGCATTGAACCATCTCAAGGCCGTGACAATGCTTCCCACAAGGACTGCAACCGTCTGAGACACAACCACAGGCCAAGTAGCCCACTGATAATTAGAATGTCCTTGGCAGAAACGCGTAAAGAATGAGCGAATCTCAGCCTGCAGGAGAAGCGCAGCAGCGACACAAGTGAGGACCCCCGCGGCACTAGAAATGGCGGAGCGCGCCATGACGTACTGCGGACTACTGGTGTGCGCCATCAGCCACACTTTCCTCACATCATTTTTTATATACTCCATCTGCACTCTCTCTAACCTGGTGGTCGCCTTACAATCATATTGATCGTTCAACATACCGTTACAAGTGTTCACCACGAGCGCGGAGCAACAGGTGAGCGCAAGCAGAAACAACATACAGAGCACCACAACTATGTGCTCTGCCATGAAAGTGTAGATGACGCCCGTGGCCAGCTGGATGCACACGTTTACCACGACCGTGAAGACGAAGATGAAGAGAGCGACCAAGTTAGAGAGAATCTCGGTGTCCTGCATTATGGCGAAGGAGGGCATGGAGAAAGACATGACGATGCAGATGAAGACTGTGCCCGTCAGTTTGGTGAGCTGGTCTTGAGCGGCCGGCATGGGCGACGTGAGGTCCATGGGCAACTTCGTAGCCACGGAGAGCAGGGTGAGCGTGATTGAGTTGATGGGGAAGAATCTGCAAGGGAACCAGAGCCTCTTGTGGCGGAGGCCATCCACCATGTCGGCTCCTATTCCCCCTAAGCATATCAAAGACGCGCCTGCTACGTATATGCCTATCCATGGCAAAGGTGCACTGAATTTGTTGCTGTCGTCCGTGCTGCAGGTGTATCCTTCTCCTTCCATTGGGTTCTTCAAAGTATTTTGCTTTCAGTCACCTAATCGTTTAGCTATCCAATATGATGCAGAGCCTTAGACTAAAACTTCTTCAAACTGGGTACTGTTTTAACCTCGTGTTGGGTCTTTGTCCTTAACAAAACTTGATTCCTTATAGAACATTCACAAATAGAAATTTTAACAAATTTTAAAGTTATATGATAAAGGGATCAATTTAATGACAATTTTTTCGAAAGTATATTCAAAAGATTTGTTAGTTAAGGTTATTTACTGGTAATTATATAGTAATGTTTAAGCTATGAGGAAAGAAGTTATGAAAGTAATAATTAGATAATGAAATAATTTGCACAAGAAAATAATATAATAAGAAATATTATAAAAATATTTGATAATGTTTGAGAATGATAAGTCATTTTAAGGGAGAAAACTTCCAAAAAACTCTATTAAGAACACAATTCACAATATGATGATCATAAAATAACCACTAACTCATAGATACTTGACTTATTGCGTGGATGCCACACATGATGACTTAACTACCTATATAAGACTATAAATGATTATCTAACTTAATTGATGGTTATGCTATCCACAAGTCAACTACATATATCCTAGTACAACCAATAGTTTAAGGGCATAGCATGCCCCCTCTTTAGAGAAACTATGTACTCAACATTGACCAACTATGGATGATTGTGCAAAAATTAACCAGTTTTCAATATAGCATCTTCAATTGGAGAATCCTTCTATTTGATCAAATACTCTATGACTAGAATTATTTATAGTCTCTTAGTGCATGTTTGAAGGATTCATCTAGTTCCAAAATTATTATCCCTCCTCATCATGCTTTGGTAACTAAGTCTAGGCTACAATTCTTTGTCTAGTAACTTTCTTCAAGCATGAAACATGGATGATTGGGTGTATTTTTGTTGACATAGGTAACTCCAATTTTTATGCTACACTACTATCCTCTCTAAAACTTATAAGGACCATAATACTTGGGTGCAAGATTGTTATCATTCTCCTATTGTTTTGAGAATTTTTACTTATATGGTTGTAATTTCACAAGACCCTTGATCCTACTTCAATATTCCACACTAGGATTTTGATCTTCTTGTTGCTTCATTCTATTATGTACCATTTCCAAATTCTCCCTAAGACTCACAAGAATACCTTGTGGATATTGGATGTGTTCTTGAACTATTTGGACCTTTGGGTGTACCTATAACAAAGAGGTGATTAATGGTAGATATTACCCATATAGAGCCAAAAATAGAGACATTTTAAATGAAGTATGGAAATAAATGTTGTTCAACCATTCTACTAGTGGTAGACATTGCCCATATCTCTCTTATTTATCTAAAGAATTACATCAAACATAACCCTCCAATCCTTTGTTAACCACCTCAATCTATCCATCTAACTAGGGATGATATGATGAGCTATGAGCAAGCTAAGTGACTAAACATGAAAATAAATCAGTCCAAAAATTACTTGTAAATATAGAATCACAAGCACTTACTATGAAATTTGGAGTCCATGCAATTTCTAAATAATATCCATAAATTTCATTTCTATAGTGCTTGCTATGAATGGGTATGAAAAGGCATAAAAAATGTGCATATTTGGTGATTCAATCCATAAAAACCATGATGACATTTTTCCCTTCAAAATTGGAAAAATTGTGATGAAATCCATGGACACATCCTCCAACCTCTAGCTTGGAATAGATAAGGGTTACAGAAGACCCTAAGTCTTACTTTCCTCTTTATTTTTCTAGAATTGCATGCATTTTACTTCAAATTTTTGAACACCCCCTTTTAACCCATCCCAATTTATAAGTCTTTCTTGATTCTATGTAAAGTCATCAAGAATCTTATGTGCCCACTTATTGTGCAAGCATGTAGTTCTACCAAAATATTAAACTTAAGGTTTGATATCTTATATAGGTACAACCTATCCTAGTACCATAAAACATTTCCTTTCCATACAAAATTGCTTGATACACTTTGATTTTGATTATCCATGTGCTTCTCCCATTCTTGACATACCTCAATTACCTAGTTTACCTATAATATGGAAACAAAATTCAATAACGACTCATTGGATTTATTCCTCTTAGATAGAGAATTAACCACAATAATATCCTTTGTTTTCTTATATATGATCTCAAAGTCACATCCCAAAATTCTTGTGACCCTTTTTTGTTCTTTAGATAAAATATTTTATTCCAAGTTAAGTATTTGAGACTATCATGATCTATCTTTACCTTAAACTGTCCTCTTATTTTCAATAAGGTCTACATTTTTTATTACATTCATGATCTAGCCAACATTTCTTTCTCATAGATTATCTTCAACAAATTATTACCTTTAATTTTGTGATTCTTAAATACTCTAGGTCTCTCTTCTTACATGAATACTACTCAGATGTCATGTATTAAAGCACCACATTCCACAATGAATGATTTAGAAAAATTTGGGGTAGCTAGAACTGGAGTTATGCATGTGGCTTCCCTTAGCTTCTAAAATTCCCTAGTACATGTACCTCATTCCACTAAAAGATATGCATCCTCAACAAAGTTATGAGAGGTGATGCTATGCTACCATAGTTCTTTACAAATTGATGTTAGTAACTAACAAGCCCTAAGAAACCCTGTAGGTTCTTATCAATATTAAGTATTTTCCATTGAAAAACACCCTTAATCATGTCAGGGTACACCTTGAATCCCCTATATGAAATAATAATCAACCTAGGTACTCCACTTATTTAACTCAAGACAAACACTTGGATGGTTTAGCATAAAGTTGGTGCTCTTCAAGAATGTTTAAAACCTAATTCACATGTTGCAAGTGTTACTCCCAATTTTTTCTATTAATTAAGGTATCATAGAATATCAAAATAAATTTCCATAAAACTAGCCTAAGGATAGAGTTTATCAAGCTTTGAAATGTAGATGGTCCATTGTGAGGCCAAAAGGCATCACCAAAAATTTATAATTACCCTCATGGGTTTTAAAATTTGTCTTATGTATATCCTCATATTTAGTTTTGATTTGATGATAAATATAATGAATATAAATTTTGGTTCAAAGTAAATAAAACTATTAAGCTCATTTAGCAGATCATAAATTATTAGAATGGGAAAGTTATCTTTTATGATGCACTCATTGAGATCTTTGTAATCTAGAAACATCTACAAATGACATGTTCCTTGCACACCATTCCCATTAGAGAGGAATAATCACTATAACTATGCCAAATAATACCTACCTCTAGCATCTCCTAAACCATCTTAGTGTCACTTTTGTTGCATAAGGTTACCTATAGGACTCTATCTTAGGTGGTTGGATCTTCAGTACTAGTTGAATGGCATGATCATGATATCTTTTAGGAGGCAATCCTTTTAGTATATATATAAAAAATATTGAGTAAATTTCTTATAGGGAGGGGTTGGATGGAACAATCACTGTTCCATGCTTTGGATCTTGCTTGGAAAGACCCCCATGGTGTCACACTCCACCACCTTAATCTATAGGACCTATTGCTTGTGCAAGTTCCCCTGGTTCACCTTGCCAACCCAACTATCAAGTCAAATCCTACCAACCAAGCCAACCTTGGTGCAATGCTTCAACTCTTCCTTAGCCCTTAATCTACCCTAAAGGCTAACCTATCCTCAACACTCAATTAGATCTTTGCAGGGGTGTAGAGATGTCTCCAATAGTTTCAAACCATCCTCCTAGGGTTCTTGAAGGTTCACCAAACTCCACCTTTTCATCGCTTGCACCAAACCCTCATCTAGGGTTAAAAAGGCTACTAGCCATGAGCCCCAATTAGGTCTCCATCTCCGAGAAAATAGGTTAGTCCTTGAAAGTTTCCCAAAGAACATAGGATATTTCCTTAGGTTTCCTGGTCCATATGCCCACCTCTCAAATATTTTTGGGGTCTTGGGCCTTTACCTGCCGTACAAAGCCTCAACTTGAAAATGGGCATAAACTAGGGTTTTTAAGCCATTTTTTGGTTGCTTTCAAACTGTCAAGTCTTTCACCAACCAAATGAGTTAGTGGAGTTCCCTCCTGATTACCAGACCTTGGCAAGACTTCCACCTACCTTCTCCAAAAGGAAATTTACTAAGAACTTGTCACCCCTGCAAGTTATGTGCTCTGCACTACTTGTCTTCCCTAGCCAAACTCTTCCTGGCTCGCCTAGGGCAAGACTTTGCCAATAAATCCTGTGCTCAAACAAACCCTAAATCCTACCATATTTACACACATGGAGTCTAGTCACTGCTCCCAAAAGGCCGTACACTTTGTACGGTGGGAAAGTGAGCTAATACTCCATTTTCTCCAAACTATCTGGTTCAGACCAGCAACAGTGTGGAATCAAATTTATTTACAAACAGTGCTTGAAAATGAAATAAGGAAACAAATTATTGACACACAAAGCTTGAAATACTAGCAACTCTACATCCTACATTAGTTTCAGTGCCTGTTCAATCCATTAAAGCAACACTTTTCAGCAAAACACAAAAAAACTCTATTTTTTTAATTTCAAAAACTTTAATTCATAACAAAGATGCTTCCAACCCTACTCACAGGTCGAGGCACACCTTATATAGGGTTCCTCAATTAGTTATGCTCCCTTGGTCGAACATGTTAGCTATCATGTGGCAAAGTTGCAAAAATGTACCATTTTGCAACTTTTGCCAATTTCCTAGTAAACTAAGTAAAATGAGTTTTTGTAAACTCATTCACCCTTTCCACTCCTTGACCAACTGATCAAAACTAAGTAAGACATACTCTTAAACCTCTAACTCAAACAAAATGGTCAACATGACCTTCAAGGTAACATAACAAAACAAAAATTCATTCTAGACTTCCTAATTGCCTAGTGTTTCCTAGGTGCTCCTGCACCATTCTCCCCCTCTCTACACAAACACTAAGGAATGCGAGGAGAGATCAGTGACACATCAATTCCCTACTTCTTAAACTGAGTTTCATCTACCCATGTAGCCTCAGATTCATGTTTGTTCTTCCATTTGATAAGATGTTCCATGTACACCTTATGCCTTGTAGATTTCTTCACTCTTGACTCCAAGATCCTCTCTGCTTGTAGCTTGTTTGGAGTAGGTAAGGCTATGTTGCTTACATCCTTGAAGATCTCCCTACTATTCTGATCTAAGTCATTGATTGATCCCTTATATTTGATCAAATCAGCTACATTGAACATTGGTGAAATCCCTAAACCTGCAAGTAACTCCACCTTGTATGCATTTTTCCCATACTTGGCTAACACCTTGCATGGTCCCACTCTTTTCATCTGCAATTTGGTTGATGTACCCTTCTGCAACCTGGATTTTTTGAGGTGGACCATGACATAGTCTCCTACTACAAATTGCAAATCTTTTCTTGACAAATCTACCTTATTCTTCAACTTTTGTGTAGCCTCGGTGACTGTCTTCTTTACCTGCTCATGAATCTCTTTCATGGTCTGAGTGAAGTCCTCTGCATGTCCACTCCTATGCTACATAGCTCCAAGATCTCTGAGCTCACACACACCTCTTGGGTGCATTCCATACACTATTTCAAAAGGACTCTTCCCTGTAGTCCTGTTCACTCTGTCATTATATGCATACTCAGCCTGTGAGATAACCATGTCCCATGTCTATCCATAATCTTTGGTTAGGAACCTTAGAAGATTACCTAACACCCTATTAACCACCTCTATTTTCCCATCGGTCTGAGGATGGTAAGCTGATCCAAAAGACAGATTTGTACCTAATCTGCTCCATAGATTCTTCCAAAAATGACTCATGAACTTCACATCCCTGTCTGAAACAATGCTCAAAGGCAATCCATGGATCCTTACAATTTCCTTGAAGAAAAGGTGAGCAATGTAGCTAGCATCATGTTTGGTCTTGCAAGGAATAAAGTGACTCATCTTACTAAATCTATCTACCACCACATAGACACTATCAAATCCTGTCTTAGTCTTAGGGAGTCCTACCACAAAGTCCATGCTAACACATTCCCATGGTCTGTTGGGAATAGGTAGAGGTTGATACAAACCTGCATTACTAGCTCCCCCTTTGGCTTTCATAGAAACTACACACTACTCCATATACCTCCTGACATCCCTTGGCAACTTGGGCCAATAGTAAAACCTTTGCACTAGTTCCATTGTCTTGTTGATACCAAAATGACCACTAAGACTACCATTGTGCTTCTCTTCGATAAGATTCTCTCTCATAGAACCTTTTGGAACACACAACTGATTTCCCTTGAATAACAATCCATTTTGTAATGTATACTATGATTATTGGCTATGAAAATGATTCTCAAAGTTAGAACGTACCTTGTAAGCCTCCGAGAAGTCTTCATCTTCACCATAGAGATCCTTGAAACTCTCTATCCCAATGCTCTTTATTTGTATCTCTTGCACTGTCAGCAATCTCCTGCTTAGTGCATTTGCTACCTTGTTCAATTGTCCCTTCTTGTGCTTGATGGTGAAAGTAAAAGCTTGGATGTACTCCATCCATTTCAAATGTCTATTGCTCAACTTCTCTTGGGTGTTGATATAGCTAAGTGCCTGATTGTTAGTAAAGACCACAAACTCTTTGGGTAGAAGGTAATGCCTCCACTTCCTAAGTGACTGAACCAAAGCATAAAGTTCTAGGTCATAGGTAGAATACTTCTTCTTAGCTTCATTGAGATTTTCACTAAAGAAAGCTATAGGCTTGCCTTCTTGACTTAGCACTCCTCCTACTGCAACTCCACTAGCATCACATTCCATAGTGAACAACTTATTAAAGCTAGGTAATAAGAGAATAGGTTGAGTTGCCACTTCTTGTTTCAGTTTCTCAAAACCTTTCTCAGCTTCTTGAGTCCACTTAAACTTAGTTTTCAAACCACCTTTGATTGTGTCTAGGACTGGTGCACATATGCCACTAAAGTTCCTTATGAATTTTCTATAAAATTGGGCTAATCCATGAAATTTTCTTACCTCTGTCCCTATGGTTGGTGTAGGCCAGTTTAGGATAGCTTCCACCTTGCTTGGATCCATCTTCAATGATCCTTTGGATACTAAAAAACCTAAATACACAAGCTCTTGTTTAAATAACTCACATTTCTCTAGGTTGATGGCCAACTTCTCCTCTTGCAATCTTCTAAGAACCAACTCCACATGATTTAGGTGTTCCTCTGCTGTCTGGCTGAAGATGAGTATATCATCAAGATATACCACCACAAATATCCCTGTAAAGTCTTTGAGCACTTCATTCATGAGCGTCATGAATGTGCTAGGGGCATTAGAGAGGCCAAATGGCATAACTCTCCACTCATACAACCCATTTGTTGTCTTAAAGGTTGTCTTCCACTCATCTCCATCCTTGATTCTGATATGATGGTATCTGCTCTTGAGATCCAACTTGGTGAAGTACTGAGCTCCTCCAAGACAATCCATCAAGTCCTCAATTCTAGGAATAGGGAACCTATACTTGATTGTGATTCTATTTATTTCCCTAGATTTTGTGCATATTCTCCACTTACCACCTTTCTTGGTTGCTAAGACCACTGGTACTGTACATGGGCTGATACTCTTCCTAATCAATCCTTGATCCAATAACTCTTGCACTTGTCTAGCTACCTCTAGGTTTTGATCCGGGGTAAGCTTGTAGGCTGCTTTGTTTGGAAATGAAGCCCCTGGTATGAAGTCAATCTGATGACTAATGGCTCTCTTTGGAGGTAAAGTTGCAGGTGCACCATCACTGACTATATCTTTGAACTGTTCTAACAACTCTTGGACTGCTCTGGGTATGACTATTTTTTTAACCTTGTCCTCTTCTTTAGGCTGCAACATAACCACATATCCTTCACCCCCTTGATGTAGGTTGTTAAGGAACTCTTTACCACTGCTCAACAAGACACTAGGTGTCTTTGACTGTCCCTCTTCCTCATCTGACAGTGACTATAACTTAAATGTCTTCCCATCTTTCTTGAAATAAATGGTGTTCTCTTTCCCATCATACATGGCACTTCTATCATACTGCCACGGTCTGCCCAATAGAAGATGGCATGCATCCATGGGTAACACATCACAAATCAACTTATCCTTGTACCCTCCAATGGAAAATTCCACTGTTACTTGCTCATTGACAAGAACACTCTGCCCTTTGTTCAACCATGTTACTTTGTAGGGGTTAGTGTGGGGTACCTTCTCCAATTTCAACTTCCTCACTGCCTCTTTTGAGATGATGTTATCTGTTGAACCTAAGTCCACAGTAACCTTACACACCTTACCAAGTATTTTGCATCTCACTCTAAATAAAACTCTTCTTTGTTTTGGATCTTCCTTGATCGGTTGTCTGATCAAAACTCTCCTAAACATCAAATTCTCCCCCATTTCTGATTCTATGTCACTGACCTCTGGTGATTTAGTACTCATGGTGTCCTCTTGAGCATATGCCACTCTCTTCTCAGTGCTTGATGAAGATGCTTTCTCCGGGAACCTATAAGTTGGATGTCCTACTTGACCACAATGGTAACACTTCATATTAGCAAAGTAAGAATTGCTCCTACCTGCTCCTCTTCCTCTATTTGATCCACCTTGAGATCCTCTACCTCTTCCATAACCTCCTCTAGAAGATGTTTCACTTCCATGTTCTGTGAGTTTAGACTCTCCTTGGTTTCTTTGTTCATTTCCTCTACCTTGGTAGCCACCTCTATGTCCTCTTTGATCTCTTTGATCTCTGCCTTTGCCTCTACTCTTAGAAACATGATCTTGTTTCCTCTTGCTTGTTTCCTCTATCTTAATAGCTAGTTGGTAGCATTGGTGTACTATCTTAGGACTTAGAAGAGTCATCTCCTCTTGAATGTTCCACTTCAAGCCATTAAGATACCTAGCCACCTTGAGACTTTCATCTTTTGAAACATTAGACCTCATACAAAGTTTTGAAACTCCTCTGTGTAAGTGTTCACATCTTGGTCTCTTTGCCTCAAGCTTTGTCTCTTCTTATGTAACTGAATCTCATAATCATCTAGCATGTATGCTTCTCTCACTTTTGCAACCATACCTTTCCAAGTTGAAATAGGCTTCTTGCCTTCCTTTTCCCTCTTTGTTTGAATGAATTTCCACCATGTCAAGGCAGAACCTCTCAATCTTGATTTGGCCACCTTTACCCTCTGTGCTTCAGTGACTCCATCACACTCAAAATGGTTTTCCATTCCCTTCTATCCAATCCATGACCAGATTAGCTTCCATCTTCCCACTAAACAGTGGTATGCCTTCAAGTACTTTTCCACTCAAAGCCTTCAATTCCTTCAAGAAAGGCTCTTCTTTCAAAACAGGGTCAGGTTTAGGGATCTTGTCTTCCTCTGCAACCTCTTCTATCTTTGGTACCCTTCCTTCGAACTGCATATCATTCAATGCTTGCTCAAGTTGTTCTATTCTTTCCCTCAATAGCCTATTGTCTTCCTCCTGTCCTGCAACCATCTTGGCCAATTCTGCATTTGTCACCATGATGGTAGAACCACTAGATTCAAGGCCTGACATACAAGATTCTTCCCAAATCTTTAACTCGCTCTGATACCAATCTGATAGGGAGGGGTTGGATGGAACAATCACTGTTCCATGCTTTGGATCTTGCTTGGAAATACCCCCATGGTATCACACTCCACCACCTTAACCTATAGGACCTACTGCTTGTGCAGGCTCCCCTGGTTCACCTTACCAACCCAACTATCAAGTCAAATCCTACCAACCAATCCAACCTTGGTGTAATGCTTCAACTCTTCCTTAGCCCTTAATCTACCCTAAAGGCTAACCTATCCTCAACACTCAATTAGATCTTTGCAGGGGTGTAGAGATGTCTCCAATAGTTTCAAACCATCCTCCTAGGGTTCTTGAAGGTTCACCAAACTCCACCTTTTCATCGCTTGCACCAAACCCTCATCTAGGGTTAAAAAGGCTACTAGCCATGAGCCCCAATTAGGTCTCCATCTCCGAGAAAATAGGTTAGTCCTTGAAAGTTTCCCAAAGAACATAGGATATTTCCTTAGGTTTCCTGGTCCATATGCCCACCTCTCAAATATTTTTGGGGTCTTGGGCCTTTACCTGCCGTACAAAGCCTCAACTTGAAAATGGGCATAAACTAGGGTTTTTAAGCCATTTTTTGGTTGCTTTCAAACTGTCAAGTCTTTCACCAACCAAATGAGTTAGTGGAGCTCCCTCCTAATTACCATACCTTGGCAAGACTTCCACCTACCTTCTCCAAAAGGAAATTTACTAAGAACTTGTCACCCCTGCAAGTTATGTGATCTGCACTACTTGTCTTCCCTAGCTGGACTCTTCCTGGCTCGCCTAGGGTAAGACTTTGCCAACAACTCCTGCGCTCACACAAACCCTAAATCCTACCATATTTACACACATGGAGTCTAGTCACTGCTCCCAAAAGGCCGTACACTTTGTACGGTGGGAAAGTGAGCTAATACTCCATTTTCTCCAAACTATCTGGTTTAGACCAGCAACAGTGTGTAATCAAATTTATTTACAAACAGTGCTTGAAAATGAAATAAGGAAACAAATTATTGACACACAAAGCTTGAAATACTAGCAAATCTACATCCTACATTAGTTTCAGTGCCTGTTCAAACCATTAAAGCAACACTTTTCAACAAAACATAGAAAACTAACACAAAAAAACTCTATTTTTTTAATTTCAAAAACTTTAATTCATAACAAAGATGCTTCCAACCCTGCTCACAGGTCAAGGCACACCTTATATAGGGTTCCTCAATCAGTTATGCTCCCTTGGTCGAACATGTTAGCTATCATTTGGAAAAGTTGCAAAAATGTACCATTTTGCAACTTTTGCCAATTTCCTAGTAAACTAAGTAAAATGAGTTTTTGTAAACTCATTCACCGTTTCCACTCCTTGACCAATTGATCACAACTGAGTAAGACATACTCTTAAACCTCTAACTCAAACAAAATGGTCAACATGACCTTCAAGGTAACATAACAAAACAAAAATTCATTCTAGACTTCCTAATTGCCTAGTGTTTCCTAGGTGCTCTTGCACCAATTTCTATAATTGCTTATAGATTTAACTATTTAGGAACCTTTGAATGATTAACTACTAATAAAAATAATTGGGCCACAATGACATTGCTCCCTTTTTAAGAATTTTTTCATTTGATGATAGCTTATCATTTGTGAAGATTTTGCATATAACCTTCTTAGTTTGAATATCATACCTTCTAAGTAAAAATGCATGAAATACTCTTAGAAATTCATCTCAATTGTCCCCAATATAGTAAACCATTATAATTCCAACACAATATCTACCACATCCATGGAGATAGAAAACATTAAAAAATCAAGTTAGTAATCTCCCATAGTCAATTTAATCCTATAGTATTTCATTGAGCAACTAGTAACGCCTCGATATGCAATTAGGAACTCAAAATTTGGAGCTTGATATATAAAATAAATTAGACAAGCAACTAACTTCATGTTTATGACTTGTGAGTGCATGATTTTATCAATATTGTTACTCTTTTTCTTCAAGAAATCCACTACCTTGAGATTTTTGTGTGCTAATTCCAAAAAGTGCATGACAAAAAATAGTTAGTTGGTTATCTTCAATTTGTCATCCATCTAATTGTTATCATCTAATATTTCTTCTTCCTCTTATTTATCACTTGGTCTTTCAATGTAGGAATTTTTTTTTAGTACATTTATTTCATCAACTATAGATGATATCATATTTAAAAGATAACTCCTTTGCTATCTTCTATTCAATTTTTGTAGAGTCAATGCAGTAGGCTAAAGAAGTGACTATTGAATTGATTATATCTTTTAAGTTTACAAAACCTTGTCATCTATTAGCCAAAAAAATCCCTCTAGCTACCTTGGCATAATCATTGCCAAGAAAATAAAATTTGGATGGAACATGTATACCCCATATTTAACGTGTTTCTTTAAACCTGCTACAAATGATTCTTACAAAATTTATTTTTTAGCATGCTTCACTCTTACTAAAAAAGTGTGGAATTGTTGAGTATAGTCGTTGACCTACTTTTTATCTTTAATTTTGTAAGTTGGCTAAAGTATCTATCCATAAGAGTGTCACCAAAATCTGTAATGAGTTCCTCCCGAAAAATATACCAAGTATATGGGTAAGTGCACAAAGATGAGGGGCCAAAAAGGGGTCTTAAGTGGCCAATTTTCTTTTTCTGAAATTGAGAAATATTGACCTTAGATGAGAAATTGAGGATAGGATGACCCATAGTAGTGGTTTACACTTTTGGGGACATCCTGATTTTTGTTGAAATAACATATTTTTAGAAAATATAATGATTTAAGACTTGAAAAGTTCCATTTAAAGGATTTTAATTGAAGAGGGTTTGATCAAACCACCTTAGATCAAACCCCCTTGGATAGAACCCCACTAGTTTTAAACCATACCTATAACGAAGTCTCCTTTACACGTATCAAAATGTTGATAAAAAACCACTTTTGATTTAGCTTTTGGGTGATCAAATGAATTCATTTAAAATTTATTATTTGTAAGAATGTAGTCCTTATTATTGTATAGGCGTGAATTTGTACCCCTTACGCAAATTCCCCTTTTACACTTCCTCACCTTAGAAAACAAAATCTGAAAGCGAAAATCCACATCACCCCTCTACCTTCATTCCACTTGGCATCTATTTTTTATGTTGGTAGAAGAATAACTATCAAGGACGCCCGCGTGACACGTAAATGTTTGCACAAAGCACTTATGTCCCTGACGGATTCCTGCATTTGAAGTTGGCAGAGGCGTTACGCTTTCTATTGGGAACAACTTGTAATGTCCTTCGAACAATCAACCCAAAAAATGCCTTATTCTTACTCATTCTTCCTTCAAATTGATTCATTCTCACTTCATCTCATCCTCTTCACATCTTCTTGCAATCTCTAAGCATTCTAGCATTCACTTCTTACATTCTCAGCCTTCATTTTCACTCCCAAGTAGCACTTTGGCACTCCATAGCAGCAACAACAACACTCCATCAACTTCGTAGAGCAAGTGTGGAACAAACCATTGCAGCAGGGGCTTGAGTCCTCTTTTCTCCTCCATTAGCTAGTGAGCTCTTAGTGGAGGTGGTAAGCATTTCTGCTCCTCTCCTCTATGATTTGGTTGAGTAGCACTTTACTATTTTGTATTGTTTATTATGTTCTCTACTTTCTTTTCTCCTTTATCATACTTTTCTCTATCATTGCTATCTTGGCATCCGTGAAGGTGGAAACACCAAAATGGGGGTCTGATTGAGGCAGGCACCTATATAGCCCCCAACAATTTTCCCTCTTTCTTGTGTGTAGGTGGATGTGCATTTGGAGCTAGCTAGCGAACAGGCTCTTCTGTGAGATCATCTTTGTCACCTTAGGTTTAATATATCTGCTTTATCACATTCGTTTGTATTTCTCTTACTTCATAGTTCTGTTTTGTTCCCTTAGAAACCAATAGCTAGGCCACCAACTTGTTTTCTAGCAGTTCTCACTGTTATTTTGGTCCTCTGGTCATACAGACGCTAGTGCACCTAAGAGACACCAATGCGCTGCACTATCATCTTGGAACTGCGCTTTCGTCCTCGAGAAGAGAGCTACCTGAGGTGCAATGTTGAACCTAAAAACTGACTCACCTAGCCTCATTTTGGATTTCGGGTCTGTAGAGTGATTGAAGGACCTTATAGTCCTCATCATTCTTGTCCCTCATTTCAAGACACCCCTTTAGAGTGAGGTAAGTTAGGGAAGCCTTTCACTCTTGGCTCTCCGTGACTTGGGGCCTTGAATGTGATTGGTCCCCATCTCTTACATTTTTGGTGAACCTAGCATGAACCAACGTCTACTCATTCGTTGGTATTGAGGCTTTTTCCTTGTACCTTGTGATCATTGTTCCCCTGAGTGTTGTGAAGGTTTATGAGCATCACAACCCAGTCCACAACCTCCAGGTATATTGTTAGGAGAAGTATACAACACCTTCCGATGGAGAGGACAAAGGTCACTGCTAGTTTCTCTATTAGCCTTTTTGTTGGGTCTGTCGTTGCTCTTGTCGTGTAGGAGCAGTTGTCAAGGGGTGAGGTAGGATTCTCTAATGAGACTGACCACGTCCCCACTCCTCCTGCATCTCCCACACTATCATCGATAGACGAGAATGAGGTTGTTCACATTCCTTTAGAATATGTCTCCTCCCTTATCAAAGGGATGGGTGACTTGGAAAACCACTTGGAAAGAAACTCGAAGTTGGTTAGGGTTGCCCGGGTTATCATCAAACTAAAGAATATGGTTGGAAAATATTGAACATGCATTGAACTCCTGGCTAGTCTCTCTAGTCTGAATGAAGCGTGTGCTCCTCCAAAAAATCCTAATATTATACAAGGGGCCACTATTGAAGATCATGAGACAACTAGGAATGTCAATGCCTCCTACATTTGTGTACATGGTCGATGCCATCCCCTCGATCAGCATTCCCTCTACCTCTAAGAGATCTGAAACTATCAAAGTGAACAAGACCCCCTTGGGTTTTAGCTTCGCCCCTCTCGTTACCTCTAGCAGTGGAGGTTTTGGTAGGTTGAGTGGTGGGGACCTTGGTAGCAGTGGTGGCTTTGATGGCGAAAGCAGCGGTAGCGAAGGTGGTTCTAGTGGAGGCCATGGTGGTGGCTTTGGAAGTGAAGGTGGCTCCAACGAATGCCCTACTAGTGGGGGTGGCTTTGGTAGTGGATTATGTGGTGGCTTCGACGGTGATTCTGGAGGAGGTTCCTTTGGCCCTATATCTTCTAATAACCCTATTCTAAACACTCTTCTTCAGAATATGGGTAAGATGCAAAGCCAGTTGGCGAGTCTCTCCCAAGCCTCTGCCCAACCCATCTTTCAACCCTTATTCTGATATAGCCCGTTGTTAGTCACAATTTTGAACACTCCCTTCCCTCAAGGAATAGAGATTCCTAAATTCGAAAAATATGGCAACAAAGGGGACCCACAAATGCATGTGTTCACCTTTAACACCCTATGCACAGATTTCTTCCATCATGACATGCTAATGGAAAAAAATTTCCCTCGATCTCTCAAGGATACAACACTTGAATGGTACTGTTCCTTGCCCGATAATTCCATTTTCTCATTTGCTCAACTTGTAAACCAATTCCTACAACAATTCCAAGCTAACATTGAGCCGAAGATGACCTTTTCGGATCTTGTCCGGTGCAAACAGGGAGATAATGAAAATATTACTGATTTCATAGTGCGGTATCAAGCGCTCTTCTCACAAATCTCGTATCTGCTTCCTAATTCTAACATGTAGAAGGTGTTCATAGGGAACCTGCAAAGGCCTTGGTAGGAAATTTTTTCCCTTATGAAATACCCTTCTTTCGCGCATTTGTGTGCAACCCTACGAGAGTATCAACAAACGGTAGTTCAGTTTGGGGGATCCTCCCCATGCTCCCATTCTAAAGGAAAGTCTATCGTATCGATCTTTGGGAAATGTAAGGTTGTTGCAAATGTAGTAGCCATTGCAGATGACAATGGCCTCAAACACAACCAAAAGTTTACAAAGTTAGCAGAATCTTATTCTTCCATCTTACAAAAGTTGTTGAAGGATAAGATCATAACCTTGCAGAACCCTAAACCTCTTAAGGAACCTTACCCTAGTTGGTATGATGCAAATACCTACTATCAGTACCATCGGGTTAACAAACATGATACCGAACGTTGTATGTGCTTGTGTCACGAGATACAGGACCACATTAAGGATGGTACTATTTGTCTCGATGGAAGCAAACAAAATGCAAATAAATTGGTGGTGAAAGCGAATAGTGAATTACAGATATACATAGACCCAAACTGGACACTGAAATATTTTTTTTTAACTAAATCTTCACTTTCGGGCACCTATAGCGGCTAAACCGTGAGGAATTTGAAGATGATGCAAACTAGAGTTTCGTGACATTTTGTCTATAGATTTTAAATATATTTTTTTCAATTTTTTTGGAATTAGATTGCACTTCTTTTTTCATCTCCCTCGAAAACTAGTTTTTTTCATAAAACAACATTTTAAAAAAGTGACGCTCACTGTATAACACATAATTTTTTTTCCATGAAGGATAAAATTCTAATTCTTTCAATTTAGATTTTAACTCTGATATCTAGTGCTTCCACTTGGTTAGATAGTTTTTTATTGAATTTTTTTCTTTAATCAAGTTTCAAATTCAAACTAATTATAATTGAGACATAGCGAGTATAACACGTAACTTTTTTGTATGTATCAAAATTCAATTTTATTTTCTTTGTTGGATCAAGGACTTCAATATCTAGTGCACTAATATTTTTTAATTTATTTTTTACATGTCAAACAAAGAGCTTGATTTTCGGTGAAAAACCTACATTCATGAGAAACAAAAAATAAATATAATAATTAAATTAAATTTATTTAAAATTATAATTTTTGGGAAGCGTATAATAAGGAATACATACTTGCAAAAAATAAATTTTAAATGAATTCATTTGATCCCCCAAAAGGTAAATCAAAAGTGGTTTTTTATCAGCATTTTGATAGGTTTAAATGAGACTTTGTTAAAGGTATGGTTTAAAAATAGCGGGGTTCTATCCAAGGGGGTTTGATTTAAGGTAGTTTGATCAAACCCTCTTCAATTGGAATTCTTTAAATGGAACCTTTTAAGGCTTAAATCATTATATTTTCTAAAAATATGTCATTTCAGCAAAAATCAATTCCTCCCAGAAATTGTAAACCAGCTTTGTGGGATCACCAACCGATTTTTTCACTCAGCTCGAGGCCTATGTTAACATGGTCAAAGTTACTCCTACTAAGCAGCATGCACCCGATTTGTCGGATGTGACATTTACATCGCAATACTTTCCCTTAAATAACAAGCCCTCTCCCCTCTACATTTTACTCGCCTCAATGGCAACATTGTGACAGGAGTCTTAGTAGACCCTACGAGTCGAGTGAATGCTATTACTGAAGAGATGTTGTGGCTTAACTCAATACATAGAAAAGAGTATGAAGAAAAAAAATCTACCATCTGTACACACGATGGTCTTTGTTTGAAACCATATGGATCGATAACTTTTTCCATCCTAGTTAGACCTAGGGTTGTTGACATGGTCTTTGATGTCAATTCGGAGTCAAATTTGTTCAGAATGAATCTAGGCATACCTTGGCTTGCTTCCATGAATGGAATTGCCACTATTATTCATAAATGTCTAAAGTTATCCCATGAAGGTGTCATGCATGTAGTGCATGACATGTGATACCAACCTTTGGTGTCCCATGGGGGATATTCATTAGATCACTTTTGGCTCGTCCCGGTTGGTTTGCTTCCTCCTAGAACAGACCTACTTTACAAAATCTACGTGAAGTATAAGACCAGGGACAAGGGACAGCCAAAATTGGCTCCTCCTGTAGCACAATAGTCAGTTGCCTCTTCTTCCCAAAAATGGAAGGAGAAGCTTGCCTCCTCTCAAGCTAACTCGTCTACTCCCCTTTCTTGGGAGGAGTGTTGGATAAGAAAACCTGGCTTTTACCCATTAAGTCCGATGATACCTCCTTGGTGTAGACCCAAGATCAAGATATTGAATCTCCCTACCGATCCTCCCGGGCCTTGTATTATTTGTATGATAGAAAGAAAGGCTCCCAGAGGGATTTTCTCTATGGCCTCCTACCACTTCTACTCCCAAGGTAGTAAGCAAGAAGAGGCCCGTTGTTGAGGCGCTTGAGCTGACTCCCCCTTTTTTTCCCAACCTACTCCTCCTACTTCCATTCAGGAGTCTATTCCTCCACCATAAATAGTTGTAGTGGACACTCCCATGGCCGAGCAGGATCCTTCTGTTCCTTCTCAGCCTCTAGCCTCTGGTTCAAAGAGTCACAGAAACCGCCTTGCGCATGAGCACAAGCATCGTTGAAAGGTTCTCATGGATGAGCAGGCCACCTTGCAGAGGAAGGAAGAGGATATGACCACCCCTATATCAGGGCCTCCTTCTACATCCTCCTCTCTCCTCCCCTCTACTTCCATTCAATCTAGCTCTACATTGCTTCCGACTTTCGCTATGAGTACAAATACGCTTGACCCTAAAAAGGTGCAGGTGTTCATCACTCCTTCGGTGGAGCCACCTTTGTTGATGTTCCTTCTAAATGTCTCGCATTTCCCAAAACCCATAGATATGACCAACACTTTAGTGCTATCTATTGTGGTTTTCTCTTCCTCCTCTTCCTCTGCACCTCTTGCCTCGTCTATGGGGAGTTCATGTCCCTCGACAGAGTAGAAGGTGGAGAGTATTCCTTCTGGAAATAGAGGATGAAAGAGGAGCCCACCTTCTTTGAAAGGTGGTCTCGCACTGACTTGTTTTGTCCTAGCTGTGATGGAACCAATCCCGACTTCCCCTAAGTTCGTCATCACTCCCGAGTGACTCGATGAGTCTAGTGGTGAACCTCAGGCACAACTTTTTGCATCCATTGAGATACGACATGAAACTCGAGTGAAGTGCATGTTTAACTCTCTAGATGAAGTTCTAGCCTTGTCAACAATTTTCACAAAATCGTTGACCTTAGCTCCACAAGAGCTTAGTGAAGGAGACCTTGCGGGGCCCTCTTCCTTAGCCCTTGTTGCAGGAGGGTCAGAAGCTCCTCCTCTTAACATTCAACCACTACTGGCTCATCCTCCTCCCTATAATGATCTAGAGTGGCAAGCAGGTGACCTCTTGGTCGATCAATGGTAGAAGGAGGCCCCTTCTTTATCTTTAGATTAGATGTGTGTTGTGATGTGTCCCCCCATGATCATGCTATGTGTCCTTGGATGAACCTTTCCACCCTTGTCGGTGCTTGGATACAAGCATGGTTTTTGTGTCATAAACCTTCTTCTATCTATTTCATCATTCTTCCATGTTTGTGATTGATTTTCAGCAAATTGGGGGCAATGCAAAGTGTTGGGGACATTTAGGCTTCCCTTCCATGTTGACCCATTTTTTTATTTTTACTTTGTCTTCTCATGCATTCTTCACATAGTCTGATATAGTAGGGGGTTGATGAAAGTTCATTTTATATACTATTATTATACTTATATATATTTATGAGCAGTTCTGACCCCAAAATATCAGGCTACCCCTGTGCCCTTTATGTTTTTCTCTTTTGCTCTTTTCTTATCTTTATCTCTTCTTTGCTTGAGTTGTTCCTTTCATGTGTAACAATGCCACTTCTATAACATTTCAATTTTTAGAAAATACATTCATTGCCAATGAATCTTTTCTCGAGAATCTTCACAAACTTCTTTTCAAAGAATCACATTCTCGACTTGAAACCCTAATGAAACATGTTTCCTTCATCATGGGTTCATAAAGAAAGAATTTGAGGACCTTCCCTTCAAGGTGGGAGAAGCTTTGACCTTCCCCTCACGTGGGGGAATTTTCTTCCTTTCGAATTCCTTGATGAAGTGAACATCTTTCAAAAGGATTCCTTGATGATGAATCGACTCGAGAAAGAAACATCTCTTTCGTACTTTCGAATAGCGCATCCCTTGAGTGGACCCCTTTCTTCACATTGGGTTCCCAAGGGACCCCTTTGAAATTTTTCCAACTTGTTGATGGTCTATTTGACTATCTACTTACTTTCCTACATGGCCACTTTCTGACATGTGTCCATCTATGGGTAAACATGCCGCTTTACAGGTGCGCCTATGAAGCCGCTTTCCAACTCCGCAGAGTCTACTTTCTTTGGGTTTCCTCCATGTGAGGGATCTTTGGGGATACCTCCCTGTAGGTCTGCGAGTCTGTAGGGCACTTTCCTTTGAGCTTCCTCCATGTGAGAGATCTTGGGGGTCACTCCCTTGCAGGTTTGCGGGTCTGTAGGGAACTTTCTCAGTTTCCTTCCTGTGAGAGATCTTGAAGGACACCTTCCCTACAGGTCTATGGGCCTGTAAGATGCTTTTTTGGGTTTCCTCCATGTGAGAGATCTTGGGGGACACCTCCTTATAGGTCTTCGGGTCTGTAAGGTGATTTTTTGGGTTTCCTTCATGTGAGAGATCTTGGAGGATACCTTCCTTGCAAGTTCATGGGCCTGTGAGGCACTTACCTCTCAAGGCTTTCCTCCTTGCAGGTCTACAGGCCTGTAAGACACTTTCATTCTTCAACTTCATAGTTCTGTGCGACTATGAAGTCCTTTACTTGTCATGCACTCTCAAGTTCACCAAATCACGGTCTGATTCCTCGAACTAGATCACGGTCTGCTTCCTCGATGGTTCAGGTATAAATTTTTAACTCTATTCACTCTTCGATCTACTTTACTAAAGCAGTCATCACTATTCGTGCTCACTAAAGTGGGGGAAAAATGTATAGGTGTGAATTTTCACCCCTTATGCAAATTCCCCCTTTACACTTCCTCACCTTAGAAAACAAAATCCAAAGGAAAAAATCCACATCACCCCACTTCCTTCATTCCAATTGGCATTTTTTTTTGCATTGATAGAAGAATAACTGTCGGGGACACCCATGCGGAACGCAGAAATCCACGTGGAGTGCTAACGTCCCTGATGGATTCCTGCATCTAAAGTTGGCAGAGGCATTACACTTCCTATTGGGAAATAACTTGTAACGTCCCTCTTCGACCAACCGACCCAAAAATCCTCTTCACATCTTGCAATCTCTAAGCATTCTAGCATTCACTTCTTGTATTCTTAGCCTTCATTTTCACTCCCAAGTAGCACTTTGGTACTCCATAGCAGCAACAACAACACTCCATCAACTTCATAGAGAAAGTGTGGAACAAACCATTGCAATAGGGGCTTGATTCCTCTTTTCTCCTCCATTAGCTAGTGAGCTCTTGGTGGAGGTGGTAAGCATTTCCGCTCCTCTCCTCTATGATTTGGTTGAGTAGCACTTCATTGTTTTGTAGTGTTTATTGTGTTCTCTACCTTTTTTTTCTCCTTTATCATACTTTTCTCTATCATTGCTATCTTGGTTTTCCGTCGAGCTGGAAACACCAAAATAGGGGTTTGACTGAGGTAGGCCCCTATACAACCCCCAACAATTTTCCCTCTTTCTTGTGTGTAGGTGGACGTACATTTGGAGCTAGCTGGTGAACAGGCTCTTATATGAGATCATCTTTGTCACCGTAGCTTTAATATATCTACTTTATCACATTCATTTTTATTTCTCTTCATAATTTTGTTTTGTTCCCTTAGAAACCAATAGCTAGGCCATTAGCTTGTTTTCTGGCAGTTCTCACTATGTTCTTGGTCCTCTAGTCATATGGACGCTAGCGCACCTGAGAGACGCCAGCATGTCGTGTTGTCATCCCAGAATTGCGCTTTCATCCTCAGGTAGAGAGCTACTTGAGGTGTAGTGTTGAACCCAAAAATTGATTCACTTAGCCCCATTCTAGATTTCGAGTCTGCAGACTGATTGAAATACCTTATAGTCCTCGTCATTCTCGTCCCTCATTTCAAGGCACCTCTTTAGGGTGAGGTAAGCTAGGGCAGCCTTCCACTCTTGGCTTGCCATGACCTAGGGCCATGAATGTGGTTGGTCCCCCTCTCTTACAATTATAAGCTTCCCAAAAAGTATAATTTTAAATATATTTATTTTTTATTTCTTTTGAATGTAGGTTTTTCACTGAAAAATCAAGCTCTTTGTTCTGCACATGTGAAAAAATAGTAGATTATAAAAAAAAATCCAAAAAATATGTTCTAGCTAGGTATTGATGTCCTTGATCTAGTAAAAAAAGAAAAAAATGAATTTTGATACATAAAAAAAAATCATGTTGTTTACGGTCCGCCTATGTCTAAATTGTAATTGGTTTGACTTCAAAACTTGATTAAGAAAAAAATATTCAATAAAACACTATGAAACCAAATGAACATGCTAGATATTGTAGTTACAAAGCTAAATTCAAGAAAATAGAATTTTAACCTTCATAGAAAAAAGTTATGTTGTTTATGGTGAGCATCACTCTTTAAAAATGGTGTTTACTGCTAAAAACTAGTTTTCAAAGGAGATGGAAAAAGAAATGTAGTTTGATTAAAAAAAAATTAAAAAAATATATTTAGAATCTTCAAAAAAAATGTCACAAATCACTAGTTTGCATTATCTTCAAATTCCTCATGGTTTAGCAGCTATAGGTGCCCAAAAGTGAACATTTAGTTAAAAAAATTAAGTTCAATGTCCAGTTAGGCCAAAAATTGTAAAACAGTATTGTGGGATCATCCGATAGTTACACTCAAAATTTTAAGATGCAACAAAAACAAGGGTAGTAGTGCTCTAAATCTACTTTCTAAACTACTAATTATTTTTGAAAATGGTAGAGATTAAGGGGTTCAAAAAAGGGAGCCACAAAAATTGGTCATGTTTTTTATCAAAAAAACATAACATATTGCCTATTGTGGCTCCCTCAAAATGTTAACTTTTTTTTTTAGTATTTTTAAAATCGCTTTAGTGAGAAATCATCTAACAACATGTAGTTTATGCTCAATTATTTTAATATTTTTTTTAATGAAAATATGATTTTCTACTAATTTTTAAAGTGGACACATCCTAAAAAACAAAACTTTGGCCATGGTACCCCTATAATTTTTTAAAACTAATCAAAAATCATTTTTTTAAATATGTGTAGAATGGAGTCTAGTTTATAAAAATGTAATTTATTTGAAATTTTAATGAACAGTTAAAAAATAAAGTAAAACATACTAAACATTGGTTTTTTACAAAAAATGGATACACCAACAAAAGAAATTAAAGATGAAATTCTTAACATAGTAAAAATGTGAAAAAAATTACATCATTAAATAGCTAAGAGAAAGCTTAACATTACCCAATTTTTTTTTTTACTTGACCTTGAAACACATGCAAACTTGATGGTTAGCGCGAACGAGATTACGTGAAATTAAATGTAGAATATGCAAAAACACATTTTTGGGCGTTGAAAAGGCATTCCAAGCCTTTGGGTTGGAAATCCAAAGTAAATCCAAGCCAAAGGCTTGGGGATTCCCAAAGCAAGACAAAAAATGAGTGCATTATAACATGCTCATATTATTTCATAACTTTGATGTAAAGTGAGTGCATTATAATGCACTCGCATTATGCCTCACTTTATGTTTTTTTGCATGTTTGTATAAATATATGTTTTATGTATGTATGTTTGTATATATGTTGTATGTATATATGCTTGTATATATGCTTGTATATATGCATATGTATGTATGTATGTATGCTTGTATGTATGCTTGTATGTATGTATGTATGTATGTATGTATGTTTGTGTGCTTGAATGTATGTATTAATTCACATGCTTGTATATATGTATGAATGTATGTATGTATGTGTGTATGAATGCATGTATGAATGTATGTATGTTTATATGTATGAATGTATGTGTGTATGCATGTATGTATGTATGTATGTATGCTTGAATGTATGTATATGTATGTTTGTAAGTATGAATATATGATTTTATGTATGTACATATGTATGAATGTATGTATGTTTGTATGCATTTATTGTGGCATCCATTTCCTTAGAGTGAGTATTCACCATTAGGAGGGGTCCCAAAGTGGCTTTAAAAAGTGTGTCAAATGTATACACCAAAATGGTCAACTTGAAGCTCTAAGGTATAGGGTTTAGGGTATTAAAGGCTAATGCTTTAGGGAATAGGGATGAGGGTTGAGGGTGTAGGGTTTAGGGTTGAAGTTATAGGGTTGAGGTTTGAAGGATAGTGTTTAGGGTTGAGGGTATAGGGTATATGGATTAGGGTTAAGGATATTCAGTATAGGGTTGAGGGTTGAGGGTTGAGGGTTGAGGGTTTAGGGTTTAGGGTACAATTTTGAATGTAGGGTTTAGGGTGTGAGTATGGGATTGAGGGTTTATAGTTGAGGGATAATTTTTAGGGTTGAGGGTATAAGTTTATTTGTATAGGCTATAGGGATTAGGGTTAAGTATATTGGGTTTAGGGTTTAGGGTATGGTTTGAGGGTATAAGGCATAGGGTTAAAGTTTGAGAGTGTAGGGTTTAGGCTTTAAGTATAGGGTTGAGGGTATAGGGTTGAGGGACAATGTTCAAGGTTTATGGTATAAGGTTGAGGGTATAGGGTATAGGGATGAGGGTTGAGGGAGTAGGGTTTAGGGTTTAAGGTATAGGGTTGAGGGTTGAGCAATTAGGACTTAAGTATAGGGTTGAGGGTATAGGGTATAGGGTTGAGGGTTGAGGGTTTAGAGTTGAGGGATAATGTTCAACCTCTTGAATGCATACGATTAAGTGTGTAAGGTATAGGTATTAGGTTTTAGGGTTTTATGGTATGGGTTGAGGGAATAAGGTATAGGTTTAAAGGTTGAGATTGTATGGTTTAGGTTTTAAGCATAGGGTTGAGGGACAATGTTCAAGGTTTAGGCTATAAGGTTGAGGGTATAGGGTATAGGTATGAGGGTTGAAGGTGTAGGTTTTAGGGTTTAAGGTATAGGGTTGAGGGTTGAAGGATTATGGCTTAAGTATAGGGTTGAGGGTTTATGATTGAGGGATAATGTTCATCCCATTGAGTATATAAGATTAACTGTGTAGGGGGTTGATCCCACAAAATTGGTTTACAATTTTGTTGACGAAGAAAAATTGCAAAAAGCACCCCCATGAATGTTTTTTGGGTTTTGGGAGGTTCGAATGAACTTAGGGTTTGAATGAACCCAATAAGGGTTAGCTCGAACCCCCCTTTGAGTGAACCCTATTAAATGCTACCAAGTCCTACATATTTCACATTTCCTAGAATAAAAAATAAAGAGAAACTTTGTAGAAAGGGGGGTTTGCTCAAACTAGTGTTTGAATGAACCCAGGTTCGAGCGAACCTCCAAGGGGGGTTTTCTCTAACCAAGGTTTAAATGAACCCAGGTTTGAGCGGACCTCCAAGGGGGGTTCACTCGAACCCGGGTTCATTTGAACCCCCCTTTTACCCCTTCTCCCCCTTTGGCACCAAAAATCTGTAGAATTTTTCCCTTCAAAGCTCGAGTTGAGGATGAAAATGGAGGAGACTTCACATACCCAACTGGATGATGGTAGTCCTCAGAATGAGCTATCTATAAAATAGAATTTTAATATGTTTTGGTTTTATTATGTATTTTTTTTTAGTTTGATTAAACATAGGTTTTTCACTAAAAATCAAGCTCTTTATTCTGCACAAGTGGAAAAATAGCAGATTATCAAAATAAAATTCTAAAAAATATGTGCAGGCTAGGTATTGATGTTCTTGGTCCAATAAAAAAAATTCGATACATACAAAAAAAGTTATGTTGTATATAGTCTGCCTATGTCTGAATTGTAATTGGTTTGATTTTGAAACTTGATTACGAAAAAAATATTCAATAAAAAACTATGAAACCAAATGAAAGAGTTAGATATCATAGTTACAAATCTAAGTTCGAAAAAATTAGAATTTTATCCTTCATAGAAAAAAAATTATGTTGTATACGGTGAGCATCACTCCTTAAAAATGGTGTTTACTAATAAAAACTAGTTTTCGAATGAGATGGAAAAAGAAATGCAATCTGATTCCAAATTTTTTGAAAAAAATATATTTAGAATCTATAGAAAAAATGTTACAAATGAATAGTTTTCATCATCTTTAAATTCCTCACGGTTTAGCTGATATAGGTGCCCAAAAGTGAAGATTTAGTTAGAAAAAATCAATTGAGTGTCTAGTTTGGACAAAAATTGTAAACCAGTATTGTGGGATCACCCAGGGTATAGGGATTATGGTTTAGGATATTGGGTATATATAGAGTATAGGGTTTAGGGATTGAGGGTATAAGGAATAGGGTGAATGGTTGAGAGTGTATGGTTTAAGGTCTAAGTATAGTGTTGAGGGATAATGTTCAAGGTTTAGGGTATAGGGGTGAGGCTTGATGTTATGGGGTTTAGGGTTTAAGGTATAGGGTTAAGGGTTGAGGGATTAGGAATTAAGTATAGGGTTGAGGGTATAGGGTAGAGGGTAGAGGGTTGAGGGCTTACAATTGATGGATACTATTTAGGATTGAGTGTTTAAGGTTAAGTATTTAGGGTATAGGGATTAGGGTGTAAGATATTGGGTACAGGGTTTAGGGTATGGATTGAGGGTATAAGGCATAGGGTTAAGGGTTGATAATATATGGCTTAGGGTTGAAGTGTAGGGTCGAGGGAAAATATTGAGGGTTTAGGGTATAAGGGTGAGGGTATAAGGTATAGGGATGAGGGTTGATGTTGTAGGGTTTAGGGTTTAAGGTATATAGTTGATAGATTGAGGATAAAGGCATAGGGTGAAGGTTGAGAGTGTATTCTTTAGGGTTTAATTAGTGTTGAGGAATAATGTTCAAGGTTTAGGATATAAGGTTGAGGGTATAAGGCATAGGGATGAAGGTTAAGGGTGTTGGGTTTAGGGTTTAAGGTATATGATTGAGGGTTGAGGTATTAGGGCTTAAGTATAAGGTTGAGGGTTTATAGTTGAGGGATAATGTTTAGGGTTGAGTGTCTAAGGTTAAGTGTGTAGGGTATACCTGGATTAGGGTTTAAGATATTGGGTATATAGGGTTTAGGGTATGGATTGAGAGCATAAGGTATAGGTTGAAGGGTTGAGAGTGTATGCTTTAGAGTTTAAGTATAGGGTTGAGGGACAATATTCAGGGTTTAGGGTATAAGGTTGAGGTTATAGGGTATAGGGATGATGATTGAGGGTGTAGGGTTTATGTTTTAAGGTATAGGGTTGAGGGTTGAGGGATTATGGCTTAAGTGTAGGGTTGAGGGTTGAGGGTTTATAGTTGAGGGATAATGTTCAGGGTTGAGTGTCTAAGGTATAGGGTTAAGGGTTGAGAGTGTAGGGTTTAGGGTTGAGGATTGAGGGATTAGGGATTACGTATTGGGTTGAGAGTATAGGGTATATAGGGATGAGGGTTGAGGGTGTAGGGTTTAGGGTTTAAGGTATAGGGTTGAGGGTTGAGGGATTAGGGCTTAAGTATAGGGTATAGGGTATAGGGATGAGGGTAGAGAGTGTAGGATTTAGGGTTTAAGGTATGGGGTTGAGGGTTGGGGGATTAGGGATTAAGTATTGGGTTGAGGGTAAAAAGTATAGGGATGCAAGTTGAGGGTGTAGGGTTTAGGGTTTAAGGTATATGGTTGAGGGTTTAGGGATTAGGGCTTAAGTATTGGGTTGAGGGTATGGGGTATAGGGATGAGGGTTGAGGGTACATAGGGTTTAGGGATTAAGGTATAGGGTTGAGGGATTACAATTGAGGGATAATGTTCAAGGTTGAGTGTCTAAGGTATAGGGTTAAGGGTTAAGAGTGTAGGATTTAGGGTGTAAGGTATAGGGTTAAGGGTTGAGGGATTACCTGGATTAAGTATTGGGTTGACGATATAGGGTATAGGGATGAGGGTTGAGGGTGGAGGGTTTAGGGTTTAAGGTATAGGGTTGAGGGTAGAAGGGTTAGGGCTTAAGTATTGGGTTGACAATATAGGGTATAGGGATAAGGGTTGAGGGTTTAGGGTTTAGGGTTTAAGGTATAGGGTTGAGGGTTAAGGGATTAAGGCTTAATTATAGGGTTGATTGTATAGGGTATAGGGATGAGGGTTGAGGGTGTAGGGTTTAGGGTTTAAGGTATAGGTTTGACGACTGAGGTTTAATATTTAAGGGATAATGTTTAGGGTTGAGTGTCTAAGATATAAGGTTAAGGGTTGAGAGCACTAGGGTTTAGAGTTTAAGGCATAGGTTTGAGGGTTGAGGGATTACAATTTAATAATTTGGTTGACAGTATAGGGTATAGGGATGAGGGTTGAGGGTGTAGGGTTTAGGGTTTAAGGTATAGGGTTGAGGGTTGAGGGTATAGGGTATATGGATAAGGGTTGAGGGTGTAGGGTTTATGGTTTAAGGTATAGGGTAGAGGGATTAGGGCTTAAGTATTGGGTTTAGGTTTTAGGGTTTAGGGATGAGCATTGAGGATGTAGAGTTTAGGGTTTAATGTATAGGGTTGAGGGATTAGGGCTTTAGTATAGGGTTGATGGTATAGGGTATAGGGTATAAGGTTGAGGGTTTACAATTAAGGGATAATGTTCAAGGTTGAGTTTCTAAGTTATAGGATTAAGTGTTGAGAGTGTACTTGGTTTAGGGTTTAAGGTATAGGGTTGAGGGTTGAGGGATTGGGGCTTAAGTATTGGGTTAAGGGTATATGGTATAATGATAAGGGTTGAGGGTGTACCGATTTAAGGTTTAAGGTATAGGGTTGAGGGTTGAGGGATTAGGGCTTAAGTATAGGGTTTAGGGATGATTGTTGAGGGTGTAGGGCTTAGGGTTTAAGGTATAGGGTTGAGGGTTAAGGGTTTATAGTTGATGGATAATTTTCAAGGTTGAGTTTCTAAGGTATAGGGTTAAGGGTTGAGAGTGTAGGGATTAGGGTTTAAGGTATAAGGTTGAGGGTTGAGGGATTGGGGCTTAAGTATTGGGTTGAGGGTATAGGGTATAGGAATGAGGGTTGTGAATGTAGGGTTTAGAGTTTAGGGTTTAAGGTATAGGGTTAAGGGCTGAGGGATTAGGGCTTAAGTATTGGATTGAGGGTATATGGTATATGGATATGGGTTAAGGGTGTAGCCTAGTTTAGAGTTTAATGTATAGGCTTGAGGGTATAGGGATGCTCCATTGAATGGAAACACACACACAAAGGGTCATGTCATGTACAATGACACATATGGCATAACAAGGGAATTATGGTGAAATTTCATATCACACACAAAACAAGACATACATGTAGCACTTACAAACTATGTCATCATTGCTTGAAAACCTTAACAAATCCATCAAATCAAAAACACAGACGTGCTTTGAAAAAGTTTAAAATTTGCACTATTTAGAGCAAGCCAAAGTGTGCTTGTGCTTTGTGCAAGTGAAAGCATGCTCACATTATAATGCAAGCACATTTTGTAGACTTAAATCAAGCATGAAGAACATCATAACTCTACAAAAATGATTCATCTTGGAAAAAATTTCAAAGTTATGTGACCTTCCTATAAAAGAAATGACCAACACTAATTTAACATTTTAACTTGAATCACTTAAAAGAAACATATATGTTTTGAATTTTGAGGTGATGTAAATGAATGAAATGCAATTTTTTAGTATAGTTTATGTTTATATTTTAAGAATATTAAAAAATTAGTTAAATATGATTTTTAATAAAATTGACACTATAATTTAATTCCTAATAAAATAATGAAAAATGAGGTTAAAGGGGGCTCCACTTTTTTTTTATAGCATATTTCATTTTGTTTCTATTTTTTGTCTTAACTATTTTTGTTGGATAAAAATAATTATATCATCTTGACATAGAATCTCTCCTCTAGTGTATTATATTATATTTTATTTTATTATAAACATTAGTAGTATTTTTCCTTGAAAAAATAATCAACCTTGGATTTTTGTAGTGATGACCTAATTTAAGTGAAAATAAACAAGAAAATAGAAACACAAATCAGATATTAAAAAATTATATGTTTGTAAACTACACTTAGATTTAGAAAAGTGTTTTCAATTTTTTAAAAATATATTATTTACACAAATAAAACTAATGAAGAACATTAAATTATTCAATTTAAAAAAATTAACACCAAAATAATATTACATTTGTATCTAACAAAATTAAGTGATATATTTTAACTAGAATTAATATATTTAAAACAAAATTTCAGTCTAAATGATTTTTGAGTTAAAAATACTTCAATTTCATTGTGTTAAAAATCTAGTCTAAAAGATAAGACCACTTTAAACTTTTGACCTCCTTTACATTTAAAAAATAATTAAAAAAAAAAAAATCTCCTAAACTTTTGACCTCTTTTAACCTGATTATTGTTTAAAATTTAAAAAAAATCGTACTCAGCTACAAGTTACAAGTTTCATTCATTCCTCTTTTATCTTTCACTTGAAATTTACTTATTATTAATATAAGCATAAAATATGTGTGTTTACTTTTACTTTTTCGAAAATTAAATTTTAAAATCAACTTTAATCTCAAATGCTTTCCGCGAATCACTTGCTTTTACCTTAATATTCTCCTTTTCAAACATTTTATTTGATTCACCCTTCCCATGAATATTTTTACATTTATTCCACTAAAAGAAATCATTGAAGTTCCCACCTAAACGTTAACCTTTGGAAACAATTCCATCTTAGATATTCTTTTTATTCTCCCACTAATAGTTGGGGAAAGAATTAATTCGTGTGGAAATCAAAAGAATTGATTCTCAAATAAGTATTGATTTGATTCTCACATTAATACTTGGGACAAGAATTAACCTCTAGTCATTTCGAATTTGATTACCTAGCATTAATCTTTATGGGCATTTGATTTTTAAGTAATGGGAATAACTGAAATATGGGGTATTTTTTATAATTTTATATCATGGGCCTTTGAGATGATTGTGAACCAATTCTCTACTTAATAGTACAACTTACCTTTGATTTTTTTTAAAGTATTGATATCAAATTAAATAGACTAGTTTGATTTCAAAATAAGATATGTTCATATAATTAATAAATAGAGGTACAAATTAAAAGTTATGTAAAGTATTTTTAGGCGATTTCAAATATCAATTAAGTTCTTAATAGTTAATGATGGGGCTTTTAAAATCATTTAACTGATTGTTATGTTGGGATAGTGCAAGTCATTGGATCAAAAGCTATACTGGTCATTTAGTCTTGATTGATCAAGAGATTTACAAAGCCCTCTCCTTCCTTGTTGTGTTATCTCACTTGTGTCATATATTACATATGCCTTTTTGGATTGATGCTCTTGTAGCTTATTTCAGCATTACCATTCATTATGTTGAGTCATTCACATTGTTAAGTGAGCACCTTGAAACATTGTTGCATGTGGCTTGTGTTGGTGGAGCTTGATTATTTTTTTGGAGTTGTCATGATCAATCTCCAAGTGGGAGATTGTTGGTTATGGAGCTTGATCTTATTGGTTAATATTTATAATGTGGACAAGGAGGTAGGGGTGGGGTGCAAGGGTTATCCCCATTGTCGTGTCCAAGGGGGCCATCCACTTAGTGGAGGGTCTGAGGGTCGGACATCCCAACAATGATTCGGGGGTAGCATCCTCAAAAACAACATTATATATATATATATATATTCATTATAAACATGGACCGTTCATCATTAGGTCACAAATTTGACAATAGATGTTATGTTGGTTTTTTCTTGCCCTAGAAGTTAGCCCCTTTTATGAGGGCATTGTATTACGACTATGTATTATATTTTGAGGAGACTTTGATAGAGCGAAGATGAAGTTATAGTGGATGTGTTATAGGTTGTATTCCTTCATTTTTCTAGACAAAATAAAGGAAGGACTAGTTGTTTCTTCATAGATGTAGCCCATATTGGGTGAACCATGTATATTTGTGTCGTGTTTTGTATTATTTTATTTTTATTTCTGCATTCATTTGTTTAACACAAAAATATACTTATAGGGGGGTGAATCAGTATATCATAAAATTTTAACTTTAGTCAATACACCAATGAACATCAAAACATCATTAAGAACATTAGACCAACAATGAAAGAAATCACACAAGATAATACCAAATTTACGTGGAAACCCTAGAGGGAAAAACCACAATGGAAAAAGTTGCATGGATCTACTGCCTAAATCTAGCCTCACAAAAATAAATCAGATCTTACAATTAATTTTGTAGGCACCAACCCACTAGAGACACCAATCCCCCAATATGAGCACCAACCTAGAGTACAAGAGGCACCAACCTCACATGAACTATGGCACCAACCAAAAAATACAATAAAGATTATTACATTGACACTTACAGAAAAATCTCTATCATAAACCTTACAGAGTGAATTCGTAATTCTACTTTTCAATTTGATAGCCTCACATTCACACTTTTCTTTTCTTCACTTAAACATTCTCTAACATAAGAGATTGAACATGAACTACTCAAACAGATCTCATAATTATGTACAAATACAGTTTTATACTTTCACTCACCTCTATACACCTTACCACAAAGATTCAGAAACAATTTTCTCAAATATTGATCTAGGATTGTAGAATGTATTGCAATGTTGGGCTAGACCAAAGATTAGCACGTTTGGTGTAGAGAAAGTTGGCCTATAGAAAATATTTACAATTGCTACCATGCCAACCTATGCAAAGATTTTTTTTGAATTAGGAACTAGCTATAGAAGCATTTGAATTTGATCCATCAATCTTCAATTTTTGTGGACAAAAAAAACAATGTAAATTCAAATTAAGATGCCTCTAACAAAAGAATATTTTGCATCCAATAGGAGTGTAGATATTGCATTGGAAATTCTTTTGGTATACGTCTGTTGGCAACTCAAGGGCAGACAACTAAGAGGGGGGGTGAATCAGTTGTCACCAAATTTCAAACATATTCAACTTATTAACCTTATTCTTAGATCTAATCATTAATCATGAAAGAATAAATGAACAACACATCAGAATCACACATAACACCAAATTTTTTATGTCGAAACCTTGTTAGGGGAAAAACCATGGTGGAGGTCAATCCACAAGATTATACCTTGTTACAAGTATAAGGAATTATGAATGGGGAATGCACATGCATTCGGGAACACTGCCTAGAGATCACTGCTCAAATACAAAATAGGCTTACTACCCAAAGGAAGACACACTGTCTTACAAAAAGGTTCTGATTAAATCCATCAGACTTTGAACTGAGAAAAGTAGCATCTGCTAATGCCTGGTTACAGTTCCGGTTAAGCACATGAACACTTCTTCACTTTTCTTCACTCTTCTTCTCTTTGTGTTCTACCTTCAAATGATCTAAAATTTATTTATACACAAGACTCTTAAACTTCGCACACACATACCTTCAAATGATAAAAAAATTGCTCTTATATATCCGCAACAAGAAATTACATCAGTATAAGTCGGCTCCAAAGAAATAATAAAATGAATATAAACAGTTGGCACAAATCAATAAAGATTATTCATGTGAATCAACCAAGGTTGGCCACAACATAGTGAAGACTGAAAATAACATCCTCAAACATGAACCACTTCAATTAATTGCTCCTCAAAGATACACAACACGCTTCAACATCTTGTCAGCCAAGAACATGAAAAACATGAACACAAGAGAAAATCTTGAATCACGAGCACAACGATCAATGCGTATGTGCAACAAAGATAGAGAACAAACTAGAAACATCCACAAGCATCAAAAAATAGCAGAGAAGAATTAGTAGCAACTGAACTTATTGGAATCACATGATCTCCATTCAGGAACACAAACTAAAGTAACATAAAAACTGTAAGAATACAAATCTTCATAACTCGATCAAATCTTCATGCGGATCTTTGAAACTTGATGTGGTTAAACTTGATATACTCAACTAGAAACCCTTTAGTCCACAACCTCTGAAAAAAATGTATTAATCACACCGACAGAAAGAACTCCACTTTACTACTAATAATTTGTAGCACTTCTTATTACAATTTTCTCAATATCCTCGACATATACAACTTCTAATGCAACAATGCTAATAGTGTTGACATTAATGACAACCACATATAAAAAAAAAAACACAAAATTCAACAATATCCCCCTTTGGCATTGATGGAAACACATGATGTGAAAAATACCATCAACTCAACTACACTTACTCCCCCTTAGGTTCTGACTCTTCTTTCCTCAACTCTTCTCCCCATAAATATTTTTCACATTTCTCTTCTCCCCCTTTGACATCAATGGAAAATATTTCTTCTATACAAGCTTTGAACCACATATCTAAACACCTAAACTTTTGAACATCTAACTATTCCCCCTAAGTAGCAGGCACCACAACATCAATCCGGATCAAAATAAGATCATAAAATGCATGGATTGATGCAAATCAATGCATCCTTAGTTTTGATTAGGAGGGTTAATCACCCCTAACTTCCCTCTGACATACTCAAAAGTACCCTTAGGAAATGGCTTGGTAAATATGTCTGCAATCTGCTCCTTAGTAGTCACATACTCCAATCTGACTTCCTTTTCACTTACTTTCTCTCTCAAAAAGTGAAACTTGATAGATATATGCTTGGTCTTGGAATGTAGTACCGAATTCTTAGAAATGTTAATATCACTTGAGTTATCATAGAATATATCAATAGGATCATCATACACAACTCTAATATCCTTCAACATCTATTTCATCCACAATACTTGAGTACAATTATTAGTAGTAGATAAAGAAATAACATTATGCTCTTTGCTTAACCATGAAATCAACTTCTTTCCCAAGAAAAATTCTCCACCACTAGTACTTTTCCTGTCATTCACATATCCTACCCAATCAAAATCAATAAAGGAACTCAAAGTAAAATCATCATCTTAGGATACCATAAACCAAAGTGAATTGTCCCCTTCAAGTATCTGAAAAATCCTCTTCACAATAGTCACATGAAATTCTTTAGGATCAACTTGAAATCTAGCAACAATACATACAACATTCATGATATCAAGCCTAGTTTGAGTCAAATAAAGCAATCCACCAATCATTGATCTGTATCTAGTTTTATTTTCCTTCGTAGAATCATCATCGGTTGTCAACTTGCATCTAGTCACCATAGGTGTACCAACTGGCTTTGAATCTTCCATACCAATTTTCTTCACCAATTCTTTCACATACTTGGACTGAGATATAAAGGTCCCTTTATCTAACTGAGTAATTTGCAATCCCAAGAAGAATTTCATATCTCCAATCATTGACATCTCAAACTCATTTTGCATCTCATTAGAAAACTTCATACAAAAGCTATCATCTCCTCCAAATATGATATCATCAACAAAAACTTCCACAATAAAATCTTTATCATCATTCTTGAAATATGGATTACTATCAATAGTACCTTTGTTAAATCCAAGCTTCACCAAGTACTTATCCAATCTGGCATACCATGCTCTGGGGGCTTGTTTGAGTTCATGCAATGCTTTCTTCAATCAATAAACCATATCTCCTTGATCAGTCAACTGGAATCCATCAATTTGTTCAACATACACTTCTTCTTCCAATTCACCATTTAGAAAAGCAAAATTAACATCCATTTGATAAACTTTGTAGTCTTTGTATGCATCATAAGCAAGAAACAATCTCACAGTTTCAATTCTAGCAACAGGGCGAAAGGTTTCTTCAAAATCAATACTTTCCATCTGTGAATATCCCTTACATACCAATCTTGCTTTGTTTCTAACCACTTCACCTTGTTCATTCATTTTGTTTCTAAAGACCCATTTAGTTCCAATTACATTCTTATCCTTATGTATGGGAACAAGAATCCATGTATCATTCTTTTCAATTTGTTGTAGTTCCTCTTTCATTGCTTCAACCCAATGTTCGTATTTGCATGCTTCATTTACATTGTTATGCTCAGTGTTTGAAATCAAACAATATTCTTATGCAATCTTTCTCCTAGTTTGGACACCTTTTTTCTTATCACCAATAATTTGATCTTCTGAACGATTCAACCTTACATACCTCAGAGTCTTCTTAGAATGTTTTTCAACTTCAAGCTCTTCTAATCTCTCTTTTGTTCTTTCACTAGTTTCCCCTTCCTCTTGATCTTCTTGATTCATTGAAATGATTTGGACTTGACTTGAAGTCTGACCTTTGTTTGTACTATCATTCTAATCATCAGAATCATATCCACAGGTTCTAGATAGTGTACCAAAGTCTTCATCAACCTTAATATTTGCACTTTCAACCATTTTATTCAATCTCTTATTGTAACACTGGTAGGCCTTACTTTTAGTAGCATAACCCAGAAAGATTCCTTCATCACTCCTAGCATCATAATTTCCTATATCTTCATCTCTTTTGATATAACACTTGCTTACAAAGATCTTGAAATATCTAACAGTAGGGTTTTGAATAGTCCATAGCTCAAAAGGAGTCTTACCAGTATCACCTTGGATTTGTACACAACAGTACTCATAGCCTCTCCCCAGTAGATATGAGGTATATTTACTTCCAAAATCATGGTTCTAGCAACATCTAGAACTATTATGGTCTTCCTTTCCACAACTCCATTTTGTTGAGGGGTCCACAGTGTAGATAACTATCTCTTTATTCCATGCTCTTCACAAAAAGAATTGAACTCATTAGAAGTGAATTCACCACCTCTATCTGATCTCAAACATCTAATCTTCAAACTTGTCTATATCTCAACCATAGCCTTAAAGATCTTGAACTTTTCCAGAGCTTTAGATTTCTCCCTTAAGAAAGTAGACCACATCATCCTTGAATAGTCATCAATAAGCAACATGAAGTACCCGTATCCTTGTAAACTTCTAGTTCTAGCAGGACCACACAAATCAGTATGCACAAGGTCCAACAATCCATTTGAATTTTGTTGTTTACATTGAAATGAAATTCTTGTTTGCTTTCCTAACTGGCATTCTTTGCATATGGAATTAGTAGGTTTCATAAGCTTAGGAAGATCTCTCATAGCCTTAGTGGAACTTATCTTGAAAATATTATCAAAGTTAACATGACACATTCTCCTATGCCACAACCAGCTTTCATCAATTTGAGCAATCAAACAACTTTTACTAGCAACACTTAGGTGTAAAATATTACCTTTTTTTTTTGTACCTGATGCAATCGCATTTCCAGAATTTCCCAATATTTTGCACTTACCATCCATGAACTGAAGATTGTATCCCTTATCAACCATTTGTCCAACACTTAAAATATTATGCTTCAAACCTTCAACATACAAGACATCATTAGTATTATTCTTACCTTTAAGAGAAATGCATCCTCTTCCACGGATCACACCGACTGTATTATCACAAAATATCACAATACCACCATCATACTTTTCCAAATTCACAAACTTACGTTTATCTCATCATATGATGAGAACAACCACTGTCAATTACCCATTCATCTTTCTCTTCAACTAGAGCAGCTAGGGCTTTCTCCACATTTGTACAACTAGTAGATTCAGTAGATACATGATTATTTTCCTTGATAGGAATAAACACAAATTCATTTTCACTTGCATTTCCTTTGTCAAATTCATCATATGTCGCACATTCATCAACAACATAGTAACACTTCTTTTGGAATTTAGGCTTTTTAAATCTTGGCTTGGAAACTCTCTTAGGACAGCTTGATGAAAAATGGCCTATCTTATTGCAAGAGAAACATTTAATAGGAAATTTTCCTTTATACTTGCCTTGTCCTCTGGCTTCTCTTTTCACAATAAATGCTTCAAGTTCTTCAAGATCTCTTTCTTCTTCATCGAGTTGTCTCATTTCATCCCCATCCTTGAATGTCTTTCTAGACGAACTTTCACCCAGATCATATCTTTGTCTATCTCTTTCGGAAGTAGTGGCCTTGAATGTAGATTCAACCTTAGGAAGTGCATCACCAAATTCACTCAACTCAAAAGAAGTAAGCTTACCAATCAACATATCTCTGGTAACATTTGTTACAGTTCAGAGCTCTTCAATAGCACTAGCCTTGACTTTGTAAGAATCAAGCAAGGATCTAAGCACTTTAGCAACAATTTTTGATTCGTCTATCTATCCACCAACACACATGATACCACACACAAGTTCATTCACTCTTTGAATGAACGTAGTAACATTTTCATCATCACCCATTTTTAACTTTTCATATTTCCCTTTCAGACTTTGTAGCTTAGCAATCTTCACATTAGCATCACCTTCATACAAGGTCTCCAACTTTTTCCAGATCTCATAAGCAGTCTTTAGATCCATCACATTTTTCATCTCAGTATCAGTCAAAGCATTCAAAAATGCCTCCTTAGCCCTGATATTATACTCAACATAAGAACTATTTGGTGGAATAACATATCTATTACTTGTAATGCTCCAGTAGGGTTCACCAATGCATCTCAGATGGCACTCCATTCGAGTCTTCCATAAAGAATAATTTTTTTCATCGAAGCTAGGACTATCCTTCTTATAAGTTTCCATCCCAGATCACCTCAAGTTGTTAAACTTCTTCCAAGTTCCAAGGAACCACAAGCTTTGATACCGATTGTTGGCAACTCAAGGGTAGGCAACTGAGAGGGGGGGTGAATCAGTTGTCACTAAATTTCAAACTTATTCAACTTATTAACCTTATTATCAAATCTGATCATTAATCATGAAAGCATAAATGAACAACACGTTAGAATCACGCATAACACCAAGATTTTTACGTGGAAACCCTATTAGGGGAAAAACCATGGTGGAGGTCAGTCCATAAGATTATACCCTGTTACAAGTATAAGGAATTATGAATGGGGAATGCACATGCATTCAGGCACACTACCTAGAGCTCATTGCTCAAATGCAAAATAGGATTACTGCCCAAAGGAAGACACACTGTCTTACATAAAGGTTTTGATTAAATCCATCATACTTTGAACTAAGAAAAGTAGCATTTGCTAATGCCTGGTTACAGTTCCAGTTAAGCACATGAACAATTCTTCACTCTTCTCTCTTTGCTCTGCCTTCGAATGATCTAAAATTTATTCGCACACAAGACTCTTACACTTCGCACACACATACCTTCAAATGATAAAACAATCACTCATATATCCACAACAAGAAATTACATCGCTATAAGTTGGCTCCAAAGAAATAATAAAATTAATATAAACAATCGGCCCAAATCAATAAATATTATTCATGTGAATCAACCAAGGTTAGGCACAACATAGTGAAGACCAAAAATAACATCCTCAAATATGAACCACTTCAATTAATTAATCCTCGAAGATCCACAACATGCTTCAACACCTTATCGGCCAAGAACATGAAAAACATGAACAAACAATAGAAAATATCGGATCACGAGCACAATGATCAATGTGGATATGAAAAACAGATAGAGAATGAACTAGAAACATCCAAAAGAATCATGAAACATCAGAGAATCATCCATAGCAACTGAACTTACTGCAATCACATGATCTTCATTCAAGAACACAAACTGAAGTAATAGAAAAATTGTCAAAATACAAATCTTCATAACTCGATCAAATCTTCACTCAGATCTCTGAAACTTGACGTGGATAAACTAGATATACTCAACAAGAAACCCTTTATTCCACAACCTTTGAACAACAACATATTGATCACACCAATAGAAAGAACTTCACTTCACTACTAACAACCTGTAGCACTTCTTATTACAATTTTCTCAATATCCTCAACATATACAGCTTCTAATGCAACAATGCTAATAGTGTTGATATCAATGATAACCACATATCAGCAACACAACACAACATTCAAAAATGTCATCATGGACACATGTTGACCTTTTTCAATTTTGTAAAGCCACCAAAAAATTAATGGACACATTTTTGCATTATGTGCTTTTGCATGACCTTATCTCTTCCTTCTCTCTCTTCTTGCAGACTCATGGAAAACCAGCACATCACCATTCTGTGATTTTTCACTATCCTCTCTCTTCCTTGTCTCTCTTCTTGTATAATTTTTGAAGACCACCATGCATCACCATTTTTTTCTTTTGCACGACCTTCTCTCTTCTTTTTATTCTTGTGGACTTGTAGAAGACTACCACACATCACCATTTTGTGCTTCGACATGGCTAGAAGCAAGACCCACCTTTACTCCTACAAGTGAGTAGAAATATGCCATCTATCCCATCAATTTCAACCTTTTCATCCCTAAGGTAAAGACTTTAGACATAGGAAAAAACATTTCAGAACTAAGGCAAGTGGTGCAAGGGCCTGGTAACCAATGATGCCTAGCGGCATAAGATGTAACTTAACCAATCAAAACCCACCTAGGGAAAGTCAATGATGAATTAAGACATAAAGTACAAACCCATACAAAATACTTAGGGTTTAAAATAATTAGGGCTAAAACCCTAGAAGAGCATGAAACCCTAACTTTGATGTAGTCTAGAGAAAACCTAACCACCATAGCTACATACATAAACTCTCTCAAGCCATGGATAGACTAGAGCAAGTAAGAGTCTCTTATAATACACAACTTTAACATCAATGATAATAGTTTTCCCATTTTAATGAAAATAATTTCAACAATCTCTCCTTTTTCATTGATGGCAACACCAATTGAATTCCTAAATTCTCTCCCCCTTCCCTATTAACATCAATGATAATAGTTTTCCCATTTTAATGACAATAATTTCAACAATATCCCCTTTTTCATTGTTGGAAACACCAATTGAATTCCTAAATTCTCTCCCCCTTCCCTATAACACTCCCTATTTGGATCTCTAATTATTCTTGTAACTCCCCCCCTTTGAAATCAATGGAAAATGAACATGAAAATACTTTGTTCCACATAACTCCCCCTTTGTACTCCTTTTATGGATCAATAGTATCATCAATTGAAACTTTTAACAACACTCCACTAAGAGAAATAATCCAGGGGCAGAGTAAGAAGGTACTTCCCCTAAAAATGTGCTCCTTTTATGTCTTCATTTAAAGGAAGGAGTTTTCAACCCTAGCTTATGTTTGAGATACTCAAGTGTCTCACTGGGAAGAGGTACTCTTTTTGTCATCAACTCTTCCTACCCAATCAACATCTGTGTAAGTTGCAAGAGTAAAATCATCCCCTCTGGGATACCATAGACCATTGTCAATAGTGTTCTTCAAATATCTAAAAATTATCTTTACTACCTTCACATGTGTTTCTTTAGGTGTTGCTTGAAATATTGCAACCATACACACAACTTGCATAATTTCAATTCTAGATGGAGTCAAATATAGTAAGCTTCCAATCATTGACCTATATAGAGTTTGAATTTCTTTAGGTGATTCATCATCCTTGCTTATCTTACAACATGCCACCATTGGTGTACTAACTAGCTTACAGTCTTCCATCTTTAGATTTTTCAACATCTCCTTGAAATACTTGGTTTGTGATATGAAAATGCCCTTATCTAACTAAGAAATTTGTAAAACAAGAAAAATAATAATTCACTAAGCATATCTACATCTCAAGTTCCTTTTGCATCTCTTTTGCAAACCTCTTGCACATCTTGTCATTACTTCCACCAAAAATAATATCATCAATGTAGACAACAACAATCAATTGATATTCACCTTCTATCTTGATGTAAAGATTACTATCTAAAATCCCTCTCTTGAATCCTTGTTGTTGTAGTTACTTGTCTAATCTAGAATACCAAGCCCTAGGATCCTGTTTGAGTCCATATAGTGCCTTTTTCAATTTTCATACACAATCCTTATTCTCATATAACTTAAATCCTTCAGGTTTCTCAATATACACTTCCTCTTCAAGATTTTTGTTAAGAAAAACTGATTTGACATCCATCTAATATACTTTGAAATTCTTATAGACTGATTATGCCAAGAACATCCTAATTGAGCTTCCAATCTAGCCACATGATCAAAATATTCTTCAAAATCAATACCTTCTACCTAAGCATATCCTTTTCAAACCATTCTTGCCTTGTTTCTCAATACCTTCTCATCTTCATTCAATTTTTTTTTGAATACCCATTTGGTGCCAATTGCATTCTTATTCTTAGGTCTTGTAACAAGTTCCCAAGTATCATTCTTTTCAATCTGATTTAATTCTTCTTCCATTGTGGTAATCCAATTCTCATCTTTGCTAGCCTCTATAAAATTCTTAGGCTCTATTTTAAGTAACAGATAGAAGTTTACCTGTTCATTCATCCTTTCTAGCTTCTCTTAGTCATAACTCCATCATTCTTATTTCCTAAAATACAATTTTCATAATGATTTTTCTAAACATACCTAGCTTAAGATTTTATATTTTCAGACTCTTCTTCTATATTTTCATCTTCTTCATCTATGCTTCCATATTCTTCTTCTATACTGACTGATTTTTCAAAGTGTTGATTCCTTTTAACTACTGGTAAATGATGTAGATCCTCATCAATTCTCACATTTATACTTTCAACAATCTTGTGCAATCTCTTATTGTAGAATTCATATGATTTTATCCTTGATGAGTAGCCAAGAAAGATACCTTCATATGATCTTGACTCAAACTTCCCCAAATTATCTTCATCCCTTCAAATGTATCATCTACCTTCAAATATTCTAAAATTCTTGATAGATGCAGGTTTTCCATACCATAACTCATATGGTGTCTTACAATTGTTTACTCTCATTAGTCTTCTATTAAGAATATGTACAATAGTATGAACTACTTCTCTCTAGTATACATCAGAAACCTTGGGTTCATTTATCATTATCCTAGCCTTCTCCTGAACAATTATATTCTTTCTTTTAGCCACTCTATTTTGAGCGGTTCTTGTAGTTCAATATTGTCTTTTGATTCCATGTTCTTAAGAAAATTCTTCAAACTCATTAAAATTAAACTCACCACCTCTATTAGATCTTAGGCATTTGATATTCGGCCTAATTTTATTTTCAACCATAGCATAAAAATCTTAAATCTACTAAAAGATTCAAAATTTTCTCTTAAGAAACAAACCCAAGTCATCTTGGTAAAATCATCAATGAATAGCATGAAATACCTTTCTACTTGCAAGGTTTTTTAATTTTTTGGACCACATAGGTCTATATGAACTGACTCTAATGGATTACTAGTAGAATGCTCCGTTTTCTTTAATCTTACTCTTGTTTGCTTCCCTAGTTGACATTCTTTGTAGAAGATGCTTGCAAGGTTAGTCATTTTTGGCATATCTTTCATAACATGCTTAGAACTGATCTTCACAAGGTTATCAAAGTTGATATGCCCCATTATTTTATGTGATAGCTAACTTTCATCTTTTTGTTCCACAAGAAAAATTATTCCTTTGACTTTAGTGAGATTGTATAAATTTCCTTCTAGCCTACTTGCTTCTACATTATTTCCATTTTTCTTGATTTCACATCCTTAAGCTAGAAAGTGAGTTTGTAGCATTTTTCACACATCTCACTAACACTCAAAAGGTTATGATTTAGTCCTTCAACACATAGAACATCATCTGTCCTAGATCTTCCATCAATGCTAAAAGATCCTTTTCCACAAATCCTTGTAGTAGTAAGTGAAATGTTACATGAGTTAGAAACTCATGAAAATTTTTAGGTGCTTGGGATGGTGATCCCATAATTTTTCTTTTATCTATAATTCTTGATCTCTTCCCTTTCCTCTTTTCTTCTTTTTCCCTTCACCTTCAATGTGAAGATTACCACTACTTTTCCTACTCTGTGAATTTGATCCTTGCTCCCTCTTTTAAGCCCCACTTTCTTGGTGATTACCTATAGTATTCATGTTTTTCTCCCTTTATTTATGCTATTGTGGCATAAAAAATTAGTACTTCCTCTCTTCCCAATTGTGGTTTTCTTCCTAGGAACCTCCATTGAATTGTCCTTAACCTCTTTTATTACCTTCATAATTTGTTTTTTCTGAACTACAAAAAATTATGGGACTATTATCCTTCACTTCCTCCTCTTTCTCTTTCAACAAACTCAAAAAAAAATTTATGCCCACTTTTCACAATAGAATGCAAATTCCTTCTACCATTATAGATGCATTCCTTGTTAATTTTCCATGGCCTTCAAAAAAACACTTGACATGTATTCATTGACATAATATCAGACATAATTTCATCCTTGCATGACCCAATCATAAAACTAACTAAACATTTCTCATTCACCACTAATTCATGCTATTTTTACAATAAAAAAAAATATATGGATTTGGATGTTTACTTTTCTTCAATCCTAGTTTATCTACCATCTCCTTAGAAACCAAGTTATTATTACTACCATTTTTAATAATAACTTTACAACTCTTGCCTCTAGATTTGCATACAATTTGGAAAGGGATTTTTCTCTAAGATGGTCCATCCTCTTCTCCATTTGGTTTCACCAATGTTATCCTAAACATGAGATATTATCCTTCCTTTGGTTCTTCTTCTTATTTTGGTGATGCTATATTTTCTTCCTTTTCTTAGGCTAGGTAATTTATAGTTATGCTTCTTTTACTACCTTCCTGATGTAATTATGGGCACTCAAAGGCCCTATGACCAACTTCTCCACACTATTAACATTTTCCTAAAAACCCTTGTTGTTGCCACATCCTCTTATAGAATACTTTCTTCCTCTTATTCCTTGACCCAATTCCTTTTCTATTTAGGGATTTATTTTTCTACATAGAAGAATTTTCTTTTGTGAATATTTATTGGTCCCTTTTCTATTGATATTCTTCCTCTACCTCTTAAACTACTTTTTTACCTCTTGGATACGATTTATTTAGCATTTAGGTCATATAATAGAATTCTTCAACTGTAGATATGTTGGAAACATGAGCATGATGATTTATGGTGTTGTCATTGATGACGGCCCATTGTAGAAGTGATGGTTCATCAATATGTATATAGTTAAGAGAAGAACAATATTTTTTGGCTAAGTCCCAGACTAAGATAGTGATGTAATAAAGCATCTATTTTTTGGTCTGCATTGCTATGCACAACAATATCTTGTCATGCAGTTTTGAGGTGATAATGGTAAATTTTGAAGGATTATATATCCAAAGTTTTAGTGTTTTATGTATTTCACAATAGAAGATATTGATGACATAGTATTGGACTAAGTAGAGACATAGTTACAATTACACAGTTCATGTCAGAATGCTCAATATTCCACTGTGGATGATTATTATGTTGTGAAAATTTAAGGAAGTGCTTGAAGATGTCAGATGTATGTGCACTCCGAGTGTCAAGTGCCTTGGTGGTCCATGTGTCAAGTTTGGGATGAATATTTGGTTCATTCAGTTGTTCCTTCACTAGTTTTCTTATGCGATGTTGACCTAAGGATTTTGGGGTCATTCAAGACTAAATTGAGTATAGAGTGAAACAATAGGAGTATCTATAGGTCATGTCGACTATGAGGCCTACTATTTGATACACCTAGTTTGACCGCATTTTGATTCGAGCATTTTGACACTATGTGTTACAAACCATTTTGGAGGACTATGGACATTTGATATCATGTTTTCTTTCCTGTTTATTATGTTTTATGATGATTATGGATGTATGTTATGTTTTATTTAGTTATTAGGATCTTATTGAACTTGTTTGGCATGGTAATGAAGTCACCGAAAAAAACCCCTTTCTTGATTTGGGAATAATTAATGATAAATTGGACTTAATGTCACTTTGGTCTAGTGTTGTGAGGTGTTTTACACATCCACATTAGATCTTGGGCCCGTTTTAAGCTAAATTAACTTAACTCTATATCCTAATTTAATATTGTAAAATTTATTTATTTACATCTTCACATTAAATTTAGAGGCTTGTAAATCAAGTGGATCTAATCTAGTGTTGTAATGATTTTTACACATTCACATTGGATTTAGGGCCCTTCTAAGCTAAAAAGACTCAATTTTTCCTTAATTTAGTGTTGTAAAGTGCATTTATTTACACTTTCACATTGGATTTTAGGTCCTATTGCATTTATAACCTTAATATCATCATTAATAGGCCCCTATGACCCCTTATTTTTGCATCCTGAGGCATATTTTGACTAATATCCTGATAAAAACACTTTAAAACCCCAAAATCTTGAAGAACCACCTCAAAAAACTCAAGGTGGGACTCATTCACCACCCTTGGTGAATGAGTCCCCTTAGGTGGGACCCATTCACCAAGGGTGGCGAATGAGTCAGGCTTTTGGGTACTTTTCAAAATTGAGCATGAAAATATCAATTCTAACTTGGATTTTGATGAATGTTTCCCTTGGAGATCAAAATAACGGTCATTTGAGTGGATTTCCTATATAAGAGAGCCCTCAAATCCTTATTTCATCCAAGCATCATCAAGTCTACATGACATCAAGTCAAGCAAGCAAGAGTTAAACATTTCAAGGTCATCAAGATAACATTTAAGAGCAATTCTAAGGCATTCAAGGGAAAATTTCTTCATCAATTGTTGTAGCAATTCAAGATCCATCATCATGGAAAGGTTCTAAATGAATTATTTCATATTCATGCTTCATTATCTTACTTCATCATTTTGGTTTAATTACCCAAAATGGGTTTGACCAAGGAAAACCCCTATTCCTTAACAATCAACATTTTCTCTTTCTTTGTGTGATTGCAAATCTAGGTACTTTGAAGGCTTGGAGATCATTGAATATTAGGTTTCAAACTTGTTGGATTCTTCTCCCTATTGGAAATGTCAAAATCTTCATAAAAAGTCACCTACAGGCCCGAAATTGGCAGTTTCAGATCTAAACACTTGGAGGTATAGAAGGAGCAGACCGAGAGGTGTAGATCAAAATTTTGAATTCCTAGAAAATGAAAACTAGACTCATTCACCACAAGTGGCGAATGAGTCCCATTTTTGATAAATTTTGAGATTTTGACATTTTTGGATACCCTTTTTTGAGAAACTTGTTCCTATGTAGAAACCCCGATCTAGGACTGATTTGCACAAATTGGTGAATGAGTCCCATTGGGAAAAAAATTTAGAATCAGTAGCATTTCCAATCTCCATCCAAGTCTCTACAAGTTTCCAGGTGCACAATTTCTCTTTTTCTTTCTTGTTTTTTTCTACTTGCATTTCTAGGGCATTGTCTAGGTCATTTTGCATATCACACTGTGTTTTCCAATATTTTATGTTTTCCATGTTTACACTTGGTGGTGAACCCATTGTATCATATTAAATCCCTAGGTTGATCCTATTGCAAGATTTCAATCTCTTTTACATTGAAATCTCGAGGGTTATCCTTGGGTGGAACCTTTGTAAAGTGGAAAAAAACCTAAAGAAAAAACCCATCTCATCTCCCCACCAACATATTTCATTTTTAGAGGTTCTAGGTAATAATAGATAAGTGTGTTTATGCTATTGAATTAATGAGATAAAAAATTGAGTTAGATGATTATGTTACTTTCTTTATAACAATATAATGATAGTCATAAATTGATAGAACATATTTCTTACAAGAGAAAATATAAATTATGGATATTGCTATTTCAAATTAATTTATGTCAATATTTGATTATGTTAATTACATATATATGGGATTGTTTATTTAATTGTTGATTATCATGCATTGGATATATTGACATGTGGCTTCAATTGTCTAGGTACATGCCCATGGCCAACGGGATTGGAGGTAACCAAGGGTACCCTATTGTGTTATCCATGTAAAACTACCTATAGTCCATTTGGAGGGACCATAGTCTCATTGTGTTGTATTTTATTTTGTGATTAAATGATTAAATATTTAATCTTGTGATTATGTTTTAAAATCAAATTAAGCTTTTCATAGGGGTTTTTGGGACATTTTAATGACCTTTATTATTTTGTAATTTAATTTCAATTTTTTGGATTTAAAGGGATGTTTAAGTCCTTAAATTGGGTTGATTGAACCTTATTTAACCCCTAAGATTGTTACCTATGGGTTAGGGGTCAAATCAATCCCATATCTTTGATATTTTTCAAGTTATGACCCTTCTTAATTTTCCATTAAGAAGGGTGACATATTTGGGGAATGGGTAGGAGTGTTGGCTCCAAAATATCATTTATAAAATTTGAGAGCCTTTGTTGAGTGTTGAACACTCTTTGGCTCTTCACTTCACCAAGAGTTCTCACACATGTGTGAGAACTTGTGAGGATATGTGTCCATAGGGAGGAATGAGAGAGTGGCATGTGTCCCTTCTCATCCAAAGGATTCCAATCCTTGACTCCTATTTCAATCCTTTGGAAATCCAAAGGAAGGGTTCTTTTTGGAAGTGTAATGATGAAAAAAGTACTTTGTAACATGGCCTTGATTTAGTGTTGTGATATTCTGACATGTTCACATTAAGTCTTTGGACCTTGAGAACTAAATGAGCTTATTGATGCCTTATTTAGAGTGTTGTAAAGTGTTGTAACACACTTTCACAATGTTCTAGGATTTTATTAAATAATTAGGCTTCTTTATGGTTTAATTGGCCTTATTTTGCATCCACAAGCCTCATTTAATGCATATTTTTGAGGATAATCCTGACATAAACCAAAATCCAATCATGATTCAACTATTTTAGGTTGTGTGGCCCATATTTGGTGGTCTAGGACTCATAAACCACCTTTGGAATATGGGTCTCACCTAGGTTTTTGGGTCTCAATCATATTTTACACCTTTGTAAGCATTTTTTAATTTGGTCCCATAATTTGTCTAATGGGACTCATACACCACCTTAGGCATATGAGTCCAATAAGACCCAAAAATATAATTAATTCAAATTGTTGGTGGGATTTTATCCTCCTAGATCTGATGTCGGCTTGTAGTGTTGTAATTTTGGGAATTTTTGCATAATGAAGTATAAATACAAGATTATTTCACTCATTTTACACCTAGTAAGTTGAATGGGCATTCTTATAGAAAAATTGAGTTCACAAGAGCATTCAAGTGTTTACAAGAGTATTCAAGAGCATTCAAGGGAAAATTATCATGTTTTAGAGCATTATTCAAGTATCAAACATCATGTCAAAGTCTTCATGCATCATGCTTATTTTGGAGCTAATAATTGTGATGTAGGGTTTCATGATTCAATCTAACATTTTATTCAAGATCTATCCTATTCAAGCAAGAGTCAAGATCTACATCAATTGGAGCCACTTCATACATGTTTGTAGCACTTTATTGATCGTGTTTGTTTGTGATTTGTAGGTTTAGGTTGAAAATACATTGAAGGGAAAGTTTGGAGAAAGCTGTCAAATTGTTCAAAGTTTTCAAAGTTGTCACCTTGCATTGAAGATACTTGGAAAACTTCTATAGGTTACAAATCAGCATTTCGAATTCAAAAATGAATTGGGAAGCATAGAGAAGACCTTGAAGACCAGATTTAGACTTTGAAGCTTCAGAAAACCCTAATTGGACTGATCATATGATAGTTCTAGTGTATGAGTCCCAATTTAGGTCATTTTCTAGGTTTTTGTAGTTATAACACCCATTTTCCATATTTCAGTTTTTGCACAAAAACCCATATCTGGGACTAAATCACCCTGAATGGCGTATGAGTCCTAGCAAGCTTTAAAATCAAGATTTTTAGCAATTCAATCCTCCATTCAGTCACCTCCAGATTTCTAGGTGCACACATTTCATCTTACAACTTTTTGTTCTATTTTACATGCATTTTTAGGTCATTTAGTGAAAGATTGCATCATATTAGAGTTAAGCACATTGCATTTTTCTTTCCAAGCCCTAGCTTGTTGGTGAACCCCTCATTAGTTTATAATAAGATCTTAGGACAACCCTATTGCAAGATCTTTTTCTCCTTTGCATTGAGATATCTAAGGTTTCCCTTCAATGAGATAATTGTGAAGTGGGTTTGCTCTATGTCCTAAACCATACAAAAGCACAATCCATGTTTTCGTTATTTCATTTTGGTGAACCTATATTTAGAACATCATCATTCTAATTTGGAGTGCATCATCCTAGATCTTGCTTGCATTAACATTGCATTAAGGTTGCACTGGTTAATTAGCATTCTAAGGTTTTGCATTAGTGAAAGTGCATATAGGTTGCATTTTTGTATCTCAAATCATTGAAAATCATCTAAAATTTTCATTTTCATTTAGGTTACAAATCATACAAACTAAAAATTATAAAAATCACTTAAAATTTTCTAAAATTTTGAAAAAAACCCTCAGTAGGACTCATATGCTCCTCTGGGAAATTTAGTCCCAATGCTGATTTTAAACTGCATTTTCTAGAATTTAAAACTCTATTTATGTTCTCATATTTGTTGTGGATAACTTTATTCTTTACTTTACAGAGTTCCTGTTATATTAATTTCATTGTACTTAGCTTAAATTGCATTTTCCTTCATCTTGCATTTAGTATCCCTTGCATGAATATTTGGTGTCCTATTGTTAATACTATAGTGAGATGAAGTTGTAGACTCATGTCATCCTGCGATAGCACAATCATCATTGATCTTGGGTTGTCTAGCTCTTTCACTCCTAGTATTGACACTAGTAAACTAGGAATGGACCAGACCCTTAAAAATTCTTTTCCTTCAAGTAGTGTGACGAATGTTGAAACAATGGTTTCTATTATTCTACAAGGAAACATAATTCAAATTCAGGAAGACTTGGAAAACCTACAACATCATGTTCAAAATGAAAACATTTCAACTACCACCATCCCTACCATAGATAACATTCATTGCATGCTTGAAATCGAAGATGGAATTGACCTTGTGAGAAACATAGTTCAAATCTTTGGAAAACACTTTCCCTCAAACACTAGTTGTCCTTTAGTTACCAATAATGTCACAAGCCAAGGAGGAATTAAAATTCCTTCTCCCACCACAATTGCATCTATTCCTACCTATACCAACCCTCAAGTCACAACAACAATGCAACCAATTAGTAATGTGATTCCTTCCTTGGTAATTTCTACTAGCATCCCTAGTACCTTTATGGCATTGCGTGCCATATCTCCTACCACCTTACCACGTATAAAAATTCCATTCACTTGTCCCTCGAACACATACACACCTTCACCTTTTTCACCTCCATCTCATAATACAAGCAATGAACCTCTCATAAATCAATTCTTGCAAACCGTTTCATCCTTTCAAAATCAAGTTTCCACCCTCAACAAAAATAAAAATGGCCCACCTACACATTATGTCAAAAGTAGTCCCTTGTTCTTGGATATATTGCAAACACCAATGCCACAAGGTATAGAGGTGCCTAGATTTGAGAAATATGGAGGGAATGGGGATCCTTCTAACCATTTTCCACCTACACTACCTTATGTAGTGACTTTGTCCTTATGATAAACTCTTGGCTAAGATTTTCCCTAGGTCCTTAAAAGATACTACCTTGGAATGATTCTCTTCATTACCGAACAACTCAATTCATTCATTCAATGAAATTTTTGAGGCATTTATAAACCATTTCCAAATGCATATGACTCCTAAAATGACCTTGGCTAATTTGATGAGATGCAAGTAAAAAGAAGAAGAAAATATTACCGAATTTATCTCGTACTACCAATCACTTCATTCCCAAATCAATGTCAAGGTTCTTGACCCTCACCTTCAAAAGATGTTCATAGAAAATTTGAAAAGTAAGATACAAGATAAGCTTACCATGATGAAATTCTTGTCCTTCATGCACTTGTGTATTGCCCTATGTGATTATTAGAATTCGGTTAGAAACCAAGATAAAAAATCCACTTCTATCTGTATTGAGAAGTCTAAGTCTGCAAGTCAAAAAAATTCTCAAGCTTTTAGAAAACATAATAAAGGATTCCTCCAATTCAATCCCCCTCAACAAACAACTCAGAATGCTAATAACCAAGTAGCTGTTGTTAAAGCCATGATTCCCTTTAGCTATGGGGACCTGAAAAGGAAATTCACTTCCTTACCTAATACCCTTCATAACACAATGAAACAACTCTTAGAATAGAAGATGATTACCTCGCCTCATTAAAAATCCAAATCCTAATAAACTAATACACAAAAAATCTAGACCAAATTTCTATTGTCATTATCATTGACAAAATGGACATGACACGAAACATTGTAAGCATCTTAAACATCTTATGTAAGACCTCATTGATTCTGGTCGTCTTTCTGTTGGAGGTGCTAGTGATTAAGGAAATAAGTTCATTGCCCCTCATAACCAGAACTTGCAATTTTTTACCAACCCTATTCCTAATCATAACATTTAATTTGTCAAATCTAGAAAAACTACAAAGAATGATGTGATGAGTGTTGACATGGATGATGATAACAATGATATTATTCAACATGATCCTATAGATGTTGATCCTATGGATGATATGGTAGGAGTGATAGAAATCATTCCTCATAAGGGCCGAACCAAAAAGCCTCTTGAGATTGCTTTCTCCTCACAAGATATACTTAAACATGCACATGATGATCCTCTTTACATAGATGGCTAAATCTATGACAAGCCCACTAATGAGATATTAATAGATCATGTCTCTGGAGAGAATGTGATCACTAAATAATTCTTACTTTTGCATGAACTCTACTAAGATATATATGATAAACCAAAAGCATGGATCAAGACGCATAATGGTTATGCTTTCCCTACGATGGGATCAATCACCCCCTTTACAGTTAGGACTGAAAATATTAGATATCTCATTCTCCATCATCCCACAGTCAAACCAATTTTGTGTGAAGCTAGGCTATCCATGGATTTTCTCCATGAATGTACTCCCTTGAAAAGTACATAAATGCTTAAAGTTTCCCTTTGACAATTAAATTTTCACCATCCATCATAGTGGCTTTAACCCTTTGTCTTCCCATGGAAACTTTTCCTTAGATTTATTTTGGCTCGAGCCTATAAAACCTATCAAACCATGAGAAGACTTCTTTTTCAAATCCTACCAAAAGTTCAAGGAAAAGAAAATAGTAGAATTATCCCTTTGAAACATGTTTCCACCCACCACTAAGCCTACCATCCTTGATGAAACCATGATTTAACCTAAAGAAATTCCAAATGACCAAGACCAACCTAAGATAGAACCTTCACCTACTTCCTACAAAATAATAAGAGACAATGAAAACAATCTTGTCACACCTCCTAGAATAAAACAAGTTTATAAATTCAAATAGAAAATGGTCGAACAACCTCCTGTGGTTCCTTCTGTTCCTCCCCTTTGGGAAGAAAAGAGGCCTATGGTTGATCAACCCGCTCCTACATAGACAACTAGAAAATTAAACTAAAATAAATAGAGGTGCTAAAGAGTGTAGGAATAGACATCATGCCCTTGCTCATAGGTTAAACAGAGAAATAAACAAAGAAAATCAAGATCCAAACTTGACTGAAGCAATGCAAAAAGATCCTATAACACAACCGTAATGAGAGATAATCCCTTCTTTGGAAATTATCATTTGACCTCCTGTTATGATTAATTTATATGATGATGAGTAGATTACTAAAATTGATGAGGAGGTGCATAATGAATTGAACACATTGTTTTCCTCTTCCATGAGCTTAAATTACAATTCTACTAGGAAGAATGTTGAACTTGGTAATGGCCCTATTTAGGCACTTGCTATTGTCCCTTTGGGTAGTTGTCCACCTTTGGCATACAATGAACATGATTGGGATGCAAACAAACTATTTTAGATTGAATCTCATGTGCCTTACTAGTATTTTGCATTATCTTTTGTGTGATTGCATGTGAGTGATGTGATCCCCCATGACGTTCTCTTTGATGTTCTCTCTCTTTATGACATTCCTCTATTTGTACCTTCAATCTTCTCTATGTCATAAACCCTTTCATTTTTCATTATCTCTTTTCCTTTCTCTTGTGTTTTCCTTTTGGGGATGATGCAAGGCATCGAAACATTCATGTCTCTTCCATGTTGACCCAAAAGGATTTTTCTTTATATTCACTCTCATTGTGTCATTCTTCCATTTCTATGTGTATCTAGGGAACGATGACAGTTCTAATCTCTCTTAAAAAAATTGTAGCAAGAACATATTGATCCCAAATCCATAGATCCCTTATGTGAGTTTGGAGTTTTATTTTGGGGGAACCCCCCCTTTTTTGTCTTTCCTTTTGCATGACATAGCTTTATTTGGAAACATATGACTTGGAATAGGGCTTTCCAAGTTAGCTCTCACATCTTCTTTATTGTTAGCATTTATCATTGGAAACTTTAAAGTAATTTTTCACAACCTAGTGTTTAGCAATTTCTTTAAAGTGGGGGCATACACTGGCATTATTCTTTTGTATTTTTATTTTTTCATATTTCATGGTGCAGTCTTCTTGCTTCATGTGATGTGTCTTTCACTTTGTGGTGACATTGGGAGTGATGTCATTCTAGAGTGTAGTCTCTCTTAATCATATTATATTCCTCTTAATGGCTTGATGTGACACACTACATCCCCTAGGTTTTGAATCTTCTATTCTTTGACTGGTCCTCTCTAGGAGACATTAGGCACAATGTTCCCTAAGTCAAAGATCTCGTATGAATTAAACAAAACTCCTTTGACGCACTTTTCTTTCCTGTGGAGCCATATTTTTTGTTCATGAGTCCCAATCATACGAAGTTATTCTTGCTTCATGAAGCTTAAATCACATTGTTGCATGGCACCTGATCGAATTTATTAGGAGGTATAAATTTTGTATGATTTGATGGGAATACAATCTAAGGAATGAATTTCCTTTAGCAACTCACATGTGTGTGTGAGAAAATACCAGCCATGACTGTATGTGTCTCACCTTCTTGAATTATTCACCCCGTAGACAACCTGAAGTTTTGTTTCCTTAGAGTGAGCGCACATTTTTTAGACAAAAAACCTAGATCCGATCCACATTGTGATGGAAAAATAGTCGAAGCTTGATCCACCCCTCTTTTGGTTTTTTTTTTAATTTTCCTCTTTGACTTTGGTAGTGTATGATTGTGCCTTTTTATTTCTCTTTATATCAATTTCATGTGTGTTCTTTTGGACCTATGTTGTTTTTCAATAGGATCTTGGTCCTGGGGTCTTGCACAACCCTCTTGATCATTGTCATCCTGTCTTACTAGCATTGGTACATTTGGACCCCTCTTGATGTGCATGGGTATACTTTAGTGTGAGTTGGAAGCAAATTCCTCTCACTAAAGTGGGGCTAGATGTAATGATAGAAAAGGTACTTCCTAACATGGTCTTTATTTAGTGTTGTAATATGTCTAACATGTTCACATTAGGTCTTGAGCCCTTGTGAACTAAATGAGCATATTGATTCCTTATTTGGAGTGTTGTAAAGTGTTGTAACACACTTTCACACTATTCTAGGATTTTATTAAATAATTGGGCTTCTTTATGTTTTAATTGGCCTTATTTTGCATCAACAATCCTCATTTAATTCATCTTTTTGAGGATAATCCTGACATAAACCAACATCCAATCATAATTCAACTATTTTTAGGTTGTGTGGCCCACATTTGGTGGTCTAGGATTCATACACCACCTTGGGCATATGAGTCCCACCTAAGGTTTTGGGTCTTGATCCTGATTTTACACCTTTCTAAGCATTTTTGAATTTGGTCCCATAATTTATACCTAATGAGACTCATATGCCACCTTGGGAATATGAGTCCCATGTGGAAAAAAATTAAAATTAATTCAAATTCTTGGCTATATTTTATCCTCGTAGATTTGATGTCAGCTTGTAGTTTGTAATTTTGATAATTTTTGCATAATTAAGTATAAATACAAATTTCTTTCACTCATTTTACACCTAGCAAGTTAAATGAGAATTCTTATAGCAAGTTTTAGTTCATAAGAGCATTTAAGAGTATTCAAGGGAAGATTATCAAGTGTTTTAGAGCATTATTCAAGTATCAAGCTATTGAATACCCAAGATACTAAGAGGGGGGGTGAATCAGTATCTTCTTAAACTTATTGAACAAATACCATCCAATTATTACAATGCATATAATAGTAAAGATAAGAAAGAGCATTAACATAACATGAAAGTACATAAAACATGAACACCAAGATTTTTATGTGGAAAACCCAAAATGGGAAAAACCGTGATAAGGATTAGCTCACAATATAATATAACCACCAGCTATAAGATATTACAAAAGGGTGGCTCACTACCAAGACTCACTGTCCAAAATGAGAGGCTCACTACGTACAATAGTTATAGTAATAGAATGGCTTACAACCAGAAAATGAACTGATAAGATACACCTAACAAGTGTTGATTTAGTTCCTTTCAAGCTCAGTAAACTGACTTAACACACTTCATCATTTTTTCACTTCTTCACATTCGCTTCATACTTCTCTTCATCGATCATAGAACAATCTCAAAACTATCCAATATATATATCTGATTCATCTGCAAGCATCAATTAGGTCGATCTAATTAGATGCAACCCTTATTCACCAAAAACATAACTTTTGGCTTCAAGCATGTACAAATTTTTTCCAAAAGCAATTCAAATGTGTAGCACACTACACCATGTCACACATACATGCACACTCAAAAATTAATCCATTACAACATCAACAATCCATTAGGTTGGCCAGCCATAGACCTAATAGAAAAATGTAACAACAGAGTAATGCCAACTTTGCCATACTAGCACCTGTGCACACGAGATTCTAAACATACAAGCTTCCAATATCCAAAAAACATTCCCCAAAACCACAAGCAAAGATAATCATCAGTGGATGATTGCAGACCAAAATATTGGAGGATAACACTTGCATACTGATTCATAATACCGAATCAAACTTGAACTTAAACTTGCAATTGCAACTCATTTAACATGGTGGCATCAATGATAAAACAAAAGCTACAAAAAGAGACGTTCTTCTTCATTCTTCCAACACAAGCATCATGTTAACGTATTCATGCATCATTTTTTTTTTTGGAGCTAACAATTGTGATGTAGGGTTTCATGATTCAAGATAACATTTCATTCAAGATCTATCCTATTAAAAAAAGAGTCAATATCTAAATCCATTGGAGCCACTTCATACATGTTTGCAACACTTTATTGATAGGGTTTGTGTGTGATTTGCAGGTTTAGGTGGAAGATACATTGAAGAGAAAGTTTGGAGAAAGTTGTCAAAGTTTTCAAAGTTGTCAAAGTTGTCACCTTGCATTGAAGATGTTGGCAACTCAAGGGTAGACAACTGCGAGGGGGGGGTGAATCAATTGTCACCGAATTTCAAACTTATTCAACTTATTAACCTTATTCCCAGATCTGATCATTAATCATGAAAGAATAAATGAACAACACACCAGAATCACACATAACACCAAGATTTTTATGTGGAAACCTTGTTAGGGGAAAAACCACGGTAGAGGTCAGTCCACAATATTATACCCTATTAAAAGTATAAGGAATTATGAATGGGGAATGCACATGCATTCAGGAACACTACCTAGATCTCACTACTCAAATAAAAAATAGGCTTACTACCCAAAGGAAGACAGACTATCTTACAGAAAGGTTATGATTAAATCCCTCAGACTTTGAACTGAGAAAAGTAGCATTTGCTAATGCCTGGTTACAATTTCGGTTAAGCACATGAACACTTCTTCACTCTTCTTCTCTCTCTACTCTGCCTTCGAATTATTTGAACTTTATTTGCACATAGGACTCTTACACTTCACACACACACATATTGAAATGATAAAACAATCGCTCTTATATATCTGCAACAAGAAATTACATAGCTATAAGTCAGCTCGAAAGAAATAATAAAATGAATATAAACAGTCGGCCCAAATCAATAAAGATTATTCATGAGAATCATCAAGGTCAGAAACAACATAGTGAAGACTAAAAATAACTTCCTCAAACATGGACCACTTCAATTAATTACTCCTCAAATATCCACAACACACTTCAACATTCCTTATCAGCTATGAATATGAAAAACATGAACACATAAGAGAAAATCTTGGATCACGAGCACAACAATCAATGTGGATGTGAAAAATAGATAGAGCATGAACTAGAAACATCCACAAGCATCATGAAACATCACAAAATCATCTGCAACAACTAAAATTACTGGAATCACATGATCTTCATTTAGGAACACAAACTGAAGTAACAAAAAAATTGCCATAATACAAATCTTCATATCTCGATCAAATCTTCACATGGATCTCTAAAAATTGACATGGATGAACTAGATATACTCAACAAGATACCCATTAGTTCACAACCTTTGAACATCATCGTACTAATCACACCAATAGAAATAACTTCACTTCACAACTAACAACTTTTTCTCAATATCCTTGACATATACAAATTCTAATGCAACAATGCTAATAGTGTTGACATCAATGACAAGAACATATCAACAACACAAAAAAAATTCAACAATATCCCCCTTTGGCATTGATGGCAACACATGATGTGAAAAATACCATCAACACAACTACGCTTACTGCCCCTTAGGTTCTAACTCTTCTTTCCTCAACTCTTCTCGCCACAAAGATTTTTCACATTGCTCTTCTCCCCCTTTGACATCAATGAAAAATATTTCTTCTATACAAGATCTGAACCACATATTTGAACACCTAAACTTTTGAACACCTAACTACTCCCCCTAAGTACCAGGCACCACAACATCAATCCAGATCAAAATATGATCATGAAATGCATAGATTGATGCAAATCAATGCATCCTTAGTTCTGATTAGGAGGGGTAATCACCCCTAAATTTCCTTTGAGATAATAAAAAGTATCCTTAGGCAACGACTTGGTAAATATGTCTACAATTTTCTCCTTAGTAGGCACATACTCCAAGTTGACTTCCTTTTCACTTACTTTTTCTCTCAAAAAGTGGAACTTGATAGATATATGCTTGGTCTTGGAATCCAACACTGGATTCTTAGAAATGTTAATAGAACTTGAGTTATCTCAGAATATATCAATAGTCTCATCATACACAACTCTGATATCCTTCAACATCTATTTCATCCATAATACTTGAGTACAATTATTAGTAGCATCAATGTATTCTGCCTCTACAGTAGATAAAGAAATAGCATTCTGCTTTTTGGTTAACCATGAAATCATCTTCTTTCCCAAGAAAAATGCTCCACCACTAGTACTTTACCTATCATTCACATCTCCTTCCCAATCAACATCAACAAAGTAAGATCATCATCTTTAGGATACCATAAACCAAAATCAACTGTCCCCTTCAAGTTTCTTAAAATCCTCTTCACAACAGTCCCATGAGATTCTTTAGCATCAGCTTGAAATCTAGCAACAATACAAAAAACATTCATGATATTAGGCCTAGTTTGAGTCAAATAAAGCAATCCACCAATCATTGATCTATATCTAGTCCGATTTTCCTTCGGAGAATCATCATCAGTTGTCAACTTGCATCTGGTCACCATAGGTGTACCAACTGGCTTTGAATCTTCCATACCAAATTTATTCAACAATTCTTTCACATACTTGGACTAAGATATAAATATTCACAATCCCAAGAAGAATTTCATCTCTCCAATCATTGACATCTCAAAATCATTCTACATCTCATTAGAAAACTTCATACACAAGCTATCATCTCCTCCAAATATTATATCATCAACAAAAACTTCCACAATCAAATCTTTATCATCATTCTTAAAATAAAAATTACTATCAGCACTACCTTTGTTAAATCCAAGCTTCACCAAGTCCTTATCCAGTTTGGCATACCATGCTCTAGGGGATTTTTTAAGTCCATAGAATGCTTTCTTCAGTTGGAAAACCATATCTCCCAAATCAGTCAACTGGAATCCATCAAGTTGTTCAACATACACGTCTTCTTCCAATACCCCATTTAGAAAAATAGACTTGACATCCATTTGATAAAATTTGTAGTCTTTGTAAGCAGCATAAGCAAGAAATAATCTCACAACTTCAATTCTAGCAACAGGGGAAAAGGTTTCTTCAAAATCAATACCATCCATATGTGAATATCCCTTACATACCAGTCTTTCTTTGTTTCTAACCACTTCACCTTATCCATTCAATTTGTTTCTAAAGACCTATTTAGTTCCAATTATAGTTTTATCCTTAGGTTTGGGAACAAGAATCCATGTATCATTCTTTTTAGTTTGTTATAGTTCCTCTTTCATTGCTTCAACCCAATGTTCATGTTTGCATGCTTCATTCACATTGTTAGGCTCAGTCTTTGAAATCAAACAATATTGTTCTGTAATATTTTTCCTAGTCTGGACAACTTTGTTTTGATCACCAATAATCTAATCTTTTGAATGATTCAACCTTACATACCTCAAAGTCTTTTTAGAATGTTCTTCAACTTCAAGCACTTTTGATCCCTCTTATATTCTTCCACCAGTTTCTCCTTCCTCTTGATATTATTGATTCATTGGAATGATTTGGACTTGAATTGAGTTCTAACCTTCATTTTTATTGTGATTATGATCATCAGAATCATATCCACATGTTCTGGATAGTGTACCAAAGTCTTCATAAACCTTAACATTTTCACTTTCAACCATTTTCTTCAATCTCTTATTATAGCACTGGTAGGCCATACTTTTAGTAGCATAACCCAAAAAGATTCCTTCATCACTCCTAGCATCAAAATTTTCTATATCTTCATCTCTTTTGATATAACACTTGCTTCCAAAGATCTTGAAATATCTAACAGTAGGTTTTTGACCAGTCCATAGCTCAAAAGGAGTCTTACCAGTATCACCTTTGATTTGTACCTAGTTAAGTGTGTACACAACAGTACTCACAACTTCTCTCGAGTAGATGTGGGGTACATTTCCTTCCAACATCATGGTTCTAGCATCATCTAGAACTGTTATGTTCTTCCTTTCCACAACTCCATTTTGTTGAGGGGTCTGTGGTGAAAATTACTGTCTCTTTATTCCATGCTCTTCACAAAAAGAATTGAACTTAGAAAAAGTGAATTCACCACCTCTATTTGATCACAAACATTTAATCTTCAGACCTATCTCTGTCTCAACCATAGCCTTAAAGATCTTGAACTTCTCCAATGCTTCAAATTTATCCCTTAAGAAATTAGCCCACATCATCCTTGAATATTCATCAATAAGCAACATGAAGTACCAGTATCCTTGTAAACTTCTAGTTCTAGTAGGACTACACAAATCAGTATGCTCAAGATCCAACAATCCATTTGAATTTTGTTGTTTACTTCAAAATGAAATTCTTGTTTGCTTCCCTAACTGACATTCTTTGGATATGGAATTAGTAGGTTTCATCAACTTAGGAAGATCTCTCACAACCTTAGTGGAACTTATCTTGACAATATTATCAAAGTTAGCATGACACATTATCCTATGCCACAACCAACTTTCATCAATTTTTACAATCAAACAACTTTTACTAGTAGCACTCAGGTGGAAAATATTACCTTTTGTTTTTGTACTTGATGTAATCACATTTCTAGAATTTCCCAATATTTTGCACTTACCATCCATTAATTGAAGATTGTATCCCTTATCAACCATATGTCCAACACTTAAAATATTTTTCTTCAAATCTTCTACAAGACATCATCAGTATTATGCTTACCATCAAGAGAAATGCATCCTCTTCCATGGATCACACCCGTTGTATTATCACTAATTCTTAGAACACCACCATCATAATTTTCCAAATTCACAAACTTACTTTTATCTTTTGTCATATGATGAGAAAAACCATTGTCAATTACCCATTCATCTTTCTCTTCAACTCAAGTAGCTAGGAGTTTCTCCACATTTGTACAACTAGCAGATTCAATAGACACATGATTATTTTCCTTGATAGCAATAAACACAAATTCATCTTCACTTGCATTTCCTTTATCAAATTCATCGTCTATCACACCTTCATTAGCAACATAGTAACACTTCTTTTGGAATTTAGGCTTGGTAAATCTTGGCTTGGAAACTCTCTCATGACACCTTGATGCAAAATGACCTATCTTATTGCAAGAGAAACATTTAATAGGAAACTTTCCTTTATACTTACCTTGTCCTTTGGCTTCTCTTTTTACAATCAATGCTTCAAGTTCTTCAAGCTCTCTTCCTTCTTCATTGAGCTATCTCATTTCATCCTCATACTTGAATGTCTTTCTAGATGAACTTTCACCCAGATCATATCTCTATCTATCTCTTCTAGAAGTAGTGGCCTTAAATGCAGATTCAACCTTAGGAAGTGCATCACCAAATTCACTCAACTCAAAAGAAGTAAGATTACCAATCAACATATCTCTGGTAACATTTGTTATAGTCCAGAGTTCTTCAATAGCACTAGCCTTGACTTTGTAAGAATGAGGTAAGGATATAAGCACTTTAGCAACAATTTTTGATTCATCTATCTATCCACCAACACATCTGATACCACACACAAGTTCATTCACTCTTTGCATGAAAGTAGTAACATTTTCATCATCACCCATTTTCAACTTTTCATATTTCCCTTTCAGACTTTGTATCTTAGCAATCTTCACATTAGCATCACCTTCATAGAAGGTTTCTAACATTTTCCATATCTCATAAGTAGCCTTCAAATCCATCACATTTGTCATCTTAGTATTAGTCAAAGCACTCAACAATGTGTACGTAGCCCTCATATTATACTTAGCATCCTTGATCTCAGTAGAATTAGTAGTAGGATCATTCTATGGAATAACATATCTATTACTTGTAATGCTCTAGTAGGGTTCGCCAATACATCTCAGATGGCACTCCATTCAAGTCTTCCATAAAGAATAATTTGTTCTGTTGAATCTAGGACTATCCTTCTTATAAGTTTCCATCCCAAATCACCTCAAGTTGTTAAAATTATTCCAAGGAACCACAAGCTCTAATACCAATTGTTGGAAACTCAAGGGAAAACAACTGAGGGGGGGGGGGTGAATCAATTGTCACCGAATTTCAAACTTATTCAACTTATTAACCTCATTCTCAGATCTGATCATTAATCATGAAAGCATAAATGAACAACACATCAGAATCAAACATAACACAAATATTTTTGATGTGGAAACCTTGTTAAGGGAAAAACCACAGTAGAGGTCAGTCCACAAGATTATACCTTTTTAAAAGTATAAGGAATTATGAATGGGGAATGCACATGTATTCAGGCACAATGCCTAGAGCTCACTACTCAAATATAAAATAGGATTACTACCCAAAGGAAGACATACTTTCTTATAGAAAGGTTCTAATTAAATCCATTAGACTTTGAACTGAGAAAACTACATCTGCTAATTTCTAGTTGTAGTTGCGATTAAGCACATGCACACTTTTTCACTCTTCTTCACTCTTCTTCTCTCTTTGCTCTGCCTTTGAATGATATAAACTTTATTCATGCACATGACTATAACACTTCACATACACACATCTTCAAATGCTAAAAAAACCACTCTTATATATCTGCAACAAGAAATTACATCGCTATAAGTCGGCTCCAAAGAAATAATAAAATGAATATAAACAGTTGACCCAAATCAATAAAGATTATTCATGCAAATCAGCTAAGGTCGGCCATAACATAGTGAAGATTGAAAATAACATCCTCAAACATGAACCACTTCAATTAATTACTCCTCGAAGATCAACAACACACTTCAACACCTTGTTGGCCAAGAACATGAAAAACATGAACACGCAAGAGAAAATCTCATATCACGAGAACAACGATCAATGCAAACATGCAACATAGAAAGAACACAAACTAGAAACATCCACAAGCATCATGAAACATCAGAGAAGCATCCGCAACAACTGAACTTACTGGAATCACATGATCTTCATTCATGAACACAAACTGAAGTAATAGAAAAATTGTCAAAATACAAATCTTCATAACTCGATCAAATCTTCATGTAGATCTCTGAGACTTGATGTGTATAAAATAGATATACTCAAAAAGAAACCCTTTAGTCCACAACCTCTGAACATCAACGTACTAATCATACTGATAAAAAGAACTTCACTTCACTAGTGACAACTTGTAGCACTTCTTATTACAATTTTCTCAATATCCTCAACATATACAGCTTCTAATGCAACAATGCTAATAGTGTTGACATCAATGAAAACCACATATCAACTGTATCTATGGAAAATTGGATTGTTAGGTTATTAGACAATAAACATCAAAATCCCATGAAGTAACAAAGCACAGAGGAAATAAACATGAAAATAAAAGGAACAATGTTACCAGAAATCTTCATCTTCCATGGTTCACCTTTGTTACACCTTCTAGTTTGCAGCAAATCGGATGAGGCCCTCAGATTTCAAATGAGCAACCTAAAGTAATGTCTAAGCCCTATGCAAATGTTGAAGGATTTGATAGAATAATGCCTATGTCTATGACAATATGCTAAATGAAATAATAATTACCAATGCTAAAATGACTATAATGCCTAAATTTGAAAATGAAGTTGTCTGATCCTGAAATTATGAGCAAAATTGTCTTTTATAGAAAACACAATTTTGAGTGGACGGATGAGATTGAATTCTAAGAAAGACCTAAAATGAGAGGTCCAGATTAAACCTGAGAATCCCTAATTAGGGTTAGGGAAAATTCATTAATCGAATGGTCAAAATAATATCTCAAATAATTTGATCGACGGTGGAGAAAAGACGAAATAAATTAATTAGAAAATAAAGATTTTCGAAAATCAAGAAGATAAAGATTGCCTAATTTGTGAGATTCAAAAAATCAAGAAGATAAGAGTTGGACTGAAGATCAGATTTGGAAAATCAAGAATCTGCCCGATTACTTGATTTTTAGAAGATTAGTTACCAATTTGAATTAAATTAATTCAAATTATGGACTTTATGAGATAATAAATAATCTTTTTCAGATTATTTACCAAAATGGACTGATAGTTAAGATTGTGATGACATTTTAAATAATTGATTTATTTAAAATGAGAGGAATATTAAATTGGCAATTAAATAATTAAATTTAATTATTTAATTTAGAAGATAAGATTAATTAATTAAATAAATTAATCAATTTATTTAATTAAGACAATTAGTGACATATTAAATAAATAAATGAAACTTATTTATTTAATGTCGAGGAAGAAATATATGAGAGGAATTAAATAGAATTGAGAAATTTAATTAGTGGGAAGACTTAGATAATTAATGACGTATTTAATAAATAAATAAAATTTATTTATTTAATAATCATGAAGAATAAAAGGACATGAATTAATTAAATAATTATGAATTATTTAATCAATAGTCGAATGTGGACTGAGGACATAATTAGATGTCATAATTATGCTAAGACGAAAGTGGTAAAAAATGAAGCTTGCAGGCCTGGGTCATTTTTAGGTGTCTACATTTTGCCCCTCTTTGTCATAATGTCGCTTGTCTCATTGTGGAAAAGAAAATAAGTCAAGAATATGGCCCAGTTAAGGTACGAAGTATCATTGCCCCCTCGGGAAATTTTTCAAATTTTGGGTTGGCGACTGAAAAATTTGTAAAAGGGCCCAATAAATCAATTTGATGACCAGAAAAACAATGGCATAGTCGGTTTTGGAATAGGACATGTTTAAGACAGTCAACGGGGAAGTAAAAGTTGGTGAAAGGAGCCTCCAGTAATGGCCTTGTTTGAGAAATGTCATTTTGACTTTATAAATAGGTTGACAAAGGGGTAAAAGTCAATTCATTTCTACTATTTACCTTGTGAATTTGAGAGCTCAGAGTGAAAAAAGCACAATAGCGATGATGGTGATTCCAGTGACAGGGCATCGCGGGGAGATCGTCTGGACCTTCAGACGGCCAGAGGGCTCGGAGCCAGCGGTAAGTACCCTTGCCTTGCTTTGTAATTTTCTCGTTTTGTGTGTCAAATTTTAGTTTCTAGGACCAACAACATCTACGCCGCGATGCAACTGCGTTCGTGTTCGACGCATTTGATGCATCGCGATGCAAGTGCACAAGAAAATTAGGGTAGACCAGTGGTTTGCGCCGCATTTGACATATAGTGCGACGCATGTGACTTATCGAGTCGCATTTGACTGTTGGAATGCCGCAATCACAAAGTTGCAACGCATTCGCTATGTTGACCGACGCAATTGTTAAGGTGCGACACATTCACGTATATGCGATGCAAGTGATAAAATTTGCGACGCAAGTGCGAAAAAGAGACGCATTTGCCATACTTGACCACATTTGACATGTGGAACGACGCAATTGACTTATTGAGACGCAATTGCTTTACTGCGACGCATTTGCTTTGCACTTGTGTAGAGCTTATTTTGATGTTTGCATAACTTGAGATGCATTTTGATAATATCAACCATTTTGCTCAAAGTGTTCTGACGACTTGCTTGGCGTTTTGCAGAGGCAGCTTGCCCCGATTTATACCCGTGAGAGAAGACCGACAACGTTTAGGTTTGCTGACCAGTTGAGCCAACGAGAGTGGCAATGACTGATGCGATTAGGATTATTCTATGTTGCTTTCATGCTCGCCATTCGGGCGAACAGGGGACTACTGACAATGTTGTGCGAGCAGTGGCATTCAGAGACTTGTTCGTTCCACCTACTGATAGGTGAGGCCATGATTACCTTGGAGGATGTCTACTAGATTCTTCAGGTGTCGATCCGATGGGAGTGGATCGTCTATGACCTGCGACATGGCGAGCAGACCTTCCGTGCCTACTATCGAGATCAGGGTGCTGGACTGGGCATCCAGGGTTACGAGATCAGATGGGAGTTCCTGGCAGATCATTATGGTCGCTTTGATGCATTCCTTGCGACTCTGATTGGAGGGATCTTGGTTCCTGATCGCCGGGGACATGGATTTCCTATTGGTTGGGGAGATGTCTTGGTTGGTATGAGGTGAGATAGGACAGTGTATGCCTGGGGTCCCTGCTTACTTGGGACACTCTACCACTAGTTGCACGATGTTGCTTATAGGAGAGGAGAGAGCATTTCGTGTGGTACCACGCTGATGATGATATGGGCCTAGGAGCACATATCCATATTCCGACCTCCCATTGACAAACCATAGTTGGATGATGGTATGCCTTATGCCTATTACTATGCCGGTGTGTTACAACAAACTCATATGGGTGAGACAGGTTGGTGGCAGCACAGGATTGACACCATGGTGACGTTTATCTCGAGGCCGTACAGAGACTGTGAGCCGTGGGATGATGAGGACGAGCACCTTAGCTTCTGTTGACAGTACAGGTATCTGATTGGTAGGACAGTGTAGACATCGTTGATCATTGAGATGCATTTACCGTAGCGTGTTCTTAGGCAGTTTGGAGAGCAACAGGGTGTACCTGTGGGGACAACTGAGTATGCCAGATCGTCCCGAGAGTATGAGTGGGGGCCAGCCATCCTAGTGGCATTTTCGGAGCAGCAGATTGATGGGCTAGTAGACCAGGCATGGGGATGGAGGGGAGGAGCAGCTGATCCCGGGATGACACCGAATTATGATTTATGGTGGCAGACACACAGGCCAGTACCATTGATAGATCCGGATGGGCCAGCTCCAGTTGATAGACGGTCAGTGATTCCGTGGGTGCCCCGGGCCAAGCAAGGTGGCAGGGGGAGATATGGAGGCAGGGGTGAGGCAGAGGCAGAGACAGAGGTAGGGGTGGAGACAGAGGTAGGGGTAGAGACAGAGGCAGGGGGGATGATGGTGGAGATGGCCAGAGGCAGAGGCGAGATGGTCAGAGATAGGGCCGGAGGGTGCGACAACGTGCAGGGAGGGTAGCCTTAGAGGCTATCCCTAAGGTTGGTGAGGAGGGGAGAGAGAGGAGCAGCCCAGACAGGAGGGAGAGGGTGAGGAGAGACAAGAGGAGGAGATGCATGAGGAGGAGGTGGAGGAGAGGCACGAGGAGGAGAGGGATGAGGAGCAGCTAGAGGTGGGAGGACAAGAGGAGGAGGTGGAGATGGGAGGACAGGAGGAGGAGGTGGAGGTGGGAGGATAGGAGGAGGAGGTGGAGGTGGGAAGGCAGGAGGAGGAGGTGGAGATGGGAGAACAGGAGGAGGAGGTGGAGGTGGGAGGGCAGGAGGAGGAGGTGGCAAAGGATGATGACGACGAGGACGACGCCATGGATGAGGCTGAGAGACTCCTCAGATGGCGGATGGTGGAGGGAGAGGAGGAGATACCGTCCTCCTCGGGATTACCACAAGATGCTACTACAGATTAGAGGGTGGCGGACCTACAGTAGAGATTGGATGCTAGCATGGCACAGGTCAGGGCACTACAGGGAGAGTTAGAGGTGGCTCGGGTAGAGCAAGATCAGGCAGTGATCCGCCAGCAGGATGCAGCTCAGTGGTGCACAGATTTTGTGGCATTATGCACAGGGCCTATGGGGGATATGGCCCGGGAGCTAGCCAAGGTGAGCACGAGATTAGGGTAGTACCGAACCCTATATGAGCAGGCAGTGCCACTGGAGCGACGGGATCCTACCTTTTCTCGGTCACAGTCGAGGATAGGCAGTGGCCACAGATCAGGCAGTGCCAGTGGCAGTAGGAGTCAGACTAGTGTCGGAGGGTCTACCTCAACAGGGAACACTTCAGGGCACAGGTCACATCATTCACGTAGGCACACCTCGAGTCACCATTCGGGTCACAGTCATGGGTCGATTGGTTCAGTGCAGAGGTCGGTACAGGTACAACCGCCAGTGGTTGATCCCTCTTCTTCTCAGAGTCCGGCTGCAGTGACATCACAGATGTTTGTTACCATTGAGATGACACCTGCCTTCTCAGTTCTAGTGGTATCAAAGACATAGGCCACTACAAGTCCACCTATCATTTTAGTGCCAGTGATAGAGCTTCAGCTGCCACATTCTTTGCCATGAGGGGATGATGAGAGTCGACCCTAGGGGCATTTTGTTATTGTGACACATTATGTATATATTTGAGCCTGCAAGCTCTATTTTTGGGATATCCCATGACTTTATCCTGTGACATTGTACATTTTTGAGATGATATTATATGATGATGCAGTTTTGATGCAGCCTACATGTGTTATGTGATGTTCTCTGATTTACTGTACTATGATATGTATGATGTATGATGTTGATTTATGATGACATGAATGTCCTATGATGCTTATTTATGATGTTGATGCCATGATGATGCAATGCTTACTTATGTGAAATGATAATGATAATGATGTGCATAATGTAGTTTAGTAGAAGATGCAATGTTGATGATTATTTTAATGCAATGTTTGTGATTATGTATATGATTTGATACTATGGATGTTGTATGTATGGACCTAATGCAACGTTTATATGATCATGTATGCACTTATGTTTTTGGATGTCACAGGATATCATCATGAGATGGACGAGAGAATATGATGAGACTGATGAGAGAAGATGACCAGACCGAAGAAGAGAAGACGACTAGACCGATGAAAAATGCATGTTAATTCCTAGACCAAATCCTTCAAAGCTTTACCATAGGACATTAGTAATTATTGCTCTTAATCATCATTGGGCAGACTATCGTAATGGCCAAGAAACACCATGATATGACATAGATCAAGGTGTGCAAGGTCGTACCATCATGTAAGACAAATAGTCATAGCCAAGGATGATCATGACTTATACTAAGAGTGTGATTGCCCCAGTCTTTTGTCATAATCAACCACATGCAGAAAAAGACAAGGACAAATCATGAAACGTCGTTGCTTCTCTAAATCCTGTTTCTAGGACATCCTTGAGAAACTAGCGGCATGATTGTTGAAATACAAAAATAGAGCCCTTACCATGATATTTCATTTTTCTAAATCCCAAAGTCAGGGCCTCGCTGAGAAACTAGTAGTCATGTGTGTCAATCATCATGATATGTTGTTGCTTCTCTAAATCCTGCTTAGGGGGATCTCGCTGAAAAACTAATATCATGATAAAAACTAAAAGACAAATGTCAAGTGTTTGCCAAGTGCGTTTGGATATCCATTGTTCTGATGTCAAGATGTCAGGTTTAATGATGATGAGATGTCCGCATATTAAAGCTTTGATGCTGGTCAAACGACAAATGTCCAAATTTTCCAAATTCAGGAAGGACACATCCTGAATAATATGAATGTCAAGAGAATTAATCTCCAAATGCCATGTGATGGTGATGATGACGATGCCTAGGAAGGACACATCCTAAGGCATAAATGACATAGTTGGTTCTTCAAAAAGACATATCTGAAGAAAATTGACGATGCCTAGGGAAGAAACATCTGAAGGCATAGATGACAGGGGTTATCCTTCAGAAGGACACATATGAAGATTTACCTAAAGTTGACAGTTTGACAGGTTATGATGATTTGATCCACTTTGACTGAGTTTGACTTGTGTTTGACTATATGCCGATTTGGTCATGATAATATGATTGACCTGCTGATGAGATTGTCATGCTGAAGAAGTTTTTGTTTTACTTTGTTCTAGGAGTTTTCCCTTTTGGAAAATGATTCACTTTTTCTTGAAGATACTCCGACGTGTGTGCCAGTGTAGTGTCATGAACCCTAATGGACTGACCTAGTGTGGCCTCGGGGGCTCATCAACAGATGGCCTTGCCTACGTCATACACTCAGAGACCTCGTAGTTCGACACGACCAATGACTTTGTCCAAAGAACAAAAGTTTGAATCGTGATTTTATTCCGACAAACCTAAATGGACTGACCTAATGTCTTGGGGACTCAAATATGAGTCTTGCCTATGTAGCAAATGCGCAGAGACAATGTAGTTCAGACAAATGACAAAGACTGATTGATATGACTGATTTTGACAAGAAATGACAATGTGTTCGCACTCTTCTAGCAGTCTGATGTTTTGTTTGTGGTTTTCTTCAGGATGTTTTATGATTTTTAGGTCTTTTTTCTGGACAGTTTATGATGTTTTTGTCTTTTTTTCAGGACTTTTTGCAATGTTTTTGTCTTTTTTCAGGACTTTTTGTGATGTTTTTGTCTTTTTTCAAGACTTTTTGCGATGTTTTTGTCTTTTTTCAGGACTTTTTGCGATGTTTTTGTCTTTTTTCAAGACTTTTTGCCAATTGCCAAGATCATGTGCGACATCCACTGTGGTTTCATGATAAAAAATTTTCCCCCAGTCAGGTCCAGGACTTAGCCATTTTTAAGGAACATGGACAGGATACTGCTAGTTTACAAGATGGATAGTCGTTAGGACATGATGTCAATCATTTATCCATTATGATAGGTAGGGTAGAATGTGGTGGCGATTTGCGTAAAAATGGCGATAATACCTTTCATCCTAAGCCAAGGCAGACAAAGTGACAATAGATGGCAGAGCAATGATTGACTACACATGGCGCATGTTTGCCAGGTTTTCATCATGGTACTTGTTCAAAGCACCTGTTTGCCAGGTTTTCACTATTGAACGAATCATTTTTCTCTTTACTATTTGACTTTTTGATTTTTTTGGTGTCACCAAGATGCTTGTTTGTCAGGGTTTCATCAAGGCAACAATTTTTTATTATTTTTTATTTTTTTTGTATTTTGTGGTTTTCAACCGAATCCTCTGATGCTATGCATAGAACCTTCGGAGATGTAAATTGTTAATGGGCTTTGTCAGTTGTTCTCCATCTGGTGTGGCCAACTGATAAGTTCCAGAACTGAAAGAAGATGTAATAATGTAGGGACTCAACCAATTTGGTTCAAATTTTCCTGGCTTTTCTCTATCGGCTTGGTTCTTGGGGTTCTGCATGAGAACTAGGTCACCAATGTCAAAATTTCTGACCATAACCTTCTTATTGTAGCTACGGCAAAGATGGTTCTAATATGCTTGGAGATGGTTCAGTGAATTTTTCCTTTGTTCTTCCAGCATTTCTAGCTCGTGCAAGCGTGACTGTCGATACTCCTCTTCATTGGTTAGACCCTTAAGGGACACTTGTAACAAAAGAATTTTGACCTCAATGGGTAAGATGGCCTCAGTGCCAAAGACTAGGGCAAAAGGAGTGGCTCCTGTAGGCGTACAAATGCTAGTTCGGTAAGCCCACAGAGCAGGGTTGAGTTGTATGTGCCAGTCACGGCTAGCGTCATTGACAATCTTTTTGAGGATTTTGACAATGGTTTTATTGGACGCCTTAGCTTGACCATTTCCTTGTGGGTAGTATGGAGATGAAAAATGGTGTTGAATGTGAAATTGCTCACATAACTCCCGAACGTATTGGTTTTTAAATGGACGTCCGTTGTTAGTGATGATGGATTGCGGAAGGCCGTACCGGCAAATGATGTAGTTAAGGATGAACTTTGATATTTGCTTGCCGATAATATATGTCAATGGGATGGCTTCAATCCACTTCATAAAATACTCAGTGGCGGTGATAATGAATTTATGGCCGTTGGAGGAGGTTGGATGGATCTTACCCACAAGGTCGAGTCCCTATTAAGCGAAGGGCCAGGGAGAAGTGATTGGTCGAAGTTCCTGTGCTAGAGCATGGATCAAGTCGCTGTGAATCTGACATTTGCGACAAGTCCTCACATATTCAATTGCATCCTTTTCAATTTTTGGCCAATAATACCCTAGTCTCATTATTTTCTTAGCTACAGTAGGACCACTTGAATGAGATCCACATATACCATCGTGCACTTCGCGTAAGGTCATATGCACTTCATCAGTTTCGAGACATCTAAGGAGGGTGTCATCAAAACTATGTTGGTATAGGGTGTCACTGACGATGGCATACTTTGCAAATTTTCGGATGAAGGATTTCCTTTGGTTATTGGACAGGTTCAGTGGAAGGGTTTGAGATTTTAGGTAGCCGTAAATATCCTGATACCAGGGAGAGTTGGGACCAACAAGTTCGCAAACCATTTCTGATTCTGGGATATCATATGCTGGTATTAAAATTTGTTCTATTAAGAACTCAAATTGTGACACATTTTGAGGGATGTCCAAAAGATAACCAATAGTAGCCATTGCATCAGTTGCCTTATTATGTATCCTGGGGATTTGTTCAAAAGAAATCAACTGGAAGTATGTCAGGAAACTATCCACCATCCTCTTGTAGGGAAGCAACTTCCCATCCTTTGTTTCATAGTCATTGTTCACTTGGTTGATAACAAGCTGGGAATCTCTAAATACAAGCAATGTTTGAATTTTCCATTTGATTGCCATTTTGAGACCTGTGACTAGTGCTTCATATTCAACAATGTTATTTGTACAAGGGAAAGTGATCCAGAATGTCTTAGGAATTGAATCCCCTTGTGGTGTGATAAACAAGATTCCAGCACCTGAGCCATGATCAGTATGAGACCCATGAAAGTATAGCTTCCATGGTACTGCCAGTTCTGCATGAAAAATGGACTCATCGGGAAAATCAGTTACTAGTGGATGAGTGACTTGAATCAGTGCATCTGCTAGTTGATCTGCTATTACTTGTCCTTTTACTGCCTTATGCTCGACATATTGTATGTCATACTCACTTAGTATCATAACCCATTTTTCCAACCGGCCTGTTAACGCCGCCTGACTTAAGAGGTATTTCAGTGGATCAATCTTGGCAACTAGTTGTGTCTGGTGACTGAGCATATAGTGTCTTAATTTCTGGGATGCAAAGACAACAGCAAGGCATGCACGTTCAATGTGTGTATAGTTCAGCTCATACCCTATCAGTGTGCGACTGATGTAATAGATGGCTCGTTCTTTTCCTTCATGATCATTTTGTGCCAGTAATGCCCCCAGTGCTGAACTAGTAGTTGAGACGTATAAGATCAATGGCTTTCCATGAATTGGAGGCATGAGGATAGGTGTTGACAGTAGGTAATCTTTGATTTGCTGAAAAGCTTCTTGACATTTGTCTGTCCATACAAAGGGAATACCCTTGCGCAACAGATACTGGAATGGGTGACACTTATCTGCCAATTGGGCTATGAAACGTCAAATAGATTGTAACCTGCCTTGTAGAGTTCTTAGCTCACTGATTCCTTTGGGTGGAGGCATGTCTATGATGGCTTTGACCTTTGTTGGATCAACCTCTATACCTCTTCGGGAAACTATGTATCCCAGGAGTTTTCCTAATGTAACCCCGAAAACACACTTCTTAGGACTTAGCCGGACTTTGTACTCTTCAAGTATCTTGAAAATTGTGTCGAGTACCTTCAGATGATCTTTCCTGGTTGTTGATTTGGCCAATAGGTCATCTACATAATCTTCCATTATTTTGTGCATCATGTCATGGAAAATTGTGGTCATAGCCCTTTGGTATGTAGCACCTGCATTTTTGAGACCGAATGGCATGACATTCCAACAATATGTTCCCCATGGGCAAGTAAATGCCGTTTTGTGCTGGTCTTCAGGAGCAATGCGAATCTGATTATAGCCGGAGAAACCATCCATGAGGGATAGCATCTCATATCCTGCAGTAAGATCAACTATGATGTCAATGTTTGGCAAAGGAAAGTCATCCTTCGGGCATGCTTTATTTAGGTCTTGAAAGTCTATACATACGCGGATCAGTCCATTTGGCTTTGTCACCGGCACTAGGTTGAAAATCCATTCAGCGTAATCTATAGATCGTATGAATCCGACATCCAATAGTTTCTTTAACTCGGCCTTGACCAATAGAGCAACTTGAGGGTGCATTTTGAGCAACTTTTGCTTGACTGGTTTAGCATTAGGTAATAGCGGGAGATGGTGCAGAACTAGTTCTGGATCCAATCTTGGCATGTCAGCATAGGACCATGCAAAGTTGATTTTTCACTCTACAAAGAATTTATGAAATTCTGATCTCTTATCTTCAGTTAATGATGCAGCAAAAAGGACCATCTTGGGATCTTTTGTAGTTGATATGTTATCCTCTATTGTGTCTTCAATAAGCATGGCTGATTTCTCCTGTTGCACGGGGAGAAAGTCCAGTCCTCCATCTTTGGGTGCCTCAGAGAGGTTTTCACCCACAGATACGTCCTTTATTTTTACTATTTTATTGTCAAGAGGTTCCTTTTGGTTTTCACCTACAGACGTTTCACTTTTTTTTTAATTCTTATTTTTACTTTTGCGACTAGAGGACGGAACAGTCTCGCCGAAGTATGCCATGCAGTCTAAATCAATGGCGAAGCCTGATTTGTGGTCCCCACTGGGTATGCCTTCTCGTAATCCCATAAATTCAGCAATTGCCTCATCATTTTGAAATGTGTCCAGGGCTGGTGGTCCTTGTTGGTCCCAATCGACTAGCTCAGGATAAACTAAGGAAATGCCATTGTCACTGTTGGTGAATTGGGGTGAGGATGCAGACAACATACAGACGTACTTAGTGATGTTGTAAATGAGATTATCATCGTCCAACTCAACATCAGACTCTATCCAGTATTCTCCTTCACTAGTGTCATATTCGTTGTCAAAATAAGGAGTGAAGGTTTTAGAGCCCTGATTGTCAATGTCATCTGATACTTCAGATGGATTGGACCAAATGGGTTCAGATGATGGGTGTTGGACATCATGGGAAGTGGTAATGGGACTTTGACCCTTTGGTGCTTGTTCAATTTTGAATGTTTTCCAAAACTGTTGTTCAGAGGTCAGTTCCCCTGGTTCGACAAACAAATCATCAAGACAACAGTCACTTAGGGATCGTTCTGAGCCAAATTCCCACTCTTGGGAGTCAGTTTCGGTGAGGGTTTCCCTAGGAGTCTCGAAACTATCTGAAGCATGTACTCACTCATTTGAAAGTCCATAGGTACGTCGATCATCATTGTTGGGTGATCCAAACCCTAATCCAAGATACTTCAGAATTTGAAAAGTTTCTATGGGTTGCCTTCGGCCAGTTTTATTTCTTCCTAGGCCACTAGTACCATTGTAGCCTTTAGCCTTCATGATGTCATAACCTTTGCCATATTTTTGAATTGGTAATGGGGGTAGTGTGACAGTATCCTTATAGATCCATCCTATAATGTCAGTAAGATCTTCCTTACTCATGTCTCCCCACTTGATAAAAACTATTTTTGGTGGAACTTTGAAAGTTTCCTGAGGTTCCATTCTGAAACATGGCCGACCATAGTCCTTTGGAGACCTGGGCATTGTTGTTATGCTATATGCTGTGTGCAGTTTGAATTCTCCGTAGCCAAGGTCCTAGATTTTGACAGTGGATTCAATCTTAGGGCTAGTGGAAGGTGGGGGTATGGCAGAAGACGTGGACATAGCGGATGTGGAAGATGGCATGAGTGTGGACAGGTCAACGTATTTGGATGACGAGGAGCCAGACGCTTCTCGATTAATAGGTACTCAATTTTTAGAGATACCCCTTAAGTTTGTACAATATTGGAAAGGCTCGGGGTCTCCATATATGGTTATTTTTGTGTCGTCAAATGGAAACTTCAGGCACTAGTGGTATGTGGACGAAACGACTTTCAATGCATGAATCCATGGACGGCCTAGTAAGATGTTATATGGTAGTTCCAAATCCAGGACCTAGCAGATTGTGTCCACAATGACCGGTCCCACTCTAATAGGGAGAGAGATAATGCCCCGTGAAGAGCATTCCTCATCATCGTATGCTTTGATAACTCTACTCTTTGTTGGGTCCACGCACGCATCAGAGAACCCGAGAGCCTTAACCAGTTTGAGAGAGCATATATTCAATCCAGCTCCACCATCTACTAAAACCCGTCGAACTTTGTGCTTATGGACAAAAGTTTCTATGTGCAATGCATCATTGTGGTTGGTTTTAGGTGATGAATAATCTTGATCTGAGAAGGTGACGTGGTGAGGCATAGTGAGATATCCCACCATGGTTTCAAATTGATTGACATCGATGTCCTTGGGGACCGACAAATCAAGCAAGGTTTTATCCAGAATTTCTTTGTGTGTGGGGGATATGCGAAGCAGCTCAAGTATAGAGATTTGTGCAGGAGTTTTTTCTAGCTGGTCAATGAGGTTGAACTGACTTTTGGGTTTCCACTCCTTTATGGTGGGGATAGGTTGTGACTGTTTAGCAGGTGGGACAGGTTGTGACTATTTAGCAGATGGGCCCGGTATGGTGATTTTGGCTTGTCTAGCAGGAGGTGGACTAGATATAGTGACCTTGCCACTACGAGTAGTGGCGTTACATTGGGGTGCTCTCCTAACCGTAATGGTATTGATGTATTCATTGTCAGTTCAGACATTGTTTATAGTAGGTCCACTAGAATAGTCGTATTTGACTTGAGCAAAGTTAGCTTGATTATTGTGCATCTGTGGTCCTAACGTGGAAGCATTATGAGAACCATGGTCTTGCAGTGGATTCTTATGGATAGTATGATCTGAATTGGAAGCAAATTGAGATCCACCTACTTCAATGATGTGACTTTTGATAAGATCTTGTAGTAGGTTTTTCAATTGTCGATAGTTGGAAGTTGTATGTCCTTTTCCTCGATGATATTCACAAAATGCATTGTCATTCCACCATGCTGGTTTGAATTGTCCTGGGTCATACGATTTTGGTTCCTGGAGTGTAATGACCCCATTCTAGATACATTTCTTAATGACTTCTTCAATGGGTTCACCCAAAGGAGTGTATGTGCATCCTTTAGGAAATTGCCTCGTTTGATGGTATTGTCCCTAGTTATTTTGACTATTCTGATTGTTGAAAGGGACATTAGGAGGGGGTGTCGATGTCGTTGTTGGTTAGTGTTGTTGTTGAACCCCTTTTAGGGCCAGTACAGGACCCACAACGTTGCAGTCTTGGCATCAACAACACCATCATTTGTAACGTGTTTATTTTTTACCCAGTATTTATTCTTGTCGGTGATTGGATTGACATTTGTGTTTTTGGAACCATACCGTAATTCTCCCTTTGTGATAAGGGCTTTCTCAATCTAGACCCCTTTTTCGACTAAATCTGTGAATTTTGTACAACAATGTATTTGCAAGGCATATTTTAGAGGCCCTAGAAGTGTTTGGACAAACATGTCAACTTTCTCCCTTTCGGGGATGTCAATGTGACATCGACTAGCAAGGCTTCTCCATTTTTGAAAAAATGGGATAAATGTCTCTCCTTCATCCTCTTGCATGAGATTGCACAAGCTAGTGATGGAGGTGTCCATGTTAATGTTGTACACGTAGTTTTTGATGAATTTTCGTTTAAGCTCGTCCCATGTCTGGATATCCTTTTGTGTGGAAAACCATTCAAGAGCTTGACCTGCCAGACTTTTAGAAAAAAGTCTCATCAAGTATGTTTGTTCATAGGCGATGTCCATACAATTGGTTGCAAATTCGCGAACATGTTCAATGGGGTTTGTCTTGCCTCTGTATTTTTTGAAATTTGGTGACACATATCCCAGAGGAAATGGAGGCATGTATATGCTCATGTTGACTGGGTATACATTTAGGTCATATGAAATTTCCGATTTCTGGCCTGAAATGTATAGGTTTTGGATAGTTTTTTCTAAACCCATCAGTCTTGTTTGGAAAGCATCCACAATAGGGTCATTTATGTTTCCGTACGTTGGATTGCTTGGTACACCATGGGTCCCTATTTTTTGTGCGTGAATATTGGTGTATTGTGGCAGTATGGATTGTTGTGATATGTAGGACGTTTACGGATTGCCATGTTGTTGATATTGAAAGTTATGATTGGGTACGTGTTGGTGGGTATGAATGTTAGATGAGTAGGTTGGGATGTGTCCCCCAGCCATGTGTGTCGTCATTTGGGGAATGTGATGACCATGAACGTTATGATGTGTTAATGGTGCCATGGGTTGTGTTACTTGGCCACCTTGTGCGAATTGTTTGGTTTGCACAAGACGAATGTTTGTGTTTGTACTTTGGGAGGCAATGACATGTGACTGTGTTGTCGTGTTAATGTTTGGTTGTTGTCCTTGGATGAAAATGCGTCCCTTGCCCCCTCCCAAAGGATTTTGTGAAATACCACTGAGCGGATATGTCAAAGGTGTACTCATGGTAGTAGATGGAGCTATCAAGGGGGGTTTGTTATGACTTGATGATGCCCCTGTGGCATTTACTGTCGTGGTATTTGCTGTCATGGTATTTATGGTGTTGGAGGTGTCTGGGATGTTGGAGGTAGCATGCACTATCGTTGTGGTGTCAACGGGAGTATTGCTCGTAGTATTTGAAGGTTGACCACTATGTGACATGTTATGTGTGTTGATGTTATTAGGGTCAGGAGGTGTCACATTTATCATGTTAATGTCAAATCCTTGAGGTAATTTGGCTCCTTCACTCAAGAGTATAGCCAAGTATCTGTCTCTATTGTAACGAACCATTGTTTCAACGAATTGAGAGGCCTCTAGATCTTGTGCTATTGCCTCTAAGTTTTCCTCAAGTATTTGACCATTTTCATCTTTTTGCAAGGAAAGTTCAAATGGACTATTTGATGAGGATTGCGTTGTCATTGGAGGTGGATCGTTTGAATTGGAAAATGGATCGTAAAAGGTCCAGTTTGGATTATCGACAGTAGACATGGGGTCTTGTCAAGAGTTTTCCATTTGTCGTTGTTGTTTTTGAAGTCTGGTTTCCACCATAAATGAGATTGCTCAACTAATAATGACGATATTATGCAAGATCTAAGTTCAAAATGATAACTATGATGACTAATGTTTTGGATTTTTGTGAATAGGATATGCAATGTGAAGACTTAAAATGAAATGTAAGATAAGGGTACCTAAGCATGTCTAAACACAACCTTTGTTTTCAATTTTGGTTACTAGAGGACTTTGTTGAAACTAACAACGTGACTAGGTCGAAATGACTAATGATTTTTCCTAACTAGACTTTTGAGTTTGGAAAATCCACAAAAAAGGACAATGACTGAAAAGGGGTTTGATAACTTAGTCCAAAAGAGCCTAGTTTCGAAAACAATGATGTTGCAAATTGTGCTGAGATTTACCTAATCCTAAGGATTCAAAAGTGTGAACCTAGGGACAACCTAATGTCAAATGTATGCAACTAAAATAATGAAGGATGCAAGTAATGGTAATGAATGCAACCTAGTGGTCAAGACTTTGAGCAATTTCAAGTTTGGTTTCTGACAGAATCTTCTCAGAAACAGTGTTTGACAAGTTATTGATAGGATGAAGACCTCAGATTTGACTTTGGATGAAGTTTTAAACAGTGACAGGAAAATGCGTCGTTTGAGGTGTCAATTGCGTCGGGATTTTGTGAATGCGGCTCAATTTTAGCAAATGCGACTCAAAAACAGACAAATGCGACTCAGTATATCAGATGCGATTCAATGACAGTCAGTTGCGTTTCAGTTTTGCACGTGCGGCTCTGCAGTGTTCAAATGCATTGCAACGCATACAGATGCAGTGTTTAAAATGTCAACTACGGTTTAACAAAGCAATTACGGTTCATAAAATCGATTGCAGTTCGACAGATGTGACATAGTTTTGATTCAAATTAATTTTCTTTCCGTTTTGATTGCAAGTGTGATATGTTTGGTGTTGAATGTTTTGTTTGGAGCTGTGATGAAACCAGAAATCACTTGACAAACATAGTGTTTTGAAAAGTAACCAAACACACATCAGATAAGCACAATACTAGGTTAGGCCATGACAGTATTCGCTAGATTTCACGTGGGTTTCCCCAACCGCATATCTGTAGCATGTGAATTCAGAAGCTTGGCTGCACGGGCTCCCCCTTACAGTGCACTCTCTTCTCAAGCCAACCAAGCTTCCAACCCCCATGAAACTCCCATGGCAAGCTAATCACCTCTACTACAAACTGCGAAAGTGTGGATGCCTTCACACCGACTGGTGCTGCGCTAGCAAATAGAAGGATTTTGGCTTTCTATACAAGAGTTTTTAGTTAGGGACCCCCAATCGAGTGGCCATACATGGGGCAAGAGATTAATCACCATTAAGGTGGCACTCCAGCCTGAAGAGGTTAAGCTCAACAGGGTTTAAGGGAGTACAACTCCATCCATATGACACATCCGCACAAGCAACCTTAGGTTTTCCCTTAAGGTTTACACTTATATACCGGTCGGGAGTAGCTTGGATTTAGCTTCATTGCCGGTTTGAGTCGCGTTGGGGTGATGAAATCCCTAGGCAGGCCCAATTTCTAGAGTTGGTAACCATTTCTCTTACACCCAAGATCGCCCAAAAGCACGAGGGGAGAGGATACTCCGATATACCAAGTCAGGGTAATAACAAATAAAAATGGGTCTGGTTTTTCTGATAACGAGGTTTTCACCAAGTGAGAGCATACTCACCTACCATCTTGCAAACACAATCAAGCAAAGAAGACATGAATGTTCTTTTTATGTGCACCAAAGTTAAATGTTTGCTAATCTATGAAAAACAAGGACAATGTTTGCTTTATTCCGTCTTCGACATTCGAATCTGCAGACAAAAGATTAGTTGTTTCCTTATTAAATGATCTTTGACACATGAATAGTAACCGCCACATGCTGCAAATGGAGATTAGTAACACAAAAACCCTAAACTAGCTAACATGCAGAAATGAAAAACCAGGAAATCAAAGGACCAGAAAAACCAAAAAGAAACCAGCAACCAGAAAACCCTAAAATCCGAAAATCATAATGCCAAAAATGAAAGAAAATCTTTGCTAGTCAAATGCAGCACGACAGAGTAGATGCGTCGTTTAGAACTTCGAATGCAACACGACAGAGCAGATGCATCGTTCAAGATATTGATTGCGGCTTATCAGAGCGATTGTGGCTTTTGTGTTGGCGAATGTGTCGCGACGCATCAAATGTGTCACGATTTAAAAAAAAGGTTGCGTCGCTCTGTACCTGTACCTTAAAAATAGCAGAAAACACAAAACCGTACAAAAATAAAAACAAATAATAGAGTCGTGTTCACGTCAGGTTCACCAAATGTATCTATGGAAAATTGGATTGTTAGGTTATTAGACAATAAACATCAAAATCCCATGAAGTAACAAAGCACAAAGGAAATAAACATGAAAATAAAAGGAACAATGTTACCAGAAATCTTCATCTTCCATGGTTCACCTTTGTTACACCTTCTAGTTTGCAGCAAATCGAATGAGGCCCTCAAATTTCAAATGAGCAACCTAAAGTAATGTCTAAGCCCTATGCAAATGTTGAAGGATTTGATAGAATAATGCCTATGTCTATGACAATATGCTAAATGAAATAATAATTACCAATGCTAAAATGACTATAATGCCTAAATTTGAAAATGAAGTTGTCTGATCCTGAAATTATGAGCAAAATTGTCTTTTATAGAAAACACAATTTTGAGTGGACGGATGAGATCGAATTCTAAGAAAGACCTAAAATGAGAGGTACAAATTAAACCTGAGAATCCCTAATTAGGGTTAGGGAAAATTCATTAATTGAACGGTCAAAATAATATCTCAGATAATTGGATCGATGGTGGAGAAAAGACGAAATAAATTAATTAGAAAATAAAGATTTTTGAAAATCAAGAAGATAAAGATTGCCTGATTTGTGAGATTCGAAAAATCAAGAAGATAAGAGTTGGAATGAAGATCAGATTTGGAAAATCAAGAATCTGCCCGATTACTTGATTTTTTGAAGATTAGTTACCAATTTGAATTAAATTAATTCAAATTATGGACTTTATGAGATAATAAATAATCTTTTTCAGATTATTTACCAAAATGAACTGACAGTTAAGATTGTGATGACATTTTAAATAATTGATTTATTTAAAATGAGAGGAATATTAAATTGGAAATTAAATAATTTAATTTAATTATTTAATTTAAAAGATAAGATTAATTAATTTAATAAATTAATCAATTTATTTAATTAAGACAATTAGTGACATATTAAATAAATAAATGAAACTTATTTATTTAATAATCAGGAAGAAATATATGACAGAGGGGAATTAAATAAATTGAGAAATTTATTTAATTTAAGGGAAGACTTAGACAATTAATGACGTATTTAATAAATAAATAAAATTTATTTATTTAATAATCATGAAGAATAAAAGGACATGAATTAATTAAATAATTATGAATTATTTAATCAATAGTCAAATGTGGACTGAGGACATAATTAAATGTCATAATTATGCTAGGACGAAAGTGGTAAAAAATGAAGCTTGCAGGCCTAGGTCATTTTTAGGTGTCTACATCAACAATACAACACAACATCCAACAAAAGATACTTGGAAGCCTTCTACAAGTTACAAATTAGATTTTCGGATTCAGAAATCAATTAGGAAGCACAAAGCAGACCTTGAAGACCAAATTTAGACTTTGAAGCTTCATAAAACCCTAATTGGACTGATATACTAGTTCTTCCATATGATTCCTAGTTTAGGTCATTTTCTAGGTTTTTGTATTTTTAGACACCAATTTACTAGATTTCAGTTTCTACACAAAAACCCAGATTTGGGACTAAATCACCTAGACTAGTGTATGAGTCCTAGTAGGCTTTAAAATCAATATTTTTAGCAATTTAGGCCTCCATTCAGTTATCTCCATATTTCCAAGTGCACACATTTCATCTTACAACTTTATGTTCTATTTTACATGCATTTTTAGGTCATTTAGTGAAAGATTGCATCATATTAGGGTTGAGAATTTTGATTTACATTGCATTTGTATTTCCAAGGCCTAGCTTTGTGGTGAACCCCTCATTTAGTTTACAATCAAACCTTAGGACAACCCTATTGCAAGATATCTTTCTCCTTTGCATTCAAATCTCTAGTGATTCCCTTCAATGAGATAATTGCGAAGTGGGTTTGCTCTATGTCCTAAACCATACGAAAGCATAATCCATTTTACATTATTTCAGGAAGCATTTTTTTGGATTGTCTTGAAAGAGAAGTTTTGGCTTGGATTTTGCAAATTTGAGAAAGGAATTTATTGGAAGAAGAGGGATTGAAGCTCATCCTTAACCCTTCTCCACTTGAGCTTGGATTTTACGTAGGCCTCATTTTACTTATGTATATGTTTTTCTTCTTTGTATGAAAATGTGAAAATAAATTGTTTATGATGAATGTTTGTATGTTTTATGTGTTCTTTCATATATGTGTGTTTTTGGTTAGGGTTGTATGAGGATAGGCTCACCCAAATTTGGGAAGAGCATCCTTTGTGGGGGATAGGAAGTAGTAGGAAACACTATGGGGAGCCAATTCATCCTTTGAGAAGGAAAGGCTAATGGGTATGAGTACCCAAGTTTATGTGATGGTATGGCTATTGTATGTGAAGTCCTAGTGAATGTGATTATTTGAGAAGGAAGAGAAATTAAGTGATATGTTGTTATTTTCCTTGCATTAGTCACCCCATATGTAAGCATAGTCTACTTCTATCCCCATTTTGGATTCTTATTGAATCCTTATGTAAATGTGTAATCTTGGATGGGTGTATCCTTCTTGTGTGTTGTTTTTTTTTAATGACTTACTGGTGTTATTTTTGTGTGTACCTAGTAGCTTGGTTACCTCCTAGCTTGGGGGTGGTTAGTTTTCCAACCCAAGGTTGGGAGGTGAGCACACCTTATTGGCCATGAAAGATAAATTTATCTTGAGTATCCTTTTAGATTTCATGGGAGTATTATATTTGAAGCAACTATGTGTCACCTTGTGAAAGAAAAGAAAGAAGTTGTGTTGTAACTCTCATGTGAAATCTACCCTATGAGTTAAATGTAATAGCTCTGAAGAACTGTTGTAAAAGTTTATGTTTGCAACTATAGACTTGTGATGAAATCTTCCTTTTGTGAACAAAAAGATAAGAAATATACTATTAAGCATGTAGATTTGACAGGTATATAAATGTGAATATTTGTAAAACTGGAGTGCTTGAATCTATTGTACAAATTGAAATAGAGTGCAAGTTACTAGTTAGGAAATGAGTTAGTAATATTCTCACTATTGTGTTCATTCAAAAAGGTTTGTGTTAAATTTGTTTAGTGTATGAATGCTCATGTAATGGAAGATATCTATAACTTCCCACAATATTTTGTTATAAATGTATGAGACTGTTAAAAAGGAGAAATGAATTGAGTCTACTCTATTTTCAAAATAAAAATATGCATCTACCCATATACCTAACTAATCTATTTCAAATTCCATCATTCATGTCATTTTAGCTATTGTAAAATGAAATTGTTAAAAAAGAAGAATGCTTGTCTATGATTTAGTTTAACTTCTAGCATGTTATGTGTTTTAAAAATTTAGTTATGCCATAGTTAAGGAAGAGGAAATAGGTTCATGTAAGTGTAGAAATAAAATGCCTAAATAAGTTCCCTTGCAATTTAAACATTATTGTAGACTAGAAATCAATTCTCTGTACATTCAAAATAGTAAGAAAATAAGTTTATATGGTTTTCCTATGCATTATATATTGAAATGAAATTAGACTTGTTGGAAAAATCATGTTCATTTTGAAAAAAAAATAGAAAACATGGGGAGAACAACTGATAAACAAAATTAAAAGTAAAATAAAAATAAAAACATCATTGAAGATAGGGGCGACGCCTCTCCCCATACTTGGGTGTGGCTTGGTGGAGGGACTGTGACCCTCTTTATAGGGTGTGGCCCCTTTCATAGGCCAAGAGCCCCATGCACAGTGTAGATCTTTCCTTTCCCCACTAGTTGCACAAATTTAACAATAAAATGAAACAAACAAAAATAATAAAATATTTAATCTTCTCTTTTTCCATGTAAGTCTTGGAAGACAAGCAAGAAATAGAGGGAAGGAGAGTAAACTTTCTCATTAAAAAATTGTGGATAGAAGCACTTGGTAGAAAGCAACCATGTCACTATACCTATAGAAAAAAAATGATAAGGTAATGAATTAATGTCTATTTAGACAATGTAGGTTAAAAGGAAGAAGCAAACCAAGAAAAAACAAAGGAATGACTAGATTGCAACTCCTCACTTCCCAAATTATTTCCCTTGCACTGCCTCTGTGCACTCTTCAAAACCTATTGTATTGGGTTTTTCCACCACCATACAATTAGCCCATTTCATGTTGCACTCTAATTCTTCACATAATGAAAGGGTTACAATTTCCAATCCTCATGACTTCGAGTGAACATGGTAAATTTATTTTTTGGAGTTAAAAGTATTGTTGCATTTATTTATAATTAACAACAACAAATGATATAGGCGCTAGAAAAATAGTAGCATTAATAATAAAATCTAGATGAGCCATGTGCAACAACATTATTCTATTGTAATTTTTTTGTGTAGGTTAAATAAATTTAACTTTAATTAATTTTGCATAACAATAAGTGATGAGGGCCACACCACCCAAAACCCACACAAATCACAACAATAGATACCAACAAAGAAGATGTGAGACAAAAAAATAGCTCACTTTCAATTATTTTTAGGAAATGAAATTATAGATTCAAAACTTACATGCTGCAACATCATGGTCTTGATTCATTACAACAAAATCAACTCTGAAAACAAAATATATTATTTGGAGCCATAATCTGCACTAATGGATCCACCTTCTACAACCCCCTCTTTCTTGGTGGTTTTTTAAGAACCAAGATGATCTTTAGAATTGCCTATGGATTTCCATTTCCAATATTTAGAAATCTAAAGGGATTGGCCAACAAATAAGTGAAAGTAGCAAAGCTTTCCTCCTACAATTTGGGCTTTGTGAAACCTATGAGGGTGATCCCATAATGTATATTCAAGAACTTAAGAAATTAACATTTAAATACATTGTAAATAGTGGATAATTCTCATATTACCACTCAACAACATAGTGTATCAAAAGAGTTGGTTTCTCCTTTAACAATACTCTACACATGGAGCATGAGAATAGTGAAATTAATCACAAAATTACAATGGAAACTTATTTGAAAAGTTTGTAAATAAAGAATGATTTGCTGATGAACTGACCAAAAAAATGTATTATGAATATGTTACTCAAACCAGTGCCTTATCCTAAACACAAATTCAATCTTAACCTATGCAACCTAATAAAAATTTTACACATAGCATCATATAAGCTTTAAAATATTGCATTGCAAAATCTCCACATTATATTCTCAACCACCACTTCTTATGAATATCCTAGCACTCAATTCATATGAATTGACAACTTCATTCAAGCATTTACATTAACTTTTTGAATTAATAAGCAAGAAAAAAACCCTACATCCATTGGAAATCAATGGAGATGAACAAAACAATCCTTGATTATATTATTCATAATTCATAGAACAAGTGCATAGGAGAGAAAATGGCCATGCAATTTGCACCATTTTGTTATTGTATTTACTAGTTTTTTGTTATCAAAATTACATACATACTAACAAACTTGGAACCCAATACAAAACTCAAAATATGTTCAGTATCCTTTTTTACAATTCTCTATGATCAATTTCAATACAACGAACCTTGTACTTCTAGCCTTGAATTCCTTCTTATAGAAATGAAGGAGAAAAACAAGCTTCGGGCTAGAAAGTACACAAGTCACCATTCTACTGGATCACTATAACATATATTCCCTTTTTAGTTATATTTGCATTCTCAAATGGAGTAAAACATATATGAGACAAAAGTTATTCGCATTTGTTGTTGGAGATCCGGTCCCACCTTTCAAAAGGAATCTTCAAGCAGTTTTAAGAATATCCTTGTGCTAAAAAATTGTGTCCACGCACATAAAGTGAAAATGAAAGAAAGCATAAAAGAACAAAATAGGAAAGGACACAAAATATGTAAAAATCTACAAAACTTGTCATCAATTCAAATTGGGGAGAAGGCAATATATTTTCCATACTTTAAAAAAATCCTAAAATGTACTAATTTTAAGCTATGCATTGCATTTCTCCCATCCATTAGTCACCATGATTGTGAATTTCAAAATCAGAATTATAGTTGCCACCCTATCATTGCACTTAATCCTCCAATTTATCCAAGTATTTTCTCTTTCTAGGCCATGAATTCCTCCTTAGTGGGCTAACTGAATTTCATGACATTATCAACCTATTGTCTATAAGGTGAATATTTGGTAACAACTTGATTGGCTTCCTTATAAAATTATGCCAGGACAATCTCTGCATGGACCAACATGTCCATATTCCTCTTTAGTGTTCACATATCATGCTCTTGGAAAATCGAACTAGCTTGACTTGAAATAAAATCATTAGTTTCCTTTATCCATTCTTGTAAAGTCTTGATGTTACCATCATCACTCAAAATGGATGGAAAGAGACTATGATGTGATTCATGAAATTTGTTGACCAACTCCCTTATCTTGGCTTCAAAAGGTTCAATAACTCCCCTAAATTCCTAAATCTCATTTACAATAGTAATGGTGGGATTAACCTTCTCAGGGGGTTTAGCATCCTTCCTAGCTACAATAGACATCATCCTCAATTCTTGCAACCTAGGGATCCATATTTCCATAAGAAAAATAGCTCTCTCCTTATCACTTCTAAAATTATTCATAGTAGATTTCATGGAGGAATAACTATCATGAATACTATTTAGCCTATTAGCAACCCATTTGTTTAAGTGCTCCAAGACTATAGTGATAATCTTCACATTACTCATCAAAGCATCCCTATCAATATTGTCACATATCTCTTTATAATAATTTAATTGCATGAGTACCTCCTCCTTGCTAACACCTTCATCAGCCTGTGGTACTTCTGATGTACCCAACTCTATCATTGAAATGAGCATAGTTCCCATACTGTATGACACAATTTCCCATGAGGAACTTGTTGAAGGGGCATAATTAGTGGGTGCAACTTCATGTGGAGTGGTAGGAGAATCAACACTAGTCTGCGTTTTCTCTCTTGATTGCAAATTTTGTAGCTTCTCCTCTACTAAAACTATATTTGTTTGTAGTTGCATTTTTTTTGTTCACTCATTCCATATTCTATGAACAACTCATTGTATTATGTCCTAAACTTTTCCTTCTCTACAGTTATAGATTCAATGGTTGCTCTTGTGAATTGAGCAACATTTACAGACATATTTGCTTCCTCAAGAGCTGATGTATCTGACACTCTTTATTATTAGGCCTCATCTTTAGTTAGGTGTAGGTTCAACAATGTTAGTATTTTTATACTTGGGTCCAGGGACCAAATAGCTAATGCATCCCACTGTTCAATGAAAGTAAATCCTTGTAGTGAAATTGCAACCTCCTCTTCTAAATTGTAGAGAGGTCTATCACATCTTCTTATGGTATCAAAAGTAATAGAAAAATTCAAATCCCATTCTAGTAACAACAAAATACCACTATTTCTTACCAACTTTCTACCCTCTTCTGCATTCATCCATTGAAACTTAGCTCTCATTTCATTCAAGACCTATGCTTGAATGGTGGAATTAGGTAACTCTGGATGAAGACTTCTTTGCTTGGCCAGATTGCTGACATATTCATCCTTCTTGGTCCTTGTAAGAAAATTCCATGAAAGCTTGAGATCTTATAAATGAATCATCATCCATGAATTCCATGCATGCTTCCACCCTGATATCATCCTTACCATTAAGCCCAGTGAGTTCAACCTTACTTAACCTCATACCTGATTGTTGTGGCACCATTTCTACTAGTGCAGGAGGCATTCCTTGCTGCATTCCCTTCTTTGATACCTAGATTTCCTCATTACGTTCATCATCATCATAATCCACCAAACCTGTATGTTCAACCCTTTGCTTCTTCAATTGTGGATCTCTTGGTGGTGAGGCATGTTGTGATGGGGCATCAATAGCTACAATTTTAGGCCCAATTGTCCTTGGAGGAGATGGTAGTTGCATTTGTGGCATAGGAGAAAGAGGTTTTTTCTCCTCTTGTTGAGAGGGAGCAACCACCACATCATCTTTCTTTTCTTTTTTCTTCCTCCTTATGAAAAACTTTATTTTATGTTCCTTTGGAAGATGATGTATAGGCATTTCCTCCATAACAAGGATTTCTCCTCCACTCTATTCCTCTTCTATGGGGGCTTTCCTCTTGTCTTGAATCATTCTTTCACCTCCAAGGTGACCAGCCATTTCTTCAAAGTTCTAGAACACATATTCCACTCTTTGCATTATATTGGGGATTTGTGCAAGAGTAGTGAATTTAGGAGCAGTGAAATTATATCATTTATCTTATTCCAACCTCCCTTTGTCATTACAAAATCAGAGAAGCATGTGTATGATGGAAAAAATGTTTTGTTTCCCTATTCCAACAAGTGTTTATTCTCCACACTTCCCAACTGATACATCACCTCAAGAAAACCAATTCTTTTTGGGACATATTTAGGCAACAAGTGAGGTGCGACAGTGGAATCACACACTCTCAAAAAAGTATATGCAATGTAAGGAATAACGTCTCCCCAATTATGATCAACCCCCAATTCAAGCCTCCTATCTTTGGGTCTCAAGAAATAATGTAGGGCCTTGGGAACTCTTGGAATACTCACAACTAGGACTCTTCTCAATTTTGAAGCAAACAAGTTCTCAAATACCTCATAATCACAAGCTCTATCATCCTTATCCAAGGCGGTAGTCCAACACTGAACAAGAAGATCCAAAGTACCTTCCATCCTATCTAGTGTCATATTCTACCCAAAGTAAGATGCACCTTTGAATATAAAAATGTACATTAATAATGAGTACCAACTAAACCTTACTCCGTCTACACCCCTCTTCAATTTTACCAAACCCTCATGAATTCTCTCTACTAGAAATCTTGTAGAATCATATGTTGTGCAACACTATAGGTGTTGAATGTGGGATGTTATATACATCCATGCCATGGGAATTCCATTGATAGAATCATAGTCAATTATTTGAAAAATGGAATAAAAATTCCTTTGGAAATAAGAGACAAAGTAATTAACAAGAAAAGGCTCTTGATCAAATTATCCCAATATGATTTTTTGACCCCCAATTTCTACTAAGTACCTTGGCAATATATGGACCCTAAATGCAATCTTAGTTGTATCATACTCTTCCCTAAGAGCCTTTTCATCAATTTTAGGCATATCATCACTCCACTCGGTGAGTTTGAAGACATGCGAAATCTCTTCCCTAGTGACCCTAACCATGTCAATTTCATCATAAGACCTCATAGTCCTAGTGGCTAGGTCATAATTCATAGCTATTGCATCCCACTATTCACTCAAAGTAAATCCTTGTAGTGAAATTGCAACCTCCTCTTCTGAATTGTAGAGAGGTCTATCACATCTTATTATGGTATCAAAGGTAATAGCAAAAGCCAAATCCCATTCTAGTAACAAAAAAATACCACTATTTCTTACCAAATTTCTACCCTCTTCTACATTCATCCCCTGAAACTTAGCTCTCATTTCATTCAAGACCTGTGTTTGAATGGTGGAATTAGATAACTCTAGATGCAGACTTCTTTGCATGGCCAGATTGCTGACATATTCATCCTTCTTGGTCCTTGTAAGAAAATTCCATGAAATCCTGAGATATTATAAATGAATCATCATCCATGAATTTCATGTATGCTTCAACCCTAATATCATCCTTACCATTAAGTCCAATGAGGTTAGCCTTAACCTCATACCCAATTGTTGTGGCACCATTTCTGCTAGTGCAGGAGGCATTCCTTGCTACATTACCTTCTTTGATACCCATATTTCCTCATTACATTCATCATCATCATAATCCACCAAACCTATACATTCAACCCTTTTCTTCTTCAATTGTGGCTCTATTGGTGGTGAGGCATGTTGTGATGGGGCATCAACATCCACAATTTTAGGCCCAGTTGTCCTTGGAGGATATGGTGGTTGCATTTGTGGCATAGGATAAAGAGGTTTTTTCCCCTCTTGTTGAGAGGGAGCAACCACTGCATCATATTTCTTTGCTTTGTTCTTCCTCCTTATGAAAAACTTTATTTTATGTTCCTTAGGAGGCTGATGTATAGGCGTTTCCTCCATAACAAGGATTTCTCCTCCACTCTGTTCCTCTTCTATGGGGGCTTTCCCCTTGTCTTGAATCATTCTTTCACCTCCAAGGTGACCAACCATTTCTTCAAATTTATAGAACACATATTCCACTCTCTGCATTATATTGGGGATTTGTGCAAGAGTAGTGAATTTAGTAGTGAAAGTATATCATTTATCTTATTCCAACCTCCCTTTGTCATTACAAAATTAGAGAAGCATGTGTATGAGGGAAAAAATGTTTTGTTTCCTTGTTCCAACAAGTGTTTTTTCTCCACACTTCCCAACTGATACATCACCTCAAGCAAACCAATTCTTTTTTGGACACATTTAGGAAACGATTGAGGTGTGACAGTGGAACCGTACACTCTCAAAAACATATATGTCGGGTAAGGAATAACATCTCCCCAATTATGATCAACCCCCAATTAAAACCTCCTATCTTTGGGTCTCAAGAAATCATGTAGGGCCTTGGGAAATCTTGGCATACTCACAACCAGGACTCTTCTCAATTTTGAATCAAACAAGTTCTCAAATACCTCATAATCATAAGCTCTATCATCCTTATCCAAGGCAGTAGTCCAACACTGAACAAGAAGATCCAAAGTACCTTCCATCCTATCTAGTGTCATATTCTACCCAAAGTAAGATGTACCTTTGAATAGAAAAATGTGCATTAATAATGAGTACCAACTAAACCTTACTCCATCTACACCCCTCTTAAATTTTACAAAACCCTCATAAATTCTCTTTGTTATAAATCCTACAAATCATATGTTATGCAACACTAGGTGTGATGAATGTGGGATTCTATATACATCCATGCCATGGGAATTTCATTGACAGTATCATATTCAATTATCTGAAAAATGGAATAAAAGTCCTTTGGAAATAAGAGACAAAGTAATTAACAGGAAAAGGCTCTTGATCAAATTATCCCAATGTGATTTTTCAGCCCCAAATTTCTACTAAGTACCTTGGAAATATATGGACCCTGAATGCAATCTTAGTTATATCATACTCTTCCCTAAGAGCCTTTTCATCAATTTTAGGCATATCATCACTCCACTCGGTGAGTTTGAAGACATGAGCAATCTCTTCCCTAGTGACCCTAACCATGTCAATTCCATCATAAGACCTCACAGTCCTAGTGGTTGGGTCATAATTCATAGCTATTTCCTTTAATAGATCAATATCCAAGTATACATTAGGCATGATAAATTTCCCTTGGTCAAGATTCTACGGGTTTCCAATTGGAATACCATAGTTTCTTTTTTTGAACCAACCATAGAACAATTCCCACATAGTGCAAGGTAGTTTGGAATTGCTAATAAAACTACTTTTGTTAATTAAGCCCTCAACTACTTGTGGACTCCAAAAAAGAAATTGACCCTTAGATTTTTTACTGGTTAAGGATGACAGCTTGACAAAAAGGTCTTTACTCAGAGGTCTTTTGGGAGCAAAGGCTTCCCCTTTTGATGAAGATGCTTTTGCTTTGGGAGCCATAACTCAATGGTTTTATAAGGTAAGGTTTCTGGTCTCTTAGAATAAATTTTCAACTAAGAGTTTGAAAAGAATTATAACAATGCAAGATTGAGTAATTGCTTTCAATGAACACCAAACCTTAAAAGAAATATAAAACCAAGAAAACCATAATTTGATAGATCAATTTGGAGACTGTAATTTATCAACAATTATGATGAGAAGGAAATAATTCACTTACTAGTTTTTTGGCAGGTTAATAACCTTAGCTTCAACATCGGATTGGCCTGAAAACCATAGCACGAGCTCTCCAAGTGTGCAAAATACCTCTCTTAATGCTCAATTATACTATGAAGTAATTTTTAATAGCTATGCAACCCATTGATTTGGTATCTTGACATCCTTTCCACTATTAAAGCTCATTCGTGCAAACCATAATGACTCACTTTCCTTGTAACTAAGCTTTGAATGTCAACCACTGATTGTGCAAATGTGTTGATTGAAAATGACCTAGATTAAGTCAACATGATTTAAAAAAATTGATTGTAAGCAGCCATAGCATTCATCAAATCAAAATAAGACATGTGGATGGGCTTGCTTGTCATGTGTGGGCTCCACTATCTCCTTGGTACTAAAACAATGTCCATGTTTCAACCTTCCCATTTTCCCATGAAACATATCCCTCATGCAACTCCTAGAGGCAGGGAGATGAGGAAAGGATGAGATTAAATTTCATTCTTTCAATATATTTGTTTCTTAACATAGGACCATTCGCCTATGACCATATTCCTTTAACATAACCAATGACCCAAATTAAAATATCTTAAAGGTTGTTAAAACACATGCCTCATATTTCCTTCTAGTTGTACACACTTTACCATCAATGCCCCATGCTGAAATATTCTCTTAATATTTTCCTTTATTCTACTGTCCTTTTTTCCCTCAAGGTCACTCCACATGGCGCTCTCCCACTTCCACATGGGGAGCTGGGTAGTAGAAATGGGCCCCGCATGACATAGCGGGGAGTGGCCAGGATTAACCCATGTCACCCACTATCAATTGTCAATCTTATTTTAGCAAAGTGTTTTCTTTGCTTTACATGTCAATAGGTCCCTCGACCTTGGGACATGCATCCATAGCCCACTAGCCTATGACAATAATTTGTTGCAATTTTGGAATAGACGGGGTAGCAAGGAATGACCTCGATGAAGACATGTCACATGACACCCGTCGTCGATCTTCTTTCAAACTCTGCCTACTAACCTTTTGAAAACACTGGGCCCACCACTGAGCATGATACGTGGCAACTACTAGCCAACCCGTGTGATTATTTTAATGAGAAATGAAGCAAAATAGGGGCACGAGGGATGACAGATATTTTCTCGTGGTGATCAAATGGTCATCATAAAACATAAGATCTGCACGTGCCAATATTTGTTTTTTTTTTTAAGAAAATAGAGGGCCATCACTAGGCACACAATGGGTTTGGACATAAGGAACAAAAGATGAAACCTTAGGTTAATGAGGAAAATTAAACCAAACCTAGAACCCAACCAAGACCTAGACAAACTTTAACCCACATTGTAATAAATTGATATTTTCAATATGACCAAAGAACTACCAAGATCAAGGGGCCAGTTTATCAACGAGGTAAAAGGAATAAAGCATGACTTAAATGACTAGTAACGAATAGTAAAGGGTCAACCAAAAATTAGAACATCCATAAGGAATTTTAAACATAGACCATTTTGAGAGGGTTAAGGAGCACAAAACCCTAAAGCATGATTGATAGGATAAAAACCTAAGTCCAAAATGATGAGAATAACTAGGTTTAAACAATTTTAATTAGTGGAACATGAAAGATTAAGGGTTCCATCAATGGCTCTGACTAGGAACACATGGAGAGATCCTATAATCTCAGGTAGAAGTAGACCAACCATAGAGGACCAAAACTAAGAACTACTCAGACCAAGTAGCCATACCAGACTAGACACAACCAAAGCAAACACACCTATACACAAAGTTTATAGGAATGAACAATGTACATGGAAAAGAACATACTTCAAGCGAAGTATGGCTTCAAGAGTAGTCCATGTACTGGCAGCTCAAGAATTTCACCTGTTAATTCTTATAGGAAATATGAGTCCTCATCATGAGTGTTTCTAATCAAATAAGGGCCAAGCCATAATGCTTCAAACTTTCCATGTTTTCCCTTATCTTCAGATCTTGCATTCCACATCAACACCAAGTACCCTACTTGGAAATTTCTTGAGGATGATTTCTTGTCATGCAAGTTCTTGACTTGCAACTACAACTTGGCACTTCTTTTTTGAGTGTCCCTCCTTGTTTCATCTACTTCCATCAATGCATCAATCCTATATTGTAATGCATCACATATATCCTCATCATACTCTTGGAAAAACTTATACATCTGCATGAGGTTGTTCTGTGACAACCTAGATGCAATGTCATATACTAAATCAAAAGGTTTCTAACCAGTGGCCTTCTTAATAGTCACCCAATCTTCCCACAAGGATAACCTTAACTTGGAATCCCAAGCTCTTTTATTCCTCTCAAGAATCCTTTTGATTATTTTCATCAAACTTATATTGCTTTATTTTTCTTGACAATTTCCTTGAGGGTGATATGGTGAAGAATATGACATATGGATTCCATTTTTTGAGAAAAATTCTATAACTCCTCAGATCTAAAGCACATTGCATTATCTGAGATATTTTTATCAGGTACTCCAAATTTGGTCAATATATTTTCCATGAGGAAGTCTGTGACTACTTTACTTGTTGCTCTTTTTGTTGGGATGGCTTCCACCCATTTGTAAAGTAATCTATGGTGACAAGAATCCATGAATTCCCTCACTAGAATTTTCATCTATTTCTTCAATGAAGTCAATACCCCATTGTTGAAATGGTGTTTGCACAATTATTGGTCTAAGAGGAAAGTTACCTGAGAATTTCAGTTTCCTAGAAAACCTTTGGCACATCACATGTTCTTACCAATTTTTATTCATCCTTAAAAACTATAGGCCACCAGCATCCAACCCTCAACACTTTTTGTGCACTGGTTTTATCCATGTAATGCCCAACACATACCCCACCATGCATTTATTTTAACAACTTAGAGGCTTTGGTCTCATTAACAAATTTCATCAATACACCCTCCAAGTTCCTCCACCACAACTCACCTCTTATAATCACATATTTAATGGTGTGTAACTTGAGAGTTCTTTTATCATTCTCAGTCAATCCCTCAAGGCACTACATTCTTTACAAGTAATAAATAACATTATTATATCAATCAAAACACTCCATATCACAGGTATATGATCTCTTGGAATCATCTTCCAGATTTATCTAATTTGCATCCAAGTTCACTTCAACCATTAACTTGGCCAATCCTTGACCTCTCACCAACTTAACTATTTGGATTCAATATTAAATTCCTAAATTATATTTATCCACCTGCATCTTCTACTGGTGACTTCTTGTTGGGTAAAGATGTCCTTCACAGTTGTAGTTGGGACACAAGCAATAATTGTAGCTCCAACTAGGTAATTCCTAAAGTTCTCACAACCTTAACAAGTGCATATGCTTGTGTCTCCGTTAAGTCATATTTTAACTCTGCAAGTTGAAGTGACTTGCTAAAGAAAGAAATTGGTTGTTCAAAACCCTCTTCATTATTTTGTAACAAAACAACAACAATGGTATGAAATGATGCAAAGAAAAAAAATTGTAATGGCCTAGAAAAATTGGGAGTTATTAAAACTGGGGCCTCCTTAATAGCTTATTTTATACTCTTGAATGCATGGCTAGACTCCTCATTCCAAACTACCTTTTTTCCTTTCTTCAGCATCTTAGAAATAGGTCTTGTAATCTTTGCAAAGTTAGTTACAAATATCCTTAAGAAATTTATCTAGCCAAAGAATGATTGAATGACCTTTACATTCTTTGGTTGAGGAATCTTATATATGGTAGCTACCCTCTTAGGGTCAATTCTCACTTCTTCTTTGGACATGTGTTGTAGAAAATTGGACCCTCTTGAGAAAAGAGATAATTTCTTGCATAATTAGACCCACTTTTGAGTTCCTTCACATTGTTTCCTTTCAAAACAACATTTATAGGCCCCTTAGACCTATTAATTTTTATCTAGAGGCCCGTTTCACATGAGAAATCACATAAAAACCAACAAACAACATTTAATAACATCATACCCCAACAACCCACCTTCAAATGGCAGTAGTGGGACCCATTCACCAAGGGTGGCGAATGAGTCCCCTTTGAGGGAAAATTCAAAATTAAGCAGGAATTTAATCAATTTAACTTTTATTTCCAATGAATGTCGGCCTCTTAGGTCTAATTAATAGGAAAATAAGGTGTTGTTGCTTATAAATACACTTTTCAATTCATTGTACACATCTATTTACCATCTTTTATCATATTTTTATCATCTCTCAAGAGCAAAGTCTTTTACAACAAGTTTCATTAGCAAAAGTTGAAGTTTTAGGATAGCAAACTAGGGTTTTTGTAGGTTTTGAAGCTCACTTCTCTTGTCAAGATCCAACATTACAAAGGGTTGATGATGGATGCCTATGGTGAATCATGAAGAAATCTAGGGTGAAGAGGTGCAACTAGCCACCAAATCATGCGTAAGGACTTGGTTTCCTATTGATTCCATCTTACATTTTCACTCTATCTTCAGATTAAGGTTTGCTTTGTGTGTGTTTAACATTTGCATGTCATTTTATTCCTGTTTTTCATGTGTTGTAAGGTTTCTAGGGTTGATATCTTGCATCATTTCAATCACTCTTGCATGTCTTATTCTAAAGCAATAGAATAGGGCCTTTCTTACATTTTATCTTTTCCTAGTCTTTAACACATCTAAGGCCAGGGTTTATGCAGATTTTTTTCTATTCTAGGTTTAATTACCTTTGACCAATCCAAAACCCCCATTAGGCCAACTCTTTTAAGCTGTTTTGCAGGGATTTTTTGAGATCCAGAATCAGGTTCTTTTCAAAAATTGTTGTGCAAGTGTCAAGGTACAGATTGGAGTTTTGAGATTGTAGAAATTAGAAAGAGGATTGATTTTCCATGCATGGTGAATGAGTCTACCCTAAGATGTAGATTTGAGTCAGATGTAGTTTTAGATCCCCAGCTGGTAGAAAATAGGTTTTGTGTAGAAAAGTCTTGATCTGGGGCTAATTTTCCGAAGGTGGCGAATGAGTCCCAGTTATCCCAAGTTCAAATTTCACTAGCTTTTCAGATTGTTCTCCAGTCCTCTACAACTTTCCAGGTGCACATATTTTGAGAAAAAACTTTTTGTTTGGTTAAAAGTTGCATTTTTGTTCATTATTTTAATCTTTTTGCAAACAACACTATGTTTTCAAACAATTCATAAATCTTAGTTTTGCATTCATTTTCATTCATCTAGATTAGTTCAATGCATTTAGTTAGGTTCATTTACATTAAACAACATTGCATAAATCCTAATTTGAGTGATACATTAGCATTTTTGGCCCTATCTCTCTCCTTTTAGGTGAAAAAGCCTAGAAGTGCCAAAGTAGTCCATAGGGTCCCAAAAATCTATGTTTCATTTTGGTGAACCCGAATTTTGAGCATAACAACATTCTGATTTACATCTAATTCCATCTTAGGTTTTCATTATTCCATGCTCTTGAATTGTTTTAGGATTCTTAAAAGCATTGCATTAGTGAAAGCATTCTTTAATTTATTTCATTCCATTATCATACATTTCTACATTTACATTTTTTATTTGCATCATATAGTGTTGAAATTTCACAAAAAACAAAAAAAAATAGAAAAACTTTAAAAAAGTCATCTCCTGGGACTCATTCGCCATTTAGGGTGAATCGGTCCCTTTATAGTTTTTCATTAGCATTTCCATATTTTCATTTCCTATATTGCATCTTTCTATTTTCTATCATTTCCTTTATGTTTCTGTTCAGTTCTTTCTATTTTCCTTAGCATAAAGTTTATTTCTTTTCATGGAATTTATGGATAGTCTTAGGCTTTTACAAGTTCCATTTTCAATCATATTTTGTAGTCCTTTCAGATCAGCTTACATTAATGAAACTCTAGCAAATATCCAAAACCAATCACACACCACATCCAACTATCCAATTAAACACATGATTCAAATTCAAAAAACCATCTCATCCAAGCCACTTAGTAGTGATGATGTTGATCAATTAGATGAAGCCCTTAAAAGTGTCATCTTACTCACTTCATCCTCTAATGATTTTCATGATAAACCTAACACCCTTAATGATCAACCCCCCCTCAAATCTTTTGATTGTGATGACTTTGATTTGTTAGATGAAGCCCTTCAAGACTTCATCTCAAATAAGTCATCCACTAAGGTTTGTGGTCACCAACTTGATATAACTAACATTCATACCTCTAAATATTTTCTTGAACATCCTAAACCAGTTGACGATCGTTTACCCTTCATACCTTTTAGTAGTGATGATTTTCATTTGTTAGATGAGTCTCTTTAGGAATTCATCTCATCCAACTCATCCGCTATGGTTTTTCGTGATACCTCTAAAATCAAGGACATTAGTGTCATTGAACCTAAACTTATCCTTTACCCACCCTCACATCCGCTTCATCCCTCTAATTGACCACACCATACTTTATACCCCCCTAACACTAATGTATCACAACAATGTAGTGATGATATTGTTGCTCATACATATAACACACAAAATAACCCACAACCACCACAACCAACTCCACCATCATTACCTTTACCTAATCTGCCTAGTGCTCCTCATTATAACTTGCCTCCAAAGGAGTATGATCTAGTTGAAAAATTAAAGAATACTCCTACCAAAATTTCTCTTTGGGATTTACTTCAAACTTCACCAACTTACAACACCATTCTTCAAACCACTTTAAAAAAACTCACCATTCCTCCTAGAACCACTTTGAATGATATGGTATCTCTTGTTCAAAAACATAGTCTTGTTATTACTTTTCATCAACATGAGCTCCCTCCTTTGGAGTTATGAAAACAACATGATGCCTTTATGATCATTGCTCAATTCCATCGCACGGGTATCAAATGCACTCTCATAGATAATGGTTCTACCCTTAATGTGTGTAGTGTGAGTCTCCTCAATCGATTAAAAGTTGATAGATCACAAATAATACCTGATTTTGTTTCTATTCATGGATTTGATAATACAACAAAACAACCACTTGGGATAATTACTTTACCTATTACAGTTAGAGTGGTTACTTTGCAGATTCCTATCCATGTCATGCCTTATGATCTTTCATATAATCTTCTTTTAGGATGACCATGGATTCATGAGATGAATGTAGTCCCTTCCACCCTTCACCATATAATGAAGTATGTTTATAACAATCATATATATCAAACTAAAATTGACCTTGAGCTTGAAAGTTGCTTGCAGCTTGAAAAAGGGGTTACAAGTCCTTTGAAAACATTGATTCCCACTTCTAAAATTGACCCTCTTGAAATTGAACATAATGATACAGAATCAGTCTCTAAATTATTTGGTGATGATTGGGGATCCTTAGAAGTCACACCCTCATTTATGGGTGAATACATACTTACACAAAAGAAAGATGAGAAAGATGAACAACTAACAATTATGTCCACTCAAAATTCTGAACAATCGACTCAAACATCTATCTCTTACAATATGGATGAAAATGCAACATACACAACAAATTTTGATGAGATAGGTTATCAATCCTCGCCTACCCCACATGAAATGGAACGAATTAATGGGAAAGGTTATAAATTTATCAAAAAATTAGGCTATATTGGAAAATGGTGTGGAAAACATGAACACAGTATTTTTGTCCCTATTGAACCTAATACGTAAGAAATGAAAATCGGATTAGGATATTATTTTTCTAAAATGACCAATGCTACTTAATGACCATCTTTAAACATTAACATTATAACATGTCACCTACAACACAAACTCACAATCAAACATCTTGGTTTGTTGGATATAACCTTACCCCGTTCATTGACATATGTTGATAGCGATGAGGATTTGAAATAACTATTAGGTGTTTAAGATACCCCATCCTCCCGTACTTACATGAAACACATTTCCTATGCTTTAAACATTACCGAGCAAGAAACAAGTGATATCACTGAAGACTTCTTTGAATTTGAAAGTTCTAAATCCAATGCCCTCCCTTTAGGAGACACAATTGATGTGCTTATGGAAATTCATAATAAAGATAAAATTATTAAAATTGGGAAGTTCCTTGATGATGAAGAACAAGAAGATACAACTACTTTACTTCATGATTTTCCTAAAAAAAATTCCTGGAAATATTTCAATATGCCAGGAATTGACCCAAAAATTGTGATGCATAACATTGTCCTTGGTCCAAACGCTAAACCCGTCCATCAAAAGATTCACAAAATGCACCCTAACGTAGCCTTACGTGTTAAAGAGGAACTAGAGTAACTTCTTGATGTAGGATTTATTAAACCTATTGATTATTCTCCTTGGATCTCAAACATTGTCACAGTTGCAAAACCCGATAATAGTATTAGGATATGCACATATTTTCGTGACTTGAATAAAGCCTCCTTAAAAGATGATTTTCCACTTCCTAATATAGACATGATTGTAGATTCAACTGTTGGACATGCTTTGTTTTCATTCATGGACAAATTTTTTTGTTATAATCAAATCCTTATTAATCCTCAAGATCAATACAAAACTGCCTTTACAACTGTTTGGGGTACATTTTGCTAGGTTGTGATGCCCTTCGGTTTAAAGAATGCCAGATGAACCTATCAATGTGCAATGACATTATTCTTTCATGATTATATTCACAAAATTTTAGAATACTATGTCGATGATATCCTCGCAAAATTGTTAACACAACAAGACAATGTGAATGTACTTCATAAAATCTTTGAACGCATAAAACAATACAACATGTGATTAAATCCAAAAAAATGTGTCTTTGATGTAGATAGTGGTAAACTTCTTGGGTTTGTCATATCTCACAGAGGCATTGAAGTGGACACAAAGAAGTTTGATTCCATCATTAACATGCCACCTCAGAATATTTCTCAGTTGCGTACGTTACAAGGTCGAATTCAAGTTATTTGTTGTTTCATTGTATCTTTAGCCAATAACACAATACCTTTCACACATCTTAAAAAGGGTGTCCCTTTTGATTGGGATGAGGATTTTAAACATTCTTTTGAGAGTATAAAGGAATATTTAGCCACCCCATCTATTTTACAACCTGTCGTGCCACATCGACCATTTATCTTGTACATCGCTACATTTGTCCATGCTCTTGCAACATTGTTGGCTCAACACAATGATCATGGTAAAGAACACCCTGTTTACTACATTATCCCTACCTTAATTGATTATGAAACACAATATTCACTAATTGAAAAACAATGTTTGGCTCTTGTATTCGCTAAGTTAGTAAGTTGTTACATTATTTACTAACTGCTAAAGTACAAGTTGTCACAAAATTTGATCCTCTTAAATATCTTTTTAAAAAAACTGATCTTTCAGGATGCTTAGCTAAGTGGGTGATGTTGTTAACTAAGTTTGATATTAAATTTGTTTCACAAAAACAAATCAAAGGTCAAGCCTTAATCGATCACTTAGCGGACACACCTTCTCCCTATGCTTTCCCTACTTATGATTCCTTTCCTGATGATCATGTCTTAACCGATGATATTAAACCATGGGAATTATTTTTTGATGGATCTAAGCGTTGAATAGGTTTTGGTGTTGGAGTGGTCCTAATTCCACTCGACAACAAACCTATTCCCTTATCCTATTGTTTAAATTTCCTATGCATAAAATAATGCAGCTGAGTATGAGGCATTGATTGCAGGTTTGCAAGCTGCTCTATCTCTTCATGCTAAACATATTAAGATCTTTGGCGATTCACAATTAGTCATAAAAAAATCAATGGTTCATATAAAACTAAACATGAAAAATTATCACGATAGAAGGATATCATAATAAAAATATTAGAAAATTTTGACTGATTCACCATTGATAACATCCCATGCAAAGATAATTGACACATAGATGCAATGGCGAGTGCAACTTCTCTCATATCCCCACATGATCCTTCTATAGATTTCACATTCATTATTCATCCCATCATGAAACCTTCCATCAATACTCCGTTAGAAGATATTTTGGCGATAATGTAAGCAACTTCGTGTGAATGGTATGATACAATATACAACTACTTAAATGTTGGTACCATTACCAAACCTATCACAACAAATACTTGAAAGTGCTTACATAAAATTGCAACTAAATATGTGATTCTTGCTGATGTGTTGTATAGAAGATCTTTCAATGGTCTCCTATTACATTGTCTTAAAGATTCTGAAATCCCTTTAGCACTTGAATAGGCTCATGCTTGTTCCTATGGAGGTCATTTTGGAGGTTGTTCATTAGTGCAAAAAATTATTCATATGGGTTATTATTGGAGACATATGGAAAATGATTGTTTTTCCTATGTTAAACGATGTCACAAATGCCAAGAGCATAGCAATTTGATTCATGCTCCTTGATGAGCCTAGTTTTTTGGTTTAGTTTTGGGTAGAATCTATAGTCTATTTTCTCATAGATGTCATGGAATTTAATTCTTAAGTGTTGGTATTGGCATAATTTTTCCCTCAAACCATTGACATTTGATAGTATCCTATCTCTGCAAGCTTTAATGATATTTGGCATAATATGTGGTTCATCTATATTGATTTTGCATGTGATTAATGAATGTTTCTTAGAGTGGTTGTAAATGTGTAGTTATTATGCGTATTGACCTTGACATGCAAATTTAATACGCCAAGTTGAGGAAGACACCGCTAGCTAGTCATGCACCATAACATCTAGCTGAGAAATTGCTCCATGTCAAAGGAAGCCAACAACAAAGATTCTTCATGCAACTAAATGTAACTTCCTTGCAATAGACCTTAATGATTGAGCATGCATGGTTGTTACTGTTGTGTTGGATCTACACTTGACTTGCATGTCTGACTAGATTACATGCATGTGTAACCGCCATCACTCCACTTTCCCCTCTTTTCCCTAAATGGTGTCCTCCCAGTCATGGAGTTGAATGCCTTATTTAGTTGTAGTATAAATAAATATTTGATCCTCCTTCTTTAGGAGGTCATACGATTTGACATTGTACTCTCATTCTCCAGTTTCAGTAATACAAATACATTACTCTTTGTATGCATGATTTATAGTGAATAAAATAAAGTTTTGAGTTTGAGCATCTAAGTTCTTATTTGTTTAGAGGATACTTATCCAAGGGGTCCCACTTGGTGAGTAATCTATCTTCTTAGTTTAGAATTAGTTAAGTATTACTTGTTGTTTAGTACTTAGAAATCTGGCATCAACTATTCCTGTAGCCACTAGAATTCCATTCTATGATTGTTCCTATAGCTAAAGCAAATAGAGTAGTCTCTTGTTTGTTGCTCAAATTTTCATTCTTTCCATGGATTTCAACTTAGCATAGTTGTTGGTTGATATTCAACATTTTCTTTATTTCCTTTTAAGCAATTTACTTTCATTATTGTGTTTCTTAGCTATAGAGTGCAATGACCACTTGAGCCTCTAGTGCACATACTGTGCTGACCCATTTCAAGTTCACGCCCCTGGGTTGACAAGTTAAATGCACCTTCATGATGATTGAATAGCTATTCAAGTTATATTTCTAGTCTCTAAATCATGGTTGTAAAGGCTTAGTTATGAAATCATTGTAGGGGGCCAACATTTTTGGTGTTGTTACCAAGGATGGTGTCAAGCTAGGAAGTCTTTTGGAGTCATTGGTATTTTTTCTTGTTGTAGTGTTTCTGAAAGTCATTCTTATCATATCCTCACTTAGGAAGTAATGACCCTCATAATTATTTACCAATTTTGTGTGAGCTAACTGATAGTGAGTGATACCACATGCATAGAGGAAGGAGAATGGATGCTTATGGGAGATTTCTTCATAACAATCCTCATCCATTTCAGCTAGTTGAGTACCAAAACCTACCAGAAGAAGATGAAGTAGAAGATCCACACCCCTTCGTTGATGCATATCCTAGTCTGACTAGCTCTGAAGTATCCTTGGAGGACCAAAAACAGCTTGAGAACCCCTTTGTATTAGAACCACATCAAGTAGGCATGGGTGATGCAAATAGGAATAGACCAAACCAACCAGTTTTTCCTTTCCCCATTGCCCATCAAAATGAAGTTGACAACATTAAGAACATTCCTACCTCAACACTCTCCAAGTTTTATGGACTTGTGACAAAAGATCCTGATACCTTCTTATTTGAGTTTGACATACTTTGCAGGAGTTATGATTATACTACTAATTCCCATAGGATTAACTTATTTCCCATCACTTTGAAAGAGGTTGCATTAAGATGGTTCATGAGCCTAGGAAGGGATACTATGGAAACTTAGGAAGACATGAAGACAAAATTATTTGAGAAGTACAAGGAATATTGAAGGGGTAGTGACATGAGAGGAGGTGATATTTTTGGGATGCAACAAAAGGAAGATGAGAGCTTGGAAGATTACATTGCAAGGTTCCTATTTTTCTTGCATAAGTCCCCACACCATGCACTTAATGAGGACTCACAAAAGTTTATTTTCCTTAGAGGCGTCATTGATAGCTACACTAATGCTTTGGACCTCATGGAAGGAGGAGATATCTCCAAATTTCCTTGGAAGGATATTAAGAAAATATGTCAGAATTACTCTAGGGTAGCTTCAAAGAAAGGGAGAGCTTATCAATCTTCCATGGGTAAGTCAACTATTGGTGGAGTTTCAAGAATGGAGATCACTCATTTATTGGTAGACTTCAAACAAGATATTATAAAAAATATAGCTACTCAACTAGATACACTTTAGGCTAAAAAGAAGCAAGAAGAGGTAGATATGATGTTGACAGAGTATTGTCCTCAATGTAGATAAAAGAAGAAGGACTACAGATGTAAGATGGTAGCTAACCTAGAAAGCAAGAAGATTTCACCTGAGTTTAAGCCAATTTAGATTGAAGAAGACCAAGTCTACTATGTTGTACAAAAGAAGCCTTGGACTCCAAGACAAAGTATGCCACCAAATCCACTATCCTATGTTGGGCCATTTTTAACTCTTATTCATCTAGTAACCAATGGCAGCCCCCATATCCACCCAGTTATTAAGGATATCCACCACAGGCATGGAGTAACCCTCCAAATGCTTGGCCTAGTCATCAAATTTCTCCACCTCAGTGGCAGAAACCTCAGGGGAATTGGCAATAATTTCAATGGCACTGGCAACCACCTCCAAGAAATCAGTAGCAAACAAATCAATGGAGAGGAGGACAACAATGGCCTACCCAGACAACCAGTTACATGTAACCACCTTCTCAGTCCTAGTAGCCTACTCTAATGCCTCCACCTACTAATCCAAGATCAAATACACCTAAACCAACTCAGCTACCAACTCATCCCACACCCAATCCTAATTAAAAACCACAATAGCAGCTTGCATACTCTACTGATTCAAATCAATTCCCTGCATATGTTGTGAGTGTAGGTGACATCCATTTTCATTCAAGAACTACTCTATTAGGCCCTCCCAATCCAATTATCATTGAACTTCCTATGGAAGAGGAGGAGGAGCCTCAGAATGATCCTATTCAACCAAGTGCACCTAAAAATCCTGAATTAGTTCAAGTTAGGTAGGCTAAACAAGAATCACCCTTCCCTCAAATATTGGAAGTTTCCAAGAAGAAAGAAGAAAATGAGGATACCACTTTTGACATCTTGGACTAGTTAAAGCATATATGTGTTTAGATACCCCTATTTCAAGCCATAAAGGATGTTCCAATCTATGACAAAGCTATCAAGGAAGCTTGTCTTAAGAAGCTAGAAAGGAAGAAGAGAGACCCAACTACAACTCATGTGGTGGGATAGCTAGCTGATATCATGCTGGAAAAAGTGACTATTCCCAAGTATAATGACCTAGGCAATCATGTAGTAGCAGTTGTCATAAACATGATTCAAGTGAAGAATGCTCTGATTGATTTAGGGGAAGTAATCAATGTGATGACCGAAGACATCCTACAACAACTAAATATTGCAAGTATGAGATCTACCCATACTATCCTGCAAGTTACTAATAGCTCTATTATTAAGCCTGATGGTGTAGTTGAGGATCTTGTGGTAGTTCTAGACTCCTGGGAATACCCAACATATTTTATGATTCTTTCTCCTAAGGCTACACTTAGCAGGTATCCCATCATTCTTGGAAGGTCTTGGTTGGCAACTAAAGATGCATACATTGGATGTCAGTCAAGTGACATGACCATTTTAGATGGAAGGAGTACTAAAAAATTTGTTCTTTATCCACATGCTTAGCCATCTCATGATGAGAAATATTTTGTATGGCCACAAGTTGGTGAAGAAGTCGAGGAAGTTAATTCTATGGCGTAGCTTATGATGCTAGGCAGAAGCTCTTTCATGCAACTCCAAGATGAGGATGAAGTGTTGGATAATCTCATTTAGAACCATTATGAAGTGGAGGAAGCATCATCTTCTACTTCAGTCCGGACATTTCAACCTGCTCTTCCTGCAACCACTATTCCTATAGACAAACTTCTTACAGCAATAGATATGTTCCATACATTGCTATCGTATGAACTAAAGCTACCATGTATTAATGAAGTAACCATGATAGAGTTAACTACACAAGTCTAGGTGTCAGAAGGGAAATATCTGAATGTTAATAGTAAATTGAATGAAGAGCAACAAATTTTATTGGAAAACCTATTAAGGGCCCATCAACATGCATTTGCATGGGATTATCATGTTATGAAGAGACTGGATCCTAAACTTTGTACCCACAGAATTTATATCAAAGATGATTGCACTCCAATAAGATAGCCACAAAGAAGGATTAACCCTACTCTAAGAGAAATTGTGAAAGGAGAACTATAAAAATTGCTAGATGGAGGATTTATCTACCCTATTTCAGATAGTCAGTGGGTATCTCCATTAGTGATTTTTCCCAAGAAAGGAGGAAAATGGCAAGTTTATGTTGATTATAGAGAACTTAATGTTGCCACTAAGAAGGATCACTTTCCTTTACCCTTCATTGATCAAGTTTTGGATATACTTGTAGGAAAGAAATACTTCCCTTTTCTAGATGGATTCAACGGCTACAACCAGATCCAAATTGCACCAAAAGACCATGAGAAGACCACATTTACCTATCCATTGGGGACCTATTCCTATTCAGTACTCCCATTTGGCTTGTGCAATGCACCTGCAACTTTCCAGAGGGCAGTCATTAGCATATTCTCAGACATTTCTCATGATTGCATGGAGATTTATATGACAGACTTCACCACTTATGGTGCTGATTTTAATCAAGCATTGGAGAATCTCAAGAGAGTCCTACAAAGATGTGAGGATCAAAACTTGTCCTTAAATAGTGAAAAGTGCTTCATGATGATGCAAGAGGATGTAGTTCTTGACCACTACATCTCCCACAAGGGAATTCAAGTAGATCCTACAAAAATTGAGGTAATCAGAAATCTGCCTACACCTACAAAATAGAAGGATGTTAGGAGTTTCTTGGGTCATGCAGGATATTATATGCGATTCATCAAGGATTTCAACAAAGTAGTAGCACCATTGTATACCCTTCTCACTAAAGATGCTGAATTTCAGTGGATTGAAGCTTGTGACAAGGCATTTTCTGACTTGAAGGAAACTTTGACTTATGTTCCTATACTCAAGGGACCCAATTGGGAGATTCCTTTCCACATCCATATTGATGCATCAAATTATGCCATAGGAGTGGTCTTAGGACAAAAAAATAGAGTTGTTGAAAATGCTATTTATTTTGTCAACAAAAATTTACAAGGAGATAAATTCAATTATACAGTGATAGAGAAAGAGATGCTGGCAGTAATCTATGCACTAAAAAAATTCAGACATTACATAATGAGCTACCAAATCTTTGTGCACACTGATCATGCAACCATTAGGTATCTCATGAATAAACCTTTGATCATAGGTAGATTGGCAATATGGTTATTGTTGATGTAGGATTTTGATATAACCATTGTGGATAAGCCAAGGAAGGCTAATGTTGTTACAAATTTTCTTTCATGGCTAACTACATCAGAAGACAATCAGCCTATAGATGACTCTTTTTTTGATAAGTATGTATTCTCTCTTAGTGTACAAATACCCTAGTATGTTGACATAACCAATTACTTGGTTATAGTTAGAGTTCCTTCTCACTTCTCCCCAAAAGAGAAAATGACACTCATTGAAAAATATTTTCCTTTCTCTTGGATTGTTGGATGGTTCTTTTATACTAGACATGACCATGTCATGAGAAGATGTGTGAGAGAAGATGATACATATGAAATTTTGCATGCATGTCACAATGAACCATGTGGAGGACACTTTTCAGCCAAGAGGAAAACAATTAAGGTTTTGAACACAAGGTACTACTGGCCAACACTCCACAATGATGTAGGAAGGTATACTATAAAATGTGACAGATGTCAAAGAATGGGAAGACCAACCAAATCTGATGAGATGCCACTTTTCCCTTAGATAGTAATCACTCCCTTTGACAAGTGGGAATTGGATTTTGTGGGACCAATTGACCCTCCATCAAATGGTAAGTCTTATATATTGGTATGCACTGATTATGTAACAAAATGGGTAGAAGTTAAGGCCATGAAGCATGCAAGAGATAATAAGGTTGTAGATTTTCTTTATGAGGAGATTTTCACAAGATATGGAGTTCCAAGAGAAATAGTGACTGATCAAGGGTCACAATTCACATCAACTCTTGTCGCAGCATTAGTGAATGAGTACAATATAAGGCACATAAAGTCTACTCCTTATCACCCCCAGGCTAATGGCCAAGTTGAGGTGACCAACAAAGAGGTTGAATCCATTATGACTAAAACAATAGCTATCCATAGGAAAGATTGAGAAAACAGATTACTAGAAACTATTTGGGCCTATAGGACAACATGGAAAAAAACTACAGGCTTCACCCCATTTGAGTTGTTGTATGGAAAGAAAACTATGATGCCAATTGAATTCGAACATAAAACTCTGTGAACTACCATGAATTTAGGAATGGATATTTTTGAAGCATAGAGAGAAAGAATCATGCAGCTACATGCTTTGGATGAGATAAGAAGAACAACCCTATAGCATACATAAGTAGTGTAGAATCAGTGAATCAAGTGGCATGACAAATTTATCAAGGACAAGAAGTTCAAACCAAGAGATTGTGCTTTGCTCTATGATTCAAGATGCCAAGACAATGTAGGAAAATTGCAAACAAGGTGGCTAGGACCATACGAAGTTGCTGAGGTTTTTCCTAATGGAGTTGTTCAGCTCATCGCCGTTGACCCTGCCAAGTTCAAATTACTTTTCTATGGTCATCACCTCAGATTATTCCATAAACCAACTTATAAAGAAGAGTTCCTATAGCAATTCACTCAACACTTAGAGCTTCCTGTAGTCGAAGGCAGTGGACCTAGTGTCCCTCCTTCCACCTAATTGATGTATGTACTTTTCATAATAAAGAATTTCACTTATGTGGAAGTCTATTTCTTCATTATCTAGCCATCCACCCATACATCACCACGTTTCTCTCTCTTCCATCACTTCATTCCACCTCACCTCATTCCACCTCATCTTCATTTATTGCTCAATTCATTTTCCAACAAGGCAAGCATTAATTTATCTATGATCTTTGCAGCAAATATTCCACACATTTAGGTATGTGCATATTAATTGCTATCTTTGATCATCTTTTAAGTGTGTTCATTTAATCACTATACATTAGTATAGGTATTCACATAAATTCCATCATTATCTATCAATCACCACTCCCATCTCACATGTGTGGACACATGTCCAAATTTAGGTTGGGGGGAGGGGAATGAAAAAGATGCAAATATTTTGTGTACTTATTGTCCATGTGTCAAATCATATTAGGCTGCATCATAATTTTAAAATGAGCAAGAGGTCCTACAACATAAAGTCTTGTAGCAACAACCAGAATCAGAACATGAATCACTGCAACCACAACAAGAACAAGATTCCTTGCAGCAAAAGGAAGAAGAAACAACACCCTTATAGCCAGAGATAACGGGACATCCTAAGTCCATGCAAATAGTGCCATATGAGGAGCCACCATCAACAAAAAGACTAGTAGGAATTCATAATCCTCCTAGTTTTATAGTATATGCAAAAAATTTGAATTTATGGAGAGAAATACAAAGAAGGGAGGAAGAGTGGGAAAAGGAAAAATGGAAGTTGAAGGAGGAAATTCAAAAGAAGGATAAAGAGATTGAGGATAAAGATGCAGAAATTGCCACCTTGAAGTAGAGGGTAGATGATATGGCAACTTTGGCGCCAAAGATTTCGTAATGTAGAAATCCTACGAGGGTCTATGCGCTGCTCCTAGAAGAGAAGTATCTCTCTTTTAAGATGTCAAGACTGGCCTCAGGTTTAAATCCTTCTATTGATACCCCTATGGAATTTTTCATTGCTTATAGGATTGCCTCACCTGAAATGAAGAATTTGCTATGTGAATTTTATTTACATAATTATGCTGTCACAAAAGACCATGACTAGAATCCATTGCTATATGTTGGGTATGTTCAAGTGAGAGCATTCATATCTTGGGTGCAAAATGAGAGTAGTTGGGAACAACAACATGGTGTGTATAAACAATTGGAATTTGATATCCCTCTGCCTGTTAGAGATGAATCAAGCAACCCAAGGGATATTTACAGAGAATGGCATAGAATGCTGTGACCAAGTTATGGCAATAGGATTATGCCTTGGATTGAGGCATTTTACACTGAGTATGAGGCAAAAACAATAATAAAGGAGGAAACCGTGAGGACATATTTATCCCAGGGATGGAATAGTTTGACTAAGAGCTAAAACAAGCTAAGCCTCATTCCATCCACAATTATGTTGCAACATTAAAAATAATTGAGACATATTCAGATTAGGAGAACTTAGGGATGACATTGGCTTCCCCTAACTTTTCAGCCACCCATTCTCATGTGGCCTGTGCCAAATTTTAGATTCTACCAGTATAACATTGTTGTAGAGAGGCAAAGATGAAACAAGTTTGAAAGATTGGGAGGATTCTATTAGGACCCTGACTTGTACTGCAACCGTTGATGTTGGACAACTCTCAGTTGCAAATTTTAGAACTTTGACCAAGCAGAAGAACAACTCTTCCCCTACTAGAGGACCAACAAAATGTTAGGTTGGGGAGAGTGATGAGCCTAGTTTTTGGTCTAGTTTTGGGTAGAATCTATAGTCTATTTGCTCATAGATTTCATGGAATTTAATGCTTAAGTGTTGGTATTCGCATAATGTTTCCCTCAAACCATTCACATTTGATATTATCCTATCTCTGCAAGCTTTAATGATATTTGGCATAATATGTGGGTCATCTATATTGATTTTTCATGTGATTAATGAATGTTTCTTAGAGTGGTTATAGATGTGCAGTTATTATGCATATTGACCTTTACATGAAGATTTAATATGCTAAGTTGAGGAAGACACCACTAGCTAGGCATGCACCATAATGTCCAGCTGAGAAATCACTCCAATTCAAAGGCAACTGGCAACAAAGATTCTTCATGCAACTGAATGTAACCACCTTGCAGTGGACCTTAATGATCGAGCATGTATAGGCATTACTGTTGTGCTAGATTAGCGCTTGACTTGCATGTCTAACCAAATTCCATGCATGTGTAACCGCCATTGCTCCACTTTCCCCTATTTTCCCTAAATGGTGTCCTCCCAGTCATGGAGTTGATTGCCTTGTTTAGCTATAGTATAAATAATGATTTGATGCTTCTTCTTTAGGGGGTTGCACAATTTGATATTATACTCTCATTCTCCAATTTCAGTAATATAGATGCATTATTCTTTGTATACATGATTTACAGTGAATAAAATAAAGTTCTGAGCATCTGAGTTCTTGTTAGTTTAGAGGATACTTATCCAAGGGGGCCCACTTGGTGAGTAATATGTCTTCTTAGTTTAGCATTAGTTTAGTATTACTTTTTGTTTAGTACTTAGTTAGAAATCTGGCATCGACTATTTCTACAACCACTAGAATTCCATTTTGTAATTGTTCCTGCAACGAAAGAAAATAGAGTACTCTCCTATTTGTCACTCAGATTTTCATTCTTTCCCTGCATTTCAACTTAGCATAGTTGTTGGTTGATATTCAACATTTGCTTTATTTCCTTTTAAGCAATTTACTTTCAATATTATGTTTCTTAGCTGTAATGTGCAATGGCTACTTGAGCTCCTAGTGCACATATTGTGTTGACCCATTTCAAGTTCACATCCCTAGGTTGACAAGTTAAATGCACCTTCGTGATGATTGAATAGCTATTCAGGTTAGATGCCCAATCTTTGAATGATGGCTATAAAGGCTTAGTTATGAAATCATTGTAGGAGGTCAACACTCCTACTGTTGAGCTCCATGTCAATGTTCCCATTTGGCCCATTTTCAGTATGGGGGTTAGTTCTTATTGGAAAAATTTCACCTCCTTCTTTTGGACATACATTTATCACAACTGCAACTGACTATTTCACAAAATAGGTAGAATCTATCCCTCTTCGTTCAACAATTGTTGATGTAATTTGTCGATTCATATTAGAATACATAATTTCTCGCTTTGGACTTCCTTTTGCAATTGTTTCAGAAAATGGAACACCATTTAAGAAGAGCGAAGTTCAAAAATTTCTTGCAACATTTAATATTGAACATTGTTTCTCTACACTGTATTATCCACAATCCAATGTACAAGCTAGAAATACTAATAAACTTCTTGAATAGATCCTTAAGAAAACTATTCACAATAATCATAAAGACTGGAAAACAAAACTATCTTATGTGCTTTGGGCTTATAGAACTAATGTTCAATCATCCACAGGAAATACCCCTTATAACCTTGTTTATGGTACTGATGCGATTATGCCCTTGGAGTTAGAAATTCCTACTTTGCGAGTTTCTCTCTGAGATCTTTTTGACACTAACACTTATATAGAACAACAATTACATCAACTTGAGATTCTTGATGAATAGTGCATTAATTCTCTCAAACATCTCCAAGCTCACATCAAACAATTACAATGAAAACACAACATTCATGTTCTCCCTAGATAATTTTCTAAGGGATTTTTTGTTCTTATTGAAAATCAAAGAACTGTTAGTCCTGACAACAAAGACAAAGATAAGTTCAACCCTAATTGGTTGGGACCTTATGTAGTTGATACCAATTATGGGTATGGTGCTTATCTCTTAAAGCAACTTGATGGAACACCCCTTTGAGACCCTATTAATGCCACACATCTACATTGGTATTATCTCTAATTACCTTGGAATAGTATGAGTGATATAGCAGTGTTGTAACTTAAGGTTATTTGATGTTATAACTTTCACATTGCTCGATTCTTGATAACTAAATTTCTATTTGTCTTGAACACTAAGGTAATTATTAAGTTCATTTTATAATTTCTTTAGGCTTCCTACTATTCACCCTCTTGTTGTTTTAAATTAAATCCTTATTGGTGTATTTAATTTAGCATATTCATTTTCATTTATCCATGTTGTATCTATGATAAAAGTGAAGTATGTTTTATATTGATTACACCATTCCTGTTAAATCATGAAGCCATTAATTAAATACTTTTTACCATAAGTCACTTAATTAATCACATAGCATTTAACAGTTTCATACCAAAAGATACATCATCATAATATCAAAGGTACATGTCTATATATATATATCAAAGTTTTGTATACATCTCAGAACCATATACCATATCAAAATGGTCTGTGAGAGCTAGACCCGTCAGGATCTAGCACTCATGATGCAATCCCTAGATTTCATGAGACGTTCGTGTGTGACCATTATTGTGAACTTCCAAGTCTCAGTGCATACTCCAAACCTTCTACTCGTCCAATGACTATAAGCCACTCATCTACCATCTGGTCCCTCTCTGCTCATGTTTGTGCTAGCTCTGCCTACAGTCTCTCTACCTCTACCAAGGTTTGTGTTGATTGTAGTGCACTCTCAGCCCAATGGAGTTGCCTCCTCACACTCTCATACGCTTCCTGTAGCCTCATGAATGGTCTGAGTGACTCTGGATCCTCCTACACAATTGGTGGGGGCATGTAGTCAAGATCTATCTCATCCTCCTTGAGGGATGTTAGCACTATCTATGTGGTTGCTTGACGATAGAACTCTCACCAGTCTCTCATCCCTCCTGCAAGATAGATCATATGCAGAATCAGTAACACATCATCAAGATATATATATACACCAATACAACATAAATCACTAAAGGACATGCATCAAATCAAATGTCATCACCTATGTCTCCAAATGCATGAGGAATGTCAACCTCCTCATCTCTGGGGGGCATGGAAGATGTGCTAGCCTCTCTCTAACTGTGTGTGTTGATGTTTGTTGTAGCTACTACCCGTGATCTGGTCTTGTAAGTATGTGATGACTCTCCATGCTCGAATCGATCCACACTAGCTACCTCATCACCCTCAATTAGGGGTGGCTCCTCCTCATAATAATAATCATCCTCATAATCCTCATCCTCCTCTCCTCCATCCTGGTCCTCATAATCAGGATCAACCTCAGACTGGTACTCCTCATTGATAATATTTGTAAAAATATCTGCTAGCCTGTACCGTACCTCCTCTACTCTCTCCTCTGGCTCATCACCCTCATTTGTTGCTAGCTATGCATCACCTAGAGGAAAATAAATGGGGAACATAGGAGCTAGTTGTGCATATGACCAGCACTCCTCATGCTCGTCTATGCTACCGACATCATCAACATCAAAGCCAGGTGGCTAGTCATGATCTGAATCATTAGAATCACTCTCCCATACATGATCTATCATTAGCTGAATAGTGTCACCTAGCCTTCAGGCACTCCACACTAATTTTCTAATGAAGGGGCATGCCCTCGATGGTGTCTGCACCTATCCAAACTATCGCATGACTCACCCATAATAGAATGGTCGTATGACATAGTCATGCCTCCCTTCTAGATATCTATCCATCTGCATCCTTTGTAATTGTTTGATAGGATCTAGCCACTATTGAGTGAGTATATAGGGCCTCCATAGGACCTCGTCCTCCTCCAGCCGATCAAATCTCACCCTCCAAAAGTGTAAATCACCATACTTCCATAGTCGTCATAAAGGATAGCCAAATGCTCGTGGGTATCTTGCTACTATAGTACAAGGGTATCCGACAGGCCTAGTACATGTGATATGCTCAAGGCACTACACCTGTAGAAGCGTACAATGGACCATACTGTCAATCTCTCAAAATACAAACTGGCCAAGATCATTATACAAATGTGCTAGAATGCAGCAACCCCAGGCATAAACTATCCTCTACTCGTACATCCCCTATATTAGATGTACCAGTCCCCTATCCAAGTGTGCCACTCGTCCATTTGGATTGAGAGTAAGTGCCACTATGTGCATCATAATCTGTCTAACCATAAGAGCTCATGAATATAGTAGCGTGGGAAGCCCGATCTATGCTCTAACCCTCTCATCATGTACAAGTCCATTCAAACAATATTGCATATCTCTCTTCTTCTCCCGAAATGACCGATCCCCCCAAAAATACACTTGCACTCCCTGAATAGGAACTCATAAAATATAGTGTATGTCCTTGAGTGTGATGGTCATTTCCTCGGTGGGAAGATGAAAGGTACAATTATCTGCATCCCAACGCTTGCATAGAGCCATCAACATGGAATCATGGTATCTCATGGGTGGCATAAGATATGCCCAATAGATATCCACTAACTATAAATGCTCTACCTCTGCCAATGATAGTGCTGGTGCATGATCTCTCAAAAATTTCAACTATCTTCCCCCTAGCCGCTATCGTGACTGGGTAGTAACCTATCAAAAATCATCAAAAGATGCTGTAAATTTCATCTCATATCTTCAATTTTCATAATATTCATCATGCAAGTGTGCTAAAGCTGATCTAGTGTGCTTCCCTAATGGCCCTAGACACTTTAGAACCCTTTTTGACATTTTTCAAAGAAACATGGACACTTTAAAAAGAAACTGGACACTTTGTAAAGAAACGAGACACTTTGCGAATAAAAGGGACACTCTGCAAACAAATGGGACACTTTGCAAAAAAAGGGGACACTTTGCAAAAAAAAAATTAAAGAATCCTAAATTAACCTATCCATGAATAAAAATCATTAAATCATCATAAAATCACAAGACAAACGTTACATAATTGACTCACCTCATGATACAGATCACCGCGTGCCACTTGTTCACAAAGATCTCCAGCCACGATGGTGTGTAATCCCATCTGCTCAACATGTTCTTCTCTCACTCATCGCTTTCAAGCTACACAAAGGTAAAATGAATAGTAAGTGACAAATTACTTTCTTCCCCTTCTTTTCATCACTTTTCATCTCTTTTTACTTTTACCCATTCACATACAGTTACCATCTTTTCCAACACCTATAATGTAGATATTCTTCAAATCAACATAACCGGCACTAGGTTAATCCATTTTTGATGTTGTTTGATGCATTGGAATTGTGATTCCACACCCGACATCATCATTTGTCTATCATTATGTGGCATGGTACTTGGAAATGTCATACGATATGATTTTTCTTGTTTAGCATGGCTAGATTGCTACCTTGATTCCACCTCCATAAAGAAAGTGAAATCATACATCTACCCTTGAATGGAATTCCTAGTCTTTAACACATCTAAGGCTAGAGCTTATGTAGATTTTTCTCTATTCCAGTTTTAATTACCAATCTAGGGGTTTGACCAAGGAAAACCCCCCATTAGACCAACTCTTTTAAGCTATTTTGCAAGGATTTTCTTAGATCTAGAATCGTGTTCTTGTCAAAAATTGTTGTGCAGGTGTCAAGGTACAGATCTGAGTTTTGAGATTGTAGAATTTAGAAAGAAGACTAATTCACCATGCATGGTGAATGAGTCCACCCTAAGATGCAGATTTGAGTCATATGCAGTTTCAAATCCCCGACTATTAGAAACCAAGTTCTATGTAGAAAAGTCTTGATCTGGGACTGATTCGCCCAAGGTGGTGAATGAGTCCCAGTTAGCCCAAGTTCAGATTTCATTAGCTTTTCAGGTTTTTCTCTAGTCCTCTGCAGCTTTTCAGGTGCACATATTTTGAGAAACAACTTTCTGTTTGGTTAAAAGTTGCATTTTTGTTCATTATTTTAATCTTTTTGCAAACAACATTGTGTTTTCAAACAAGTCATAAATATTAGTTTTGCATTCATTTTCATTCATCTAGATTAGTTCATTGCATTTAGTTAAGTTCATTTACATTAAAAAACATTGTATATATCCTAATTTGAGTGATACATTAGTATTTTTGGCCCTATCTCTCCCCTTTTAGGTGAAAAACCCTAGAATTGCAAGAGTAGTCCATAGGTTCCCAAAAATCTATGTTTCAGGACACAATATACCCCAAAAATTTTCCTTAAGCAACCCCAAAGGCACACTTCTTAGGGTTCAATGAGTTACCATATTCTAATGCCCTAATGAATACTTTCTCCAAGTGCATACAATGGTCTTCTTCCTTCTTGGATTAAGCTGTCAATTCATCTTGGTATATTGCCATAAATAAGTCAAGAAAATCATAAAAGGATATGTCCATAGCCCTCTAGAATGTGGCACCTAAATTGGTTAAGCCAAATGACATCCTCACATACACATAGGTGTCCCATGGAGTTGTGAATACAATCTTGTACTACTCATACTCCTTCACTTTCACTTGATTGTATACAAAAAAAACCATCCATCATTGATAATCGCTCATAGCTAGTTACCTTATGCAACATGGCTTCCATGTTCAATAGTGGATAGTTGTCCTTTAATGATGATATGTTCAGATTCCTAAAATCCACACATAGCCTTATATCAGCATTTTTCTTCCTGACTTGCACAAGATTAGCCACCCATGAAGAATGCCTAATGATCTTTATGATGCTAGCATCCCTTAGCTCAACCAATTCCTCTTGCATTTTCAGAGCTAAGGTAGGATTGATGGGTCTTTTCTTTTTCCTAAAAGGCTTAGTGTCTTCTTTAAGAGGAATTTTATGTTGGAATAATTCTTCTCTATATGCTTTCAGGTCATCATATGACTAGGAAAAGACATGTATGTATTTTCTCAATAAGGCAATCAACATTTCCTTGATCTTTAGTTTCATTTTCTTTCCTACATATACCTTTTTAGGGGAATTTTTAGTCCCTAAATTCACTCCTTCCAGATCCCCTAGATGGGGGCAGTTGTTTTAATATTGCTCTTATCCTGACTATCAAAGACTCTTTCTAATGCTACAAGGCCCTTGTGGATTTTGTTCCTCTTTAGCTAAATGACCTCATTCCCAAAGACTATATCCTTACCATCTATATTTTCCACAAATGCACCAAAATAAATCTCCCAACCTTCATATTTATCAAAAAATTTGCAAATTTTCAAAATATCTTCATCATCTTTGAAAATTTTCCAATTATGTACATTGTAAAGGATGGATGGCCTTTCTTGTACCTCAACCTTTGAGATCCTGCAAAAGTTATGCCATCTGGTCTTAATACAATATTTGCAAGTAAGTCTTCCACTTTGTTCTATCCTCTCTCCATTTAGTCAATTCGAAAGGCTTCAAACCATTCAATGGAATCCCATACCACATTTTTGTACTTGGGATATCACCAACTTAGAATCACCAATTACCATTAACTTTTTTATCCCATGCTATTCAACCAACCTTAGTCCTAGTAGCAAGGCTTCATACTTTGCCACATTTTTTGTACATGTATAGGTGTGAATTTTCACCCCTTATGAAAATTCCCCTTTTACACTTCCTCACCTTAGAAAAGCAAATTCGAAGGAAAAATTCCACATTAGCAAGCTGCCTTCGTTCCACTTGGTATTCATAGTTAATGTCGATAGAAGAATATTTGTTGGAGACACACGCACAACATGCAGACGTCTACGCGGTGTGCTTACATCCCTGACAGATTCCTGCATCTGAAGTTGGAAGAGGTGTTACACTTCCTATTGGGAACACTTTGCAACATCCCTCTTCAACTAACTGAACTAAAAATGCCTTATTCTCCTCACCTCACCTTCAAAAAGATTCATTCTTCATGCAACTAAAATCCCCTTTTGGAAATCTCCAAGCATTCACTTCATCTCTTTGGTATCATTTCTTGCAATCTCTTCACTTCCATCACTTCAAGTAGCACTTTGGCACTTCATAGCAGCAAAAACACTCCATCAACTCCATAAAGAAAGTGTCGAACAAGCCATTGCAACATGGGCTTGAGGTTTTGTAACACCTCCCTTCATTAGAGTTGAGGTTGTTGTGATTGTTCAAGCCTTCTTTCCCCATCATTGGCTAGTGAGCTCTTGGTGGAGGTGGTATAAAAGCAAGTTGAATTGTGAAGAGTTATATGGCAGTGTGATGCAAAGTGATGAAAGTTTCTAAGGTTGAGGATGGTATAAAAGCAAGTCGAATTGTGATGCAAAGTGACGAAATTTTTTAAGGTTGAGGATGGTATAAATTTTTCTAAGTTTCAAATGAGGTTTTTTTGGATGACCTTGGAGAAACTTTCTAAGGTTGAGGATGGTATAAAATCAAGTTGAATTGTGAAGAGTTGTATAGCAGTGTGATGCAAAGTGACGAAAGTGAGCCACAAATCATAAGAGCAGAAGTGTGCATGTGAGTTGTGATAACAGTTCTTCATTGTGTTGAATAAATGAGCTGAAGATTTCTGCAATCCTGCAGATGTGCATATAATGTTGTGGTGGATCTTTTTTAAATCTCTTTTGTATCTATAGGTAGTGAACCTCCCTGTTGGACAATGAGTCCTTTCTATGGATAGTGAGTCCCTTTTGTAGGCAGTGAGCCTTTGTACTTGGACAATGAGTCCTCTTCTGGGTAGTGAACCTTTGTATTCTATTTATAATCTTTTATCTTGTGAGTTAACCCTCACCATGGTTTTTCCCTCATTTGGTTTTCCATGTAAAAATCTGGTGTTCATTGTGTTGATTTTCTTTTTGTTATCTATGTTTCATGCTCTTACTTAATAACATAATAGTGTGGTTGTGGACTTAATAGGTGTTGAGTTTTAAGTTTTAATTGTGTGACAACTAATTCACCTCCACCTCTTAGTTTTCATGTGCCTGTTTAACACATACATGACTCTCTCCACTGCCCACCACATTGTGTGTGTAGGTAAGCCACATAGGCCTGCAAATGTTGGTGGACCCCACTTGCTGAACCTCACCAAATGACCCAGTTGTAGAAAATTCCACAGAATAAAGGAATATACTGGCTACCATAAAAATAGGTAAACAGTCAAAAAAATATTCTATCACCAAGAGTTTTTTTTTTTTCCACCAACTTAACCGAATATTCTGAGCATCTTTTGAAGATTTCATCGACTATCAGACTTGCGCCAACTGGTGACAGCCTGTCGACCATCAAATTTAATCAATGGTTTTGTTGACATTAGCATGCATCAGCATGATGTTAGTAGCTTCTTAAGGTTTTTTCCCCCTTCATAGATGAGCTTTTTCATTTTGCAGTCAAAATTTGAAGCCTCATAGCTTGATCATTTTGACTCTTTTTCTCGAAGCAATTTTTTTTTATTTGGGGTAGAATTTCACACTCTTAGTAGTAGTGGAATAATATTTTGATTTTGGTGCCTGGTTTTCCAAAAAATGTAGATTCTCATAGGTGTTGTTGATCAGTTCCCATTTTCAAAACTTCTGGGACTCCATTCTCGCTCCTATAGTAACATTTTTGGGTGAATTTTGTTTTGAAAGTGCATATTTTATCATGTACTTTCTAGTGGTGTAATTAGTTTGATCTCATCCATTGTAAAAAAAATTACTTTGAGCTTGAGCCAAAATTCAGCAATCTGTAAGCACTAAGATCAAGTCCACTTCACTATTTTTGGAAAGTGGAACTTGTAATCACACTAAGTATAAAGTGCTACAAATCATATTTGTTTGGGGGGTTTCTTGATTGAGTAATTTGGGGGTGTAATCTTATAGTGGTTGATTACATTCTTTTTCTTGGTTTTGGTTCTTGCTATGGGTAAATCTCAAATTGAAGTCCTAACTCCACATAATTATGCTACATGGAGAAAATTAGTATGGAATTATCTCATGATGAAATGTCTAATAGGCTATCTAAAGGAAACCATTCCTCAACCTATTGATTCTAAGGAATTGGAAAAATGGGAGATTGATCATGAGAAAACACTTGGATGCATTTGTTCATTAGTCTCATTTGATTTACAATTTCATGCTGAATCATGGAAAACAACTAAAGAGGCTAGGGAGGATTTTGAAAAATTGTATGGTAAAACAAATAAGATTAGCGGATACCATATTGATAATAATTTTATGAATCTTGATCCTAAATTTTTTGACCACATCCAAGACTACATATCCAAAGTTAAGGAATTAAAAATACAACTAAAATATTGCAACATTGATAAGGAAGATTTACAATTGATTCTGAATGTGTTATCCAAGCTTGGTCTTGAGTATTCAATGTTTGTTTCTGGATTTCATACCCATCAAATTTCTATGAGAGCATCATATGTTGATCCTAAGTTTGATAAATTTATGCATATCCTAATCCAAGAAGAAGCTATGTTAATGAGCATGTGTCTAACCAAGTCTTCCAAGTCACAAGCATTGTTTGCTAGTGAGTCTAAGGTACATGAAGAAGTAGGGAATCTTGATAAGAAGCGAAAGAAGAAAAACAACAAGCCACATAAAGAATCAAAATCCTCTCCCTCTAAAGTGGAATCATCTAAGAATGATAAGCCTATATGTGCATATTGCAATAAATCATGGCATGATGAACATCAATGTTATTCAAAACAAACTGATGACTTGAAGCGTCTTCTTATGAAGCATCAAATTAATGAGTCTGAACATCATCAAGGGGTTCATCTTCTTATTCTTCATCAAAGTCCAAAATACATAAGGGGAAAGCACTTGTCGTAATTGTATGTTATCTTCATTTGAGATTTTTTCATCACCACCCATCTTGATGGTGAACACAAAATATATGCATACATTCATGGGAAGGGATCCATTAACATGGATTATGGAGCATTCAATTATGTTCTTTGTGTGCCTTCATTGTCAACCAATATCCTTTATATCTATCAAATCACACATGGTGAAGCAAGCAAGAGTGTTGAGTTCACACTTGATTTTGTCATAATCTAGGATTTACAGAGTAGAGATATAGTTGTAGTTGGGGAGGTTGATCACCAATCTTGAGTCTACACCTTCTCACATTTTTCTCCTAATTATTTAGTAGATGTTAACATTGAGGCATCTTGTGTGGATACTTTTGAGGAGATTCAGTATGGTCATTTTTATTGTTTCATCCACTAAAGATCTAGTGACATGTGTTGATATTTCATCTCCTTCATCTATTTTGGTACCTAAGGATGTTTGTGTTGCCATAGTTTTGGTTCCTTGTGATTCAGTGTAGTAGGACAACCATCATCTTCCAAAGATGGCTACTTGGGATGAGTACTTGACAAAAATTGCTAGTTTGTTTTGTGAGTCCTACATTTCAAATTTGGGAGACACCATTGATTGCATTCATCTTATCTTTGATGGAGATGATCCTTCTTCAATTGTTGCAAGGGAACACTTTGACCCTCTTATTAATTCTCTACATGATCATTCTTTGCAATTTTATGTGAATGTGGATTATTTTGGAAAAAAATTGTAGGAGGCTTCTTTGTCTTTAGAGGAGGTAACCTTGTCTTTGGATTGTGTTCTACAATCATTTCTAGGGGATTATGGATTGCCTTCTTTAGTAGTGTGGCCTAGAACACCTATTTTGAGCATGATAGCTTTCAATATTGACATGGAGACACTTAAGCATTCTTCAAAGACATCACACATCCTACATACCATCTTGGTTTTGTTTCTTCCTAAGGGGAAAAATGTTGTTTGATGCTATTGGATCATCTTCTGCATTCAATGCCAAGCTTCTACCATCATTGCAGGAGACTCAACATTTTGAGGGGGGTTGCATCATCTCTCTTCTTCTTCTCTCTTATGAGGGGGAATTTTTCTTTGTATGGGGTTTTATCCTTCTCATTGTTCGTTGAGAGGTTTTTTTTCATCTCTCTTTTGGGGAGGAGTTTTTTCCCACCGAGTTTTCTCTTTTCTTCATTGTGAGAGATTTCATTGCAATTTACACATGGATACCTAACATGGCTTCATAGTTGAGACCCATATTTATTTAATAATCTGCTACTCCCTAAGTTGCACTTAAGGGGGGTGTTGGTGTAAATAATTTTTTATACCTAATTAATTCATTACTAGGGGACTTAGGGGACTTATTTACATGTTAAGTTTACTTAGGTCCTAGGAAGGAATCTTTCTAGAAGGTGTTAGTTGTTATTAGTTGTTATCTTATCTTTTGACTTGTAACACATGTGTCCTAGGTAGTTGTGATAAGTTGTCACATGACATAGGATTAAGACACTTTTCATAATCTTTTTTAATCTTGTGTCTCACCTTGGCTATATAACTAGGTGGTCTCATATGCAAAATACAACTATTGGAGTGAATTCCATTGCAATATTGAGCATTGAATATTGATATCTCTTGTACTTTTATGAAATTCCTAGATCTTGGGTGGCTATAATCTTCAGCCAATCTTGCATGGTGTAGAGTTATTCTATACCAAATTTTACAAAGATGAATCATGGACAATAAATATCACTTGAACACTTGATCTATAATATTCCACAAACACCCTAAAATCCAACAAATTACTTCAAAACAAATTTCACTTGAAGAAAAAACTCATCCTATACACCTAGATAATCTTCCAAAAATTGTAACTCAAGAAATCAACTTGTGAAGTGCCAAAACATGAAAAAATTCAACTAAAGGTAGATATGAACTTTAAAACAAACTTCTAGAACTGCAAGACTAAAAGCCAAACTATGGAGAAATGGATCTAGCAAAACCATTTCTCCCAGAGACCACTGTAATACACAGTTCACTAGCTCTTAAATATTTTTCACATTATTCTCTCTCCCTCTTTTACATCAATGGAAAAGGGCAACACATTTGCATTATTTTCCACTTTGACATCAATCATACTTGTGCTTTCTCACCACTATTATGTAACATAATTTTATTTTTACTTGTTTGCATACTTCCCCTTGGGAGCATACAACAAACTATATCAACTAGAAACCACTACACATATCCTTTGACACAACTAACAAAGGACAACACCAACCTGCACCAATACTTACTCCCCCTGATTGCTACAACCAAAAATATTTAGAAAGGATGTAGATGTGTTGGTAATGTTGTGGTGGACTTTTTTGTTGCATTGAGATAGATTTCTCACTATAACATTCCTCTTTTCTTCTTTTCAAAACACCTTTGTTCTTGTCACCAATGATTTGATCTTTGGAATGAATCTTTTGCACATACTTAGGAGTCTTAGGGATCCTTTCCGGAGCTTCTTCCTCTTTAATCTACACTTATTTCTCCTTACCCTCATCTTTATCATTTTCTCTACAAGAGGACTCATCTGATTCATATCCATCTATAACCACTTCCTTATTATCACCAAACTGACTGTAACACAACAATTCAACCAAACAATATCCACAAACAAAAGCTTATCAAAGTAACACTAGAGGTTGACACTAGTAACACTTACTAAAGACAAAATAATGAAACAAATCAAAGCATCATCACAACTTTTCAACCATCACTAGTTGACATCAATGACAACACAAACATAAGCCTATTGACATCAATGCCAACACCAACTACACATACTTGCAATAGGTTTCTATCAGATGTTCTACATTAATTTGAGTTGTAAGAACATAATATTTGGTTAGCATGTCATATGGTGAGATAATTGTACATTACAATTCAAAACAATTGTGACTGTTTTATAAGTTGAGTAGAATGCATAAGATGAGTGATATTCAACATATGAAAAGTTTATTTGAAGTTAGGTATGGAAAAAGGGAGCATGATGGTGCAAAAAATATATTAAAATAGCCTTAGCATAAGAAGAGTTCAAATACAAAACTAATGTAAAGTTGAAAATGTAACACTCATCATTGAATAGTGTAACTCTATAGTGATTCTAAATAATAATAATAAAAATGAACTATAGTTCATAGATTCTTTTAGTTGGTAGAAGAAGCCAACATTACAAAATATAAAGATTATTGTACATTGATAGGATCAAGTGACTTCCACGCATTTATAAGCTCAAATGGTTTATAGACTATTCATATGAACACTACAACTCATCGAGATGGAATCATTTAACTTTGACCATATTTAATCTTGATCCAGCTCAACCAAGCATTATGGATGTATTATTTAATAAACAATAATATTTTATCTTATTATGTAGTATATCTTACTAAGTACATAATTAAATGTAGGGCATGTTTACATAGTTTTTGTAGATGAAGACAATAGAAAAGGAAAATATATTATTTTGGTCACTATATTGAGACAAAAATACATTGGAAGTCATTATCATAGATGAAGATATTTGATATCTTATAGGGTTGATAGTTTTTATTGGAACATGGCTTAGAAAGTACCAAATGAATTAAGTTCAATGTGTGGATGTTTAATGGTTTTGATACATAAGAAAATTATTCATTATTTTATCCTTATCGATGCATCAAATATTCAATTGATCAAATATGGATGTAGACCATTGAATAGAAACTTGTAGAAAGTTCATGAGTCTAACGATGAAGGAATACTGGATACAATAAAGAGTAGAGTAGATCCACATGGTTCATTGGATTGAATTGGTCAAATGGCACAAAGGTTGTACACATAGTTTGTAAGTATGTTATTTACTTCTTAATTTATCTGATTTTAGTATGTTATGTACTTAATTTTTTTGATTTAAGAATGTTATACATAGATTTTAATATAGGACTTTGATTTGAGAATGTTGTTGAATTCTTAAAATATAAGTTAGTGGTACCAAAAAATCTTTCACCTTGTTGTGGTTGGTGTTGTTAATAGGTAATTTAATATTCTTGAAGTCAAAAGAAGCTCAATTTTTTTAAAAATAAATCAGTAAATAGGTCTCCAACCCTTAGAATGTATTTTTTCTATCTATTTAAAGAGATAAAATAAAAACCTAGATTCATGTATATTTTCCTCCTCCTTAAATATATTTATGAAAAAGTCTCTCCTTCACATGTGTAGATTTGGTACAACTTACAAGATATCAAATCATCATTAATATTGCATATATTTTCTTGATTTTTTTATTGTGGTAATTTTACTTTATGGATTTATTTTACTCACACAAATTTTTAATCTTGTTTAGTTGGATTAACTTTTACTAGTAATTTGGAGTTAAGTAGAAACTAACTCCTAACTACCTCAAGTTTGTGGAAAATTTTGAACATACCTTTACCTCTAAAACTTGGAATTCATATTGCTCATTTATCTTATATGTTCACCTCATTTCATTAATGCAAACACATCAAATCAACCTATTTTTATTTCAATACTAGTATTCTACTTAGATTTCCTATCTTCATTTTCACAAATTTGATATACTATATTAAATCTATAAATTGATATAATTTTCCTCTATATTTAGATGAATTTTTCTTGTCATTATCATGTGTACTATTTGATCCTCTTATGATTTCCATGTATGGATGAAATTGGGTTTTTGATTAATCAATATGAGGAGTGATTATGTTTATAGATATGAAATCATTAATTGCAATAAGTAAAATGAAACTATTAATTGTGACTATTGATGACTCTTTAAGGAAAGGTATGTGATCTTTCATATTTATTATTGTTAAATTTCATTTCATAAAATTATTAAAATATTAAACATAAGCACTAATATTTAGAAAATTTAAATATATAAACTAAATATAAAAATACAAAATGTGTATATTCAAATAAAATAGATAAGATTATAAGCATAGTAGAAATAGTTTGATATGATAACTCAACAAATAACCAAACAATACTAACTTTCATATAAAAAAATAATCCTAATAAAGATATTACTTTAATATACAAGCACACATATAACCTTAACATTGATATGCCAACCATCAATGAGATATATTTGACTGAAGATATTAAGTGAAAAAATGAAAATATAATTTATTAAACATCATCTAAACCTAATTGTTAATGGTGATGACATATAAATATATTGTAATATTTCATCTAGAATGAGGCCTATATATCTCCAACACATTGCTATGCTTGAAAGGGTTGGATATGAGCAACAATAGAATGTGTCCAAAAACGATGTAAAAAATAATCCCAAATTAATAAAATATAAAATTCACTCATAAATACATTGTATAGATTATAGAACATGAGCACTCTATGTCATTAAAAAGTGGATAATGGATAACTTACACGTAGAAATACTAAGCTAATTTAATTAAAATAATTTACTTAATGGACACGGAAATATATTTCTTTAAAATTACAAGGAATTATTTGTAGCATGGTGGAAATGAATTATTAGAAAATGTGATCAAAAGAATTGACAAGAGTTGCATAGTTAGAAAGGATAAAGTTAGAAATATGTCAAATTTATATGAACACATGTTAATACTAGCATATATATATATCTTAAATTTAAGATATATATGCTAGTAGTAGCCACACAAATATAATATCTAAAATAAATTATTTTTATATTTATATATTTTACATTAAATTATTATAATAATTAATATATTATAATATGATAGTATAATATTTGTAATTCAATTTTTAAAAATAATATATATAATTTAATATTTAAATGTTAAGTTAAAATATATAAATATATTTTTAGTGTATTTATAATATTATAATAAAAAATATTATATCATCAATATTTAGTTAGGATTAGGGTTAGGGTTAGTGTTAGGGTTAGGATTAGTGTTAGGTTTATCATCATGAATAGGATTAGGGTTAGGGTTAAGGTTAGGGTTATCATCACAAATAGGGATTAGGGTTAAGGTTAAGGTTAGGGTTAGGGTTAGGGTTAGGGTTAGGGTTATAATTAGGGTTAGGGTCAGGGTTATGGTTAGGGTTAGGGTTAGGGTTAGGGTTATCATCATGAATAGGTTTATCATCATGAATAAGGATTAGGGTTAGGGTTAGGGTTATGGTTAGGGATATGATTATAAATGATAAATATAGTAATTTGGTTAGGGTTAGAGTTAAAATTGGGTTTATGGTTGGGGTTATCATCATGAATAGGGATTAGGGTTAGGGTTAGGGTTAGGGTTATCATCACAAATAGGTTTATCATCACGAATAAGATTATCATTACAAATAGGATTAGGGTTAGGATTAGGGTTAGGGTTTGGGTTAGGGTTAGGATTACAATTAGGTTTATCATCACAAATAGGCTTATCATCATGAATAGTATTATGGTTAGGGTTAGGATTAGGGCTAGGGTTAGGATTAGGATTAGGGTTAGGGTTAGGATTAATATTAAGATTAGGATTAGGACCTAACCATAACCATAACCCTAACCCTAACCCTAACCCTAATCCTAACCTTAACCCTAATTAGAGATATAATTAGAGATATGATTAGGGTTATGGTTATAATTAGGGTTAGGGTTATAATTAGAGTTAGGGTTATAAATAGGGTTATAATTACGGTTATGGTTATAATTAGAGATATAATTAGGGTTAGGTTTAAGGTTAAGGTTATAATTAGGGTTAAGGTTAGGGTTATAGTTAGAGATAAAATTAAGTTTAGGTTTAGGGTTAGGATGAAAATTAAGGTTAAAAATAGGGTTAGAGTTAGGTTTATAGTTAGAGATAGAATTAGGGTTAGGGTTTGAGTTAATGTTTTGGTTATAATAAGGTTTATGATTAAGGTTAGGGTTAGGTTTAGGATTAGAGTGAGGATAATGATAAGAGACGTAAGTAGGATTAGGGCTATGGTTACAATTAGAATTAGTATTAGTTATAGAATTAGGGTGGGATAGAAATAATGCTATTGTTAGGGTTGTAATTACAATTAGTATTAGTTATATCCTAGCTAACTTTAGTTGAACCCTGACCATAACCCTAATTGTATATGCTAACCTTAATTGAATATGAACCTTAACCATAACCCTTATTAAATCCTAATTGAATCCAAACTCTTATAGTAATGTAACCCTAACCCTAACTCTAATTCAATCTTAACCCTAACCCTAATTGAACCCAAATCCTAACTTTAATCCCAAGGTTTATTCTAGAAATGTAATTATAATACTAACACTTATTAAACCCTAACCTTAACCCTAACCTTAATTGAATCATAATGGTAACCCTTTTTAAACCCTAATTCGAACTATAATTCTAACCTTGACCCTAATCATAATTGTAATTTTGAACTCTAACCCTTACCTAACCATAACCCTAAATTAAACCTAACACTAATGCTATTCCTGGCCCTAATTAAACCCTAACCGTAACCCTAATTTAACCATAACCCTAACCCTAATTGAATCATAAGTCTAAGAATAACCCTAACCCTAATTCTATATTTTCCCCAACTGTAACAATGAATCTAATTAAACCTTAATCCTAACCCTAATTATACCCTAATCCTAACCTTATCCCTAATTGAACCCTATTAGAATCTTAACTATAATTGAAGCCTAACACTAATAGAACCCTTACCTTGACTCTATCGATAATTAATCCCTAACATGAACCCTAACTATAACCATATTTGAACCCTGAATCTAACCCTATTTGAACCCTAACCCCAAGATTTATCAATGAACCCTAACCCTACCCCAAATTGAACTATATTTAAACCCTAGCCCTAATCTTTATTATAATAATAATTGTAACCCTAAAGTTAACCCTAATGCAAAATTTAATTCTAACCCAAATTGAAACCTTTATCTTAACCCTAACCCTAATCATAATTGTAACACCAAGCATTACCCTAGAACCCTAAACCAAAACCTAACCCTATCACTTACCCTAACCTCAAGCATAACCCTAATCCTAACAAAAACCTCAAATATAATCCTAATTATATCTTTAACCCTAATAATAACCCTAATCATGACCTTATCTATAATCCTCACCCTAACCCTAATATTGACCCTATTGCTAACCCTAATCCTAACACTAACCCCAACCCTAATCATAATTATAACCCTACTTTAATCCTAATTCCCTTATTAAATCTTAACCAAAATTGAACCCTAACCCTAACCTTGATTGAATGCTAACCCTAATTGAATTTTAACCCTAACCCTAATTTAACCTTGACCCTAACTCTAATCCTAATAGAACCCTAACCCTAATTAGAATCTAACCCAAAATCAAAACCCTAATTGGATAGTAACATTATTTAAACCCCAACTTGCATCCTTATCCCAAGCTTTATCATAGAACCCTAACCCTAATTAAATGTTAACCTTACTTGATTGAGCCCTAACCTTAATCTTCACCCTAACCCTAACCCTAATCCTAAGTCAAACTTAACCCTAACCCTAACACTAAACCTAATTAAAACCTAATGCTAGTTTAACCCTAATTATAACACTAATCCAAAGATTTATCTTGTAACCCTAATTGGGCCCTAACCCTAACTGTAAATAAACCCTAGCTCCAACCCTAACCCAAACCTAATTGAATCCTAATCCTAACCCTAATACTAACACTAATTAAACTCTAATCTCAATCCTAGCTCTAATTGAACCCTAACCCTAATTGAATGCTTACTAAGTCTTACCTTAATTAAACCCTAACACTACCCCTAATTAAGCCCTTTTTGTAACCCTAATTAAACTCTTACCTTAACTGTAATTGATCCTTAATTCTAACTCTAACCCTAATTGAACTTTAACCCCAATTAAACCCTAACCCTATTTGAACCTTAATCATAATAGTAATTGTAACCTTAATGAAACCCTAAACCTAATCTTAACTCTAATTGAATGCTAACCCTAATTGAATGTTAATTGTGTGATGGTTAGAGTTAGGGCTAAGGTTCAACTACAATTAGGATTAGGGTTAGGTTTAGGGTTAAAGTTAGAGTTATGTTTAGAGTTAGAGTTAGGATTATGGTTAGGGTGAGAAATAGGATTGAGGTTAGGGTTACAATTAGAATTAGTATTAATTTTAAAATTAAGGTTAGGGTTAGGGTTATAGATAGCTTTAGAGTTACCAATGGGGTTTAGAAATAGTGTTATGATTATGGGCTAGATTTAGAGTATTACAATTTTATTTTATTTTATATAATTTATTTTTTCTATATTTTAATTTTAAATTTTATAATTTATTTAACTAAATACTTTATTAAATATGTTTATTATTAAAAATAATTTTATAATATATAATAAATAATATCTATTATAATATTATATTATATATTTATGACTTATAATATATTTACAATATGAATGATGTTTCGTTTTTGAATTTTTTTATTTATTTTTTTAAATATTAAATATTTTTAATGTGCAATAGTGAATTTACAATATTTCCTTTTTATTTAATTTTCTAATTTTTCAATTTTAAATACATAAATTTAGATTTTTTAAAAAATAAAATTGTTTTTCATCCTTTTATAATTTAATTTCTATTCTATTGTTAAAAAATATTTTACAATAATTTAGAATATTTCTTTTAAGTTTTTTAAATTTAGGAAACTCTAGCTTATATTAATTTAGAAACTTACTTTTTTATATTCAATAGTAAATTTAGAATATTTCTTTTGTACTTAATCTTAATATTTAGAAGTTGAATTGTGTAATTTGAGAATGGGCATTGTATATGATGCATTTAATGGAAATAAATATTGTTGAATGGTAGTTTAGTTACATTATATGATTTTTCAAATAAAGTATGTTTTGGTCTTCTATTCATTTGATTGCATGGAATAGTAAATTTATAATATTTCTTTTATACTTAACTTTAATATTTAGAAGTTGAATTGTGTAATTTGAGAATGGGCATGGTATGTGTTGCATTTAATGGAAATAAATATTGTTGAATGGTAGTTTAATTACATTATAGATTTTGCAAATAAAGTAAGTTTTGATCTTCTATTCATTTGATGGCTCTTTACATATATAATTTAGAGTAATAGTTTATTTTTATTTTAGTAAAAACAAGTATTGAGAACCTTATTTTGTCTTTCTCTATGTCTCTATGTAATGATTGTCCATTAACTATACTCCCAAACCGATCTTGAACACTAATGCATTACAATGGATAGACCAACAACATATTATGTTCCCACATATGCCATCCAAGCTTGCTAATCACATCCAATTGCCCCAGTTGCTATCAAACTTCTCCTCTGTACATAATACTTTTCACATATGAAGTTCTAATATTAATCTACCTAAGAGTATTGGTTGAGGGCCATTTAAGAGAAATACTATTTCTAGTAGTGGTGTCAAAATTTCAAAACCATAGTATTGCTAGTGTAGGCCATGATCAACTCCTTCTCAAGTATAATAACTTCAATGGAGAGGATGAGGCTTATAACGAAGAATGTGATCATCACAACCAATACCAAAAACCTTGCAGTCATGAAACATCTTGCTCCCAACTCATTCTCAATAATTGTACTGCAAAAAGAAAAAGATCAATTTAGAGTTTAAGCTTCTACAATCCATATCATAGTTAACAAAAATAACTTAATAATTTAAGTTTCAAAATCCACAATATCTTTAAAATATATATAGTTAAGAACTCGTCAGTCTCATCTTGCTGATAGGTTGTGGAAAAAAATCCCTTGCCCAATTGTCACAAGAAAATCATTTTGTGAAATACATAAGACAAGAACTTGAAAGTGATGTATAATTAACAACTCTGGAAAAGCACAAAATATTGAACACAGTTGGATGCAATTTTTAAAAAATCAGAAAGTTGTACCCATTATGTAATAATATTATTATGGCATTTGAAGTTGAGAAGAATTTGGTGAACTTGAAGGTGTGAGAATCGAGAGTGAATATCACAGGTAGAGGACTTCACATTGTTGGGGATCCACTCCACAAAGTAGGAGAATTTCTTGATTTGTACAATGATCATTTGCTTATCTACCTCCTTAGAGATCATCTTCCCATGAAACATGGCAGAGGTGGTTAGGTAACAATTGTGCTAGGGATTGGCAACACACATCATGTTCTTTGAGTCCCACATCTGCTGAGTCAAATCTGGGACTGTAAGCGCGTGGTATTGTTGCGACTTGCAGGAGGTCAACAGGGAAATCCAACCATGAAGAAATGCAGGTGGGGGAAGGGCATCAGATTCATGACCAACTTTCTCATAGTTGAGTTTAGCTAATGGGGGAATTAGATGCAATAGGTCACTCTGCTCATTGTGGCTGAGATCAAGTGGTTCAAATTTTCAACTTTACCACAATAACAGATGATTAAGCCCCTTCAGATTTTAAATCAATTGGATATTTTACAATAACGGTGTATTAAATGCATTGTCTAAGCAAAACAAATTTCAAGTCACAATCAATTAAACCAAGATCACAAACAAATGCATTTAAGATCAAGATAATATAGAATTGTTGTAGAAGTAGTCAACCAAATTTATATCTAGAAAATTTCATCAAGAAAGAATATCGGTTGAAAATTTCATTATGAAATTTTAACTTACAACTTGGCATGGTGAGTTTAAGATTCCTGAAGTAAATCTCATAAAGTGTGTCATTGTCCAAGACCATGCACTCATCAGAATTCTCCACCAGATGGTCCACCAATACTGTAGCATTTTAGGGCTACACAACTATGTCTGACACTTTCATAGAAGGAAACACAGAGAAAATGAACATCACACAATCAGGATACTCCTCTCTCCTCTTTAATATCAACAACGTCCCCATTCTAGATCTTGTGCCTCTTCCGAGCGAATGACAGACCACTTGAAACCCCAAAAGAACACAAAACAAAAACTAAAAATTAGAGCTACAAATCTAGAGTTTCTAGGGTTTGAACCTTAGGAGCAAGATTGGAAACCAAATACACCTTATAGGCAGTCACAATTCTTAGCATCCTTGCACATGACATCCAGGACTATATCAATGAGCTTGACACCCTCGGTGTAATACCCCTTAGCCCAATTATTTTCGGTGCCAGACTGCCTAAAGATGAAATTGTCCAAAACCTCCTTCACACTGGGTTTTATAACCAGGGACATGACAATAGTAAGCATAGTCCGATAAAAAATAGAACAAATTATGATTTTGCATCGATAGATATAAGAACAAAACCGCTTACTCTTCCACTCTCGTCAGTTATGGTGTCTTTTACACTCCCATCAGTAGACCATTGCACTTCCATCAGTTATGATTGTATGCCAGCCACTGCCCACTACTTAGGATGGAAGGCGAAATGGTGACAGATGTAGTAGCACTTCGTGCCCTAAATTTTGTGACTTGCCTATATTTTTATCTCTTTGCAATTTTTTGTGTTTTAGGACGGTTTTCAAATTTTGTGTAGTAGACCGAGTGTCTCTAAATTCTTGAGCTGACACAATTTGATGTTTTGAATGTTTTGCTATTGTTGTTTGTGAAATTTTCTTCCAAACATATACTCAGCAATATTAAAGAATACTTGCAAAAACTAAACAATTATTCTATCTCATGCAAGTTAATGTAAACACAGCTGCAAAACCCTTCTTTTTGTATATATAATTATTCAGATCTGATGTTCAATTTTGTAATACAAGTAATCTATCCTCTAAATTATTTTCAATACATAGCAAATCCAGAATGACCATACCCAAAGTTATAGCCCTCAAAACGTAGGTCTGATTTTTATAACAACAACTATAATTAGCAGATTTTTTCAACCACATAGCCTTTGATCAACTTTCTGCAATCTGATTAATGTTTTTCTCCACCATATTTTAAGGTTGCCTTCTAGGTTAAACCCAACCGCCGCCTTAACAAGGAACCTGCCCCAAATTGGAAGGTGTTTCAACCTAGGAGAAAAACATCCTAGGGTTTGACTGTATGAACCTAGCAGCAACTAAAATCTCCTCCACAAATCTGAACAAATGGATAACCCTTATTGGTATTTTCTGTCAACAATCAATCCTCAAAATTTGGAACAAACTATCATAAAATTCTTGAAAACTCACTCTTTTTGCCTCAACACTGTAGTGAGTACTGTTCATGCAGATACTATTCACACAGGTACTGTAGCAACAAATAAAAGTTTGCAATATGCTCTTTAATAGCTAACAATGATGAAACTTCAGGTCTGCAGTTTGATCAATCTTCAAATCCTTGCTTAAAATCCCCCTTTTAGCACAAATAGAACACCTGTATGATGCCCTCCTGATACCTAATTTAGTAGATATTTCACTACTTCAAAAGGCTGCACAAATGGAGAGTTAACGTTCTCCGATGGCAAACTGATTACCCTTGGCTTCCTCTCTCATACAAAACTCATCAACACCAATTCTCAACAACAATCACAATCCAATACCTCCAAAATAACTCCCAAATAAAATATATAGCCCTTCATGAGAAATTCAAATTTCTCAAAAAAGGCAATTTAATAATATTAAAATATCATTTATTTGCATCTTTTAATATTTCCTTCGACTTAGGAGTTGGCGCTAAAAATTAATTCATTTATTTGGCCCCCTTTTAATGATGTTTTGACCCTCAAGTTATAACATTAAAATATAACCTTTTAATTAATTAATGTTATTTGAGCCAAATAACATTAATAGCTTCTTAAATTCATCATTTCTCAACACGCCATCTGAACTAGGGACTCATCTGATAATTCTCCATTCGATCACAGGCCTTACTAAAAATAGTAAGGATCCCATTCTATCCAAGTCCAACTTACTATTGTGATCCCACAGTAGTGGTTTACAATGTTTGGCCAAACTGGACACTGAAATAATTTTTTTTAACTAAATCTTCACTTTCGGGCACCTATAGCGGCTAAACCGTGAGGAATTTGAAGATGATACAAACTAGAGTTTTGTGAAATTTTGTCTGTAGATTCTAAATATATTTTTTCAAAAAATTTGGAATCAAATTGCACTTCTTTTTCCATCTCCCTCAAAAACTAGTTTTTTTCATAAAACAACATTTTAAAAAAGTGACACTCACCATATAACGTATAACTTTTTTTCCATGAAAGATAAAATTCTAATTCTTACAAATTTAGATTCGTAACTCTGATATCTAGTGCTTCCACTTTGTTAGATAGTTTTTCATTGAATATTTTTTCTTTAATCAAGTTTTGAATTCAAACTAATTATAATTCAGACATAGCGCGACCGTATAATGCGTAAATTTTTTGTGTATCGAAATTCAAAAAAAAAATCTTTGTTGGATCAAGGACTTCAATATCTGGTGCACTAATATTTTTAATTTTTTTTTTTTAATAATATGCTATTTTTTCACATGTGCAGAAAGAGAGATTGATTTTCAATGAAAAACCTACATTCACAAGAAATAAAAAATAAATATATAATAATCAAATTAAATTATTTAAAATTATACTTTTGGGAAGCTTATAGTAAGGACTAAATGCCTTAAAAATTAAATTTTAAATGAATTCATTGATCCACCAAAGGTAAAATCAAAGTGGTGTTTTATTAACGCATTTTGATAGGTGTAAAGAGACTTTTGTTATAGGTATGGTTTAAAACTAGCGAGGTTCTATCCAAGGGGGTTTGATTTAAGGTAGTTTGATCAAACCCTCTTCAATTGGAATTCTTTAAATGGAACCTTTTAAGGCTTAAATCATTATATTTTCTAAAAATATGTGATTTTAGCAAAAATCAGTTCCTCCTAGAAATTGTAAACCAGCTTTGTGGGATCACCATTATATAAATAGTAAGTTGAGCCAACTAAGTCTCGGAAGCCTCGAGCGAAAGCCAAAGCTACAAGTTTCTAAACATTGGAGACGATATAGTCCCCCAGAAGACCCTCTAACCAACCCCATTAGCCTACAAGAGTCAAATTATAGGCTAATCTCCTCTGACAACTGATGTCAACAAAAAGGGGACATTATAGTCAACCCTTCTTGAAATTGCTTGTCCCCAAGCAATCTCATCTGCCAATCAATACCCCTCTATAAGATTGCTCCACCTGGATCCCATGGGTAGAACTATGTAATGTCCCTGATATCCTCATGCAGCTCCCATAACTCTAACACCAAAATAAATGACTGAACCTGTTGTCCCCATCCAACCTCGCCATACAGTGTCATAGGAGTATGAGTCTCAAAAGGAAGCAACTCAAGTAATCAGAAACATTTACTTCCTGACCTTTCGCAAGGTGAACTGTCATAACTGTTGTCAATTACCTACGCTACTGAATTGTGCATCTGAAATATTTTATGCACATGAGGGTCAAAAGTGAAACTGTATGCACTCCTCACTGTGTATACCTCTGAAAACTGCTCTACAAGCCTTTTCTGAGACCCTGATGCACCGAAAGGATCCCACACACTATAATCAGTGCTCATCTCAAAGTCCAGGTCAAGAGTGGAGTCAACATCTACCCCGAAAAGTAGGTTATCATAAGTTGATGTAACATCTTCCTCAAACAAGGGGTTGTTCACAAACTGGACAACACCACCATGCTGATCTAAAACATACAACTCTGAACCCCTGGAATCATCAGATAACGTGAACTCCTTCTGAATCATCTCTTGCTCTCTCTCCCTTTCCTTCTCTCTACGGAGAGAGATAGCATGCAAGCTCCCATCTGTGATTCCCTTCAACACGTGTCTCTTGCCATGAACCTCAAATGACATCTCCATCTTAGGTACATCGACGGTAAATACTCCTAAGTCCTGGAGCCATCTCATGCCCAGAACTACATCCATCTCACCCATGTTGACCACATAAAAGTCAGAATATAGCTCATAATTGTTCAACATCAAAGTCAGATTAGTAATCCGCCTAGTGCACATGAGGGTGTATCCATCAGCCACCCAAACCCTAAGTCCTTCAAAATATTCTATTGAAAGTTTGCACCTGGCCACCAAACTCTCGCCAATAAAATTATGTGTTGCTCCAGTATCCAGCATAGCAACACAACGCTACCCATTAACTGTCCCTCTAAATCTAAAAGTGGCCTCATCTTGGAAATTAGCAAAGAATGCCATGGGAGCCAAATTTCCATCCTGATATTCCTCTGAAGTAGGCTGATCTAAATTTGAGTCCTCATAATATACCCACATGCTACGATTTGATTTTCCCTTAGGTCTCAAAGGGAAATCATGCTTGGTTATATGGTTCCTTAAACTAGAAACATAATTTCTTTTTTCTCAGCTCTTCTCATGACTCCTCAACTGTCGTGGTCATTGGTTTCTTTTTCTTATCATCTGTTTGCTATGAGTCCTCTTTGCTGGTTGAAGGAACGTCCTTATGTGAGTTCCTGTTTTTGGGGAAGCAAACTCCATACTCCTTACCTTCTTCATTGCCTCCTATAACGTTGGTGGATCGAAAGCCTTCACCCACCCATGTAATGGCTCCAGTAAGCCCTCTATGAAGAGCACAACCCACCTCCTCTCTAAAATGTTTGTCACCATTACATACAACTTCTGAAAAATCATTGATATAGCCTTCTAAGCTTCCAATCTGTTGAAGTTGTGCCAAATCCCTGAAATAGACTTCTGGATCCTTTTTATCAAAGTGATCAATTGGTCTATCCGCAAACTCCTGGTAGGTGGTGATACAGTCATGCTACAATGTGACCATTCCTTGATACCACTAGTCATGGGCTATTCCCCCTAAATGTAACGTGGCGAACTTGATTGTTTCTTCCTCAGACATAGGTCGAAGCGTCAGGAAAGTGTCCAGCTAATGAATCCAAGACTGTGCTGTCACCTTGCCGCTACCATCAAAGTAAGGTAGGGTGATCTTGTTGGCCACATGCTTCAAGTCCCTATTCTGGTTGTGAGGCCTATTCCCTTGTCAAGCTCTGTAATAGCCCATCCTTGCTTGAAAAAATTGATCAAAGTGCATGAGCTCATGTGCCTCGAGTGTTAGTTGCCACCACTCATCATGTGCAGCCATATATGCATCTGTAAAGGTTGGTTGCTCAACCTCTTCAATATTCTCCTCCGCTCGCTCTTCCCTTAGAAAAGTGGGTCGAGTAGGCATGTCCACAGTCTAGGATGGTGCTCTCTGTACTCTGTGTGACCCTACTACACTCCTGTCATCATCTTGATCCTGACGTTGCCTCCTAGGTAAATTCAATTGCTGCAAGGTATTTGAGAGCTGCTGCAGTACACTAGCTACCTGCTGCTAACCAACTCGTAAATCCCTCAAAGTCTCTCTCACTTTTCTGTCACCATCTCTATCCTCATCTCTCCTTTCATTCTTGTGTGGACCCTCTTCTGATCTATCCCCCATATCTTTCAAAGGTTCCTTTGCAAATGGATTATCTCTTTGTCAATTTTCCTCTGATTCTCCTTTACTGCATGTGAAATATTTGTGGTGACTACTCATGTGCCTTCAACCCTCCAAGATGGCAGGATATTGGCTCTTATACGAATGTAGTAACACTTCGTGCCCTAAATTTTGTGACTTGCCTATATTTTTATCTCTTTGCAATTTTTTGTGTTTTACAAGGGTTTTCAGATTTTGTGTAGTAGGCCAGGCGTCTCTAAATTCTTGAGCTGACACAATTTGATGTTTTGAATGTTTTTCTATTACTGTTTGTGAAATTTTCTTCCAAACATATACTCAGCAATATTAAAGAATACTTGCAAAAACTAAACAATTATTCTATCTCATGCAAGTTAATGTAAACATAGCTGCAAAACCCTTCTTTTTGTATATATAATTATTCAGATCTGATGTTCAAGTTTGTAATACAAGTAATCTATTCTCTAAATTATTTTCAATACATAGCAAATCTAGAATGACCATACCCAAAGTTATAGCCCTCAAAACGTAGGTCTGATTTTTATAACAACAACTGTAATTAGCAGATTTTTTCAACCGCGTAGCCTTTGATCAACTTTCTACAATTTGATTAATTTTTTTCTCCACCATATTTTAAGGCTGCCTTCTAGGTTAAACCTAGCTGCCGCCTTAACAAGGAACCTGGCCCAAATTGGAAGGTGTTTCAACCTAGGAGAAAAATTCCCTAGGGTTTGACTGTATGAACCTAGCAGCAACTAAAATCTCCTCCACAAATCTGATCAAATGGATAACCCTTGCTGGTATTTTCTGTCAACAATCAATCCTCAAAATTTGGAACAAACTATCATAAAATTCCTGAAAACTCACTCTTTTTTCCTCAACACTGTAGCGGGTACTATTCACACAGATATTGTTCATGCGGGTACTGTTCACATGGGTACTATAGCAGAAAATAAAATTTTACAATCTACTCTTTAATAGCTAACAATGATGAAACTTTAGGTCTGTAGTTTGATCAATCTTCAAACCCTTGCTTAAACTCCACCTTTTAGCACAAATAAAACAACTGTATGATGCCCTCCTGATACCTAATTCAGGAGATATTTCACTACTTCAAAAAGCTGCACAAATGGAGAGTTAATGTTCTCTGATGGAAAACTGATTTCAGAAGCCCTTGGCTTCCTCTCTCAGAGAAAACTCATCAACACCAATGCTCAACAACAATCACAATCCAATACCTCCAAAATAACTCCCAAATAAAATATATAGCCCTTCATGAGAAATTCAAATTTCTCAAACAAGGCAATTTAATAATATTCAAATATCATTTATTTGCATCTTTTAATATTTCCTTCGACTTAGGAGGGTATGTGCAGGATCATGATGGGCCAAAAAGTGGCAATATGATGGGTATGTGGCTGACGACTATTTTTTTACCCAAAATTGATGAAACGAAAAGAGTTTTTAAAGGAGATTCTCTCAGCTTTCCACTGATATAAATTATGCTTTACTTTGAATTTAAAAAGTAATTACTATTAATTTTCTATTCAAATTACGACTAAAGTCTTGATTGATAGGATGATTGAAAAACATCCATAGCTTTCAAATGGTGTCACATTTTATGCTTTGCATAATATAGGATTAAAAAAAAGAAAAATTTAATTTCATGATGTTTTGACCAAGTTAAGGTGGTCAGACATACAAGTTTTTATATTTTTTAAAAAGTTGTAATAAAAAATTCATAATTAATTATTTACTTGGAAAAAAATTACAAAAAAATATGCATCACATCGTGGCATGAGTCCTCTACTTATATCTAAAATATTATAAAAAAATATTATCATTTTATTGTGGTTAATGTGGTCAGACAGACACCTACTTCTTATTTTTTCCCTGAAATTTAAGTACCACTACATTAAAATTTCAATTTTTTACCAAATAGATTTAAAAACAAAAAAACAAACCTAGTAGATTAGAAACTACATTCAATTTTCTATAGATTTTATTCTTACATATTTTTGAAATAATATAGATAACCTATTCAAATTTTTACGTCAAGTTTTCTAACTCTATTTTTTTTGAATTTTTTGCCACTTAAGGGTTTGTTTTTTCCATGATGATCCTACACATACCCAAGAGTTGGCACTAAAAATTAATTCATTTATTTGGCCCCCTTTTAATGACGTTTTGACCCTCAAGTTATAACATTAAAATATAACCTTTTAATTAATTAATGTTATTTGAGCCAAATAACATTAATAACTTCTTAAATTCATCATTTCTTAACACGCCATCTGAACTGGGGACTCATCTGATAATTCTCCATTCGATTACAGGCCTTACTAAAAATAGTAAGGATCCCATTCTGTCCAAGTCCAACTTACTATAAATAGTAAGTTGAGCCAACTAAGTCTCGGAAGCCTCGAGCGAAAGCCAAAGCTACAAGTTTCTGAACACTGGAGATGATACAATCCCCCAAAAGACCCTCTAACCAACCCTATTAGCCTACGAGAGTCAAATTATAGGCTAATATCCTCTGACAACTGATGTCAACAAAAAGGGGACATTACAACAGAGCATTTGTAACGGTTTCAACCTTTCTTTTTTATGTATTCAGGTCCTTGGAGCCTTATGCAATTGTAGAATGCCTCTTAGCGTAATAAAAAAGCTAATGTAAAACCTATATTGCATACCTTAGAAATACATGAAGTAGCAAGGAAGATGATGTGTAGAACTTAAAGCTACACTTTTAGAATGATATGTATGTAAAATTGACACCATTGTATAACCAAGAATATTTACTAAGGTAGGATATGAATGCCTACAAATAAAGGGTGTACAATATTTGGTAAAAATTATATCAGCCATAGTAAAATAATTTTCTTTTAAAAATTTCTTTACGATTACAACAATTATAATATCAAGGGAATATTAATCAAATAGTTATGAGAAAAATGTTGTAGTTCTTAATAGTTCCAACTATATATGATGGGTGATGGGATCAGTTGTCTTCGCTCGTCAATTATTTTGACAAATGGGTGAACTAAGAGAGTTAGGTTGAAGAACTCAGAGCATTGGTGGATATAGAGGAGATAAGGTGAAGCTTCAGGAGGAAATTTCCACCATGCATAGTAACCAGGATAAAACCTTGAAGTGTCTTCAAGATGTTGTGGACTCCAGTAAGGAGATTGTCAAAAACACCATGATTACTATCCAATTTTTTCAACAAGAACTTCAGAATAGTCATGTTAAAAGGGCCAAAGAGGATAGTCAAAATGTTGGTCACTCCAAGCAAAAAGGAAAGAAAGGGGGTAGCTTTGCTTCGCCCAATACAAAGGAGGTCTAGCCCACCCACAAGGGGCCTTTGTCCTTTGAGGAGAAACTCCATTTCCTGGTTAAGGAGTGGCAGGCCATTAGTGGCCTTAAGCTACTGGGAGACTAGTAGCTTGTCTGGTCTCTTGCTAGTCCTATCCTATGTTTTGTTTTATTTTTTGTTGTTAGTTTATTTGTAGTTGCTCTTTTTTTCATTTTTGGGTGTCTCACTTCTCGTGAGCCCCCTCACTAGGCCTCTATGGCCATTTTGTAAATAGGTACAATCCCTTCCCAACTTTAATCTACTGAAAATAGTTCCAATTATATAGGGGAGAGGGGCTCATAGTGGAGCAACCTAACTTTGCATTTTTCAAAATCTTACGTGGAATTTTTAAATCACTCCTAATTGTGTACAACAGTTTATTTGGCAACTCACTTGCTTCTAACTAGATTTTTAGGGCCACATCAACATGTTTTTTGTTGAGGTGTCCAAAAAGACCCAAAAAAAAGTGAGACTGATAGTTGTACACTACGTCATGTTTTATTGGTGCATTATGTGACATCGCATGATTTGGTTTTTTGTGTACTTTATGGGTAAAAATTGTTTTACAATTGGATATTAAGATGCTCCACTATGGAGCCCATTCAAGACTACTTTTGTCCCCACTATTAGATCCCGCTCCACTATGAAACTCTCTCTAAAAATAATTATTAAAGTAACACCATCTATTATAAATATTTGATCTATTTACTAGAGTATCTATATTATGTGTATCTATAAATTGAATACCTAAACATGTAACCACAAAGCTCAAATTCATTGAATTTTCCTCTGTTCCATGTCTTCAAAAAAGCAAGAGTTGTGGGAGGGTAAAGGAGAATATACATCTTAGTTCAAGCAACCTTACTTGAATGAGATCTAACAGATGGAAACGTGGAAAAGAATACAATCAGAAAACACAGTTAACTTGTCTCTGTAGATGAAATGCGTGTTTTGTTTGTATTACTATATTGACAACCGGTAATTATGTGACAAGTATCATCAAATTATTTAAGTTGTAGTGAAATGAAAAACATAGGAGGGAAGGACACCGAGGGCTTCCAAAACTGTTGAAGATGAGGTTGATTGACTTTTCATTTGTTTGGGGTTGAAGTTCAAGAATCCCAAATTGGGAGGAACTTTGCATTCAAGTAATTGAACATGTGAGAAATAGTGATGGATGAGGAACTTTGCAATCCCAAAAGAAACATTGAAAAAGGCAATTAGCTTCTTTTGCTTATGATTTTAAGCATTTTTTAAGAAAATTATATCAATATAACTCAAAATTTTCAGAAAGATTTCCTAGTACAGCCAATAATTTAATAGTTTCTTCTTTTTTAAATTATGGAGATCTACTTTTGATAAAACTTCACTTAAACTTGAAAATCTTTGAAACTAAGAGAATATTAGAAATATTTTATTATTTTTTCTTAATTTGTTAGTAGAGTATTGTTTTATATATATTAGTCTGATTTTTTATCTTTTGAATTATTGTTTATATTTTTAAATTTTTGTCTGTATTTTTCTTTCAGTTATTCACAAGTCAATAGTGAGTGTTTTTAAGGAAATTTTCTTTTATTTTAGTGATAAAAGGAGGTTGGTCAGGTCTCTTGGAATCTTGGATTAAGTTATATCATCCATGAAATTATCCTTACACAAAGAATATGGTTGATCATCTATCTCTTCATTCTAAGAAATTAAATTGAAAGAGATACTTCAATAATAAAAATTATCTCCAACTTCTTTGGGTAAATAGATTGATAAAAAATATTCCTTTTCTTATTTGGATAAATTGTGTAATGATGCAACTTTGATTCATGACACTAATTAGTGTTTGAAGAAGACTTCCTTCTAAATTGATCTTTCACATACTCATAAATATGTCACAAAAATCTACCATTCTTTTTCAAAGCAATGGATTTCGACAACCTCTTATCCAAATCCATTTAAACACAGATTTGAGCATAAGTAGTATGAAAATACTCAAAGTTTTCAAGAGACACATCCAAACATTTATCTAATCTCATTTCCAATAACTCTTAGTTTAGAACCACACCAAAATTATATGGATATATACAAAAGGCACACCCAAATAAGTATGATAGAAAAAAAATCATGAAGGGGCTAGAAAGATTGATACCAAGGTTTCAAAACTCAAAAATGTAATCTTCCAAAACCACATCCTTGAATTGAGAAGCAATTATTTTTATCTTCTTATGATTCAAATGTAATAATAAAGAAACCATATGTTCACAATAAATATCAACTCTTGCTATGTCACCAATGATTTCCATAATTCTAAAACCACTCACACAAACTATTTTAATTTAGCAAAAATAATGAACTCACCAATTTCTTATATTAGAGATGATTGTGCATATTTTATAGAGTTTGTGCAAGGTTTCTATCAGATGTTCTATAGTAATTTGAGTAGTAAGAACATGATATTTGGTTAGCATATCATATGGTCAGATAATTGTACATTACAATTCAAAAACTTGTGATTGTTTTAGTGGTTGAGTAGGATGCATAAGATGGGTGATATTCAACATATGTAAAATTCATCTGAAGTTAGATATGGAAAAAGGGAACATGATGGTGCAAAAAAATCTATTAAAATAGTCTTACAATAAGAAGAGTTGAAGTACAAAAATAGTGTAAAGTTGACAAATGTAATACCCATCACTAAATAGTGTAACTCTATAATGATTCTAAATAATGAAGATAAGTCTATAGTTCATAGATTCTTTTGGTTGGTAGAAGAAACCAAAATTATAAAATATGAATATTATTGTACAACATATGAAAAAATCACCGCCGACAATTCACCAATGAAAAATTCACCGCCAACAATTCACCGTGGGAAAATTCATTGCCATGACAAAATCACCGCCAAGTAAAATTCATCGCCAGCAATTCATAGTGGTGGAAAATTAACCGCATTAATATTTCTTAATATATATTTTGATAACTTTGAAAAAAAATTTACAAAAGAATAATTTTCATAAATCATAAATCATTTTTATTATCATAAATAAAATTATTCTTTTGCAAAAAACATTCAAATTTTTTGGAATATATATTAAAAAATGTTAATGTGGTTAATTTTCCATGGTGATGAATAGCTGGTAGTGAATTTTACTTGGTGGTGAATTTTCCCACAATGAATTATTAGCAGTGAATTTTCCGCAGTGAATTATTGGCGGTGAATTTTCCTAGAGCCTTATTGTACATTGACATGGTCAAGTGACTTCCACTCATTTAGAAGCTCGAATGTAGGTTTATAGACTATTCATATGAGGTGGATAATGTTGTTTTGTTCTTCACATGTGTAGATTTTACTTGGAATCAGTATGGTTTAAAAGAGGGTTAATGGATGACCTGCTAGACATGTTTAAGCCTATTCAAGACATATTAACTTCCAAGAGCACTACAAATCATAGAGACGAAATCATCATTTGAATTTGATCATATTTAAGATCTAGTTCAACCAAGCATTATAGATGTATTATTTAATAAAAAGTAATATTTTATCTTATTATGTAGTATATCTTAGTAAATACATAATTAAATGTAGGGCATGTTTAAATAGTTTATGTAGATGAATATAACAAAAAAAGAACAAATTATTATTTGTGTCACTATATTGAGACAAAAAATACATTGAAAGCCATTATCATAGATGAAGAAGAAATTTGATAACCTATAGGATTGATGGTTGTTATTGGAACATGTCTTTAAAGAAAGTAACAAATGAAGAATTTCAATGTGGATGTTCAAGGACTTTTTTTATTTTATTTAAGGGGTAAACACTTTTGACTGGAGCTATGAACCGGAATACATCCATTCAACAATACCACCCCAATGGGGTTTGAACCTTGGTGGCAAGAACAACAATGCCACCTTTAAACCATCACACCATGCCAATACCGGCAGATATTCAAGGACTTTGACACATACAAAAATTCTTCATTATTCTATCCTCATTGAGGCATCAAATATTCAATTGATCAAATATGGATGTAGACCATTGAATAGAAACTTGTGGAAAGTTTACAAGTCTAACCATGAAGGAATACTTGGCACAATAAAGAGTAGAGTAGATCTAAATGGTTCATTGGATTGAATTGGTCGAATGTCACAAAGTTTGTACATAGTTTGTAAGTATGTTATTTAATGCTTAATTTATTTGATTTTAGTATCTTATTTACTTCTTAATTTATTTTATTTAAGAATGTTATGTAGTTTTTAATATAGGACTTTGATTTGAGAATATTATTGACTGAACTTAAAATGTAAGTTAGTGGTGCCAAAAAATCTTCCACCTTCTTATGGTTGGTGTTGTTAATAGGTAATGTAATATTCTTGAAGCAAAGAGAAGCTCACTTTTTTAAAAAAATTAGTAAATAGGTCTCCAAACCTTACATTGTATTTTTTGCTATCTATTTAAAGAGATAAAATCAAAACCTATTCAAGTATGTTTTTCTCCCACTTAAATATGTTCATGAAAAAGTATCTTCGTCACATATGTAGATTTGGTACAACTTCCAAGATATCAAATCATCATTAATATTGCATATGTTTTAGCATCCTCCCATTAGATGTAACGCCCCGCCAAGGAACCCCAGAGGACAACACTAACTATGGCACAATAATAGAACAATATTTTTTTTAAAGGAAATAGAAATGAAATACATAACATAACATAACATATAATCTAAACCTAGGTCCTCTAAGGTTCCATGACTGCACTACTCACATAACTATCAACCAAGATAACTAGAATCATTTCATTAACTACTACGATAACATGATTAATCTAACAAATAGAGTTCATTTTAAATCACCACATCATATGATTCTACATTATGTATTTCCATAACATGTCATTGGGAAAACATCATTAAAGATCATTGCAAAATACATCACTTAACAATATTCATTACAAGAGAGTTCATCAATATCTATTACAACATTACAACATTTACAACAATGCTTCCTCAAGTACTTGTGGGAAGAATTCAAATTATTACAATAATAGATACAACTGATATACAATACAAAACATATACATAAAATATAGTCCTCTCAAACTGGAATTGGAACTAGAATTCGCTACACAAGGAACAACCTCCACGTACACGAACAAAAACACGCAACAAGGATAACCAATGGAGGAAAAAGCACCAAACTCCCAACCATGTGGAACCCTAAGGTCCACCCCCCATGCCAGGAGATAACACAAGGTCCCACTATGACAAACAGTTAGGAAAGCAACAAGCTAACACAAACATGGGAAATACATGACTTCAACACAACACTGCTAACAACAAAACATCACTTACAATATTGACTTCACTTCTAGAGGCACACACTCAATAGAAGGAGAAAATACAACCAAGGAATGCTAGACTACAATAGGGAAGAGTGTCATCACATAGCTTGATATGGTTATCCAATGGTAGATCTTCCTAGGTTCCCGACCCCCATCCTGGGTTATCCTGGCAGCCTCTCCCAATCCTCGACCCCCATACAAACTCATGTGGAATCAACATTCCTTTCATGAGGACAAGACAATTGATCTTGCAATTCTAGGCTTTCTCATCTCATCTCAAGCCTAAACGAGCACTTGATCCATGAGTGAGGCATGCATTATCTTGACTAATGTGAATTCTACCCATCCTCCTAATTCATTATTAAGGTTATCACTGGATTAAGAAACCCTCTAATGGGTTATCCTGGGCACCACTTTGGGTCTTGGCCCCCATTGAGAGCCACTCCCCCTACTTGCAACTAGTAAACCCTACACACCAAGCAAGGCATTAACCATCTTGTTCACTTAAGATAATTACATGAATCCAATACACAGAGCAAGGCATTGACCATCTTGCCCACATATCACAATCACAAGAGTCTATTCACATTGTAAGGCATTGTCCCTCTTGCACACGACTCAAACATTACCAACTCACTACCAAGTGAAACAATCATAAAAAACATACAAAAAATACTCCCTCCTAGGCCTTTGGAAACCAGCTTTAACAACATAACACAAAGGACTCCCACTTTTAAACAATTATCAAGATCACTCCAATTTCCAATAGTCAACCACAATATTTTTTACAAGCAATCACTCAAACATTACAACCATGAAATATACATTGTTTTCACATTTAAAATTACTCTTTAACTTAACCACATAATTCACTTAATGGTCACTTAACACAAAAATTCATAATTAACTATAACAACAATGATTCTAAATAACTAATTTCATAGTGAGTTTCACATCAACCATAAAATAATTATGAAAGAATTCAACATTCATTAATTAACAAAAGATAATCTAATTCATTTATTTAAACGAATGTTTTAATTATCTAATTATAAATGGGTATGTGCAAGATCATCATGGAAAAAATAGGCCCTTAAGTGGTGAAAAATTCAGAAAAATTAGAGTTAGACAACTTGACATAAAAATTTGAATAAGTTATCTATATTATTTCAAAAATATGTAAGAATAGAATATGTATCAAATTGAATGTAGTTTATAAACTACTATGTTTATTAAAAAAAAAAAATCTATTTGGTGGAAATTTGAAATTTCAATGCAGTAGTACTTAAATTTTAGGGAAAAAAAGAAGTAGGTGTTTGTTTGACCACTAACCATAATAAAATGATAATGTTTTTTAATCTTTTTTAGATATAAGTAGAGGACTCATGTCTTGATGTGATGCATATTTTTTGTAATTTTTTCCAAGTAAATAATTAATTATGAATTTTTATTACAACTTTTAAAAATATAAAAAATCATTATGTCTAACCACCTTAAATTGGTCAAAACTTCATGATTTTTTTTTTTTTAATCCAATAGTATTTGAAGCATAGAATGTGACATGTTTGGATTCAAAAATGTGATACCATTTGAAAGATATAGATGTTTTTCAATTAGCCTATCAATCAGGACTTTAGTCATAATTCAAATTAAAAATGAATTATAATTATTTATTAAATTCAAAGTAAAGCATAATTTATATTGGTGGAAAGATGAGAATCTCCTTTAAAAACCCTTTTTGTTTCATCAATTTTGGGTAAGAGAAAAGTCATCAGCCACATACCCTACACATACCTATCATATCACCACTTTTGGCCCATCATGATCCTGCACATACCCAAATAAATCAATTCACTCTACTTAACTTCCCAATACACTTATCTAGCATAATCAATTAATTACAAAAGTAGAATTATTCTTTTATTGAAATAATAATACATATATGTGTATATTATTAACAAAATGCAGTTTTCAACAATATATCAATTATAATACATGGCAACATACATATATATTTATATATACATATACATAATTTAATGCCAAATATACTCATCAAACATAAAGCATAATAGTTGAGTTCCAAACACAATGTGCTTTCATCAAATAAAATGAATTGAATACACATTGCAAAGTATCAAATACAAGCATATGATATGTTCATCAAAACAAAACACACTACAAATATCAAATACCGGTAGATATAAATCGTAGTTTATAGTATGAGATCACTATACAAATATCGAATACCAAACATATACATTGCATTACCAAGCATTGAATACCATAAAAGATAACCATCGAATGAAATCAGAATAATAAGTATGAAACACAACATAGCCACCGAGTGGAAATCAAAATACCAAGCATAATTATATTCACCAAATTAAAACACAACACCAAGTATCATTGTAAATAGAATGAAATCTCCATGTAGTAGGAATTCCAAATATTAAACATGACCCATACAAGTATCGATGGACGAGCATGTAAAATATCCAATTTCAAGGTATCGAATCCATAATGAATTAAATGTAAATCATATTGCAAGTATTGAATGCCGAAGTATGACCATCAAAATGAATTTGAAACATTCGGCTGAGTATAAAACGCAGGGAATAAAACTTAGTTTCCAAGGTGCATCCAAAGCAGCCATTCCACAAGGAAAAGTAGGGGAAGGTAGGGAAAATTTTGTCGGCCAAGGTTGGCTGGGCGCATAGGGACTACTTGGTAGACTGCCCAAAGAGATCCCATCTCAAAGAGAATACAATAACAAGATATGTGCAATAGTTTTGTTAAAGAGCCTTAGAAAATTTTAGGAAAATTAACTAACTGGGGAAAATAAATGAGGGTTGTAGGGGTACAAGATATACACAAAACATACTAGCTAGAAAAGCTTTAAATAACTTTCAAGGAGTGTGATTGGCAGGTGTAGATCAATGATTACAAGGTAGACATGAAAACAACTTAGGGAACTTTCAAGAATGCATTTGGTAGGTGTAGTGGAATGCCATATCATGGAATGCAATGACTATAGAATATGCTTAGAAAATTACTTGTTAAAAGGTTTAAGAATTCCTCACAAATACACTGGCAGGAGGAAAGGATGTCGTGCATAAAATGCATTGTAACGCCCCGCTACGCAACCCTAGAGGAAGTTGCAATTAACTACTCAAACGTACTAATTTTTTTTTGTTTAAGTACAATTAACATGCAAGTTCACTACCCATTGCCAACAACCTCTAGGGTTACAAGACTGAGTTTACTTAAAACCCAAACAAGAAACATGAATTGAAACCATAACATTTAATTACTTAATAAATTAAGTACACATACATTCCATACATGATAAATTACATCAAAGCATAAGAGATACCACATGTTTCCAAATAACGATAATTTAACAATAAGATTACAACTCTCATTCCCCGAATGAGGTAAATCTAAAAATCATGATTACATATTACATATTCCACCTTGATAACAAATGAGGGGTAATAAATTACAATAACAACTGAAATGAATGAAGCATGAAATGAAACTGGATCCCACGAGCTCTCCAACTGGAAATATCATCCACACGAACAAGAAGAAGACCCAACAGATTAAGGTTCACGTTCCACCCAACCATGTGATACCCAAAGGCTCACCCCCCATGCTAGGAGATAGTAACAAGGAATCCTATACAAGACCATCCACCTCTAGACACAGGCTAACTCACACTAACACAACCAATCACATAATCCATACACCCATACGAATAACACAAGTACAACTCTAACATCACTGACATAAGTCACATTGCTTCTAGAAATAAAATAGATTGAGTGTGTTAAGAAACCATACACACAAAATCACGTACCAACTGTTGTCGTAGAAAGAGTGTCATCACACAGCTCAACATGGGATATCCTTTGGGAATCTTCATAGGCTCTGACCCCACTATGGGATATCTTGGTGGCCTCAACCAAATCCCGACACCCATACTCACTCACATGGAATCAAATACCTCTCATAAATACAAGATAGATGACCTTGCTATTCTAGGCCTTCCCACTCATCCCAAGCCTATACTAGCACTTGTGTCTATGAGTGAGGCTAAATTATCTTGATTAGTGTGAAATACTACCCAAACTTCTAAGTATGTTGTTTTAGTTATCACTTGATTAAACCACCTCTGAAGGTTACCCAGTTTACCTCTTTGGGCTCTGGCACCTAATAGAAGCCACTCTTCTACTTGACAACACATACAAACCAATCACCAAGGGACTCCCAAGTGCATACTAACAAGAAAAAACCACTCCAACTCTAGGAGGACACATAATGAAAACTCACTCCAAACACTGGAGGCAACAAAACACATAATCCACTCCTTCCAAAGGAGGCACAAACCACATAAACCACTCCTAATCCAAAGGAGGCACAAACCATCCCCGTTCCTGAAAACCGGGTATCTAACTGGATACATTTAAATGCGCTACCCAAGGAAATTCAAAGGTTGACTAACACATTACGACAAGCCACACAATTACACGAAAACCTATCTGGAAGACTTAGTAGGAATATAAAATGGTTTTTTTTTAAATATATATTTAAATAATATTTAAATATTTAAATATATGGATTTTAAGATGATTATTCTATTATCATATATTGAAATAAAATTGACTTTATAATAAATTTTTTTATTTAAAAAATTGATTATTATTATTATGTGTAATTGGAGAAAACATAATTAAATTATTAGTTTAAGTTCCTTAACGTTGTCAATATAATTTTAATTACTTTTGAGTAGTTGAAAATAATGTTAATTATTTTTATTTGATTACATGCAATATGTTATCGCCTTGCTTGGATTTAGGAAATCCTAAAGTAGGATAATAATTTTCCTAATTTTTCTTTTCGTTATGAAATCTCCCTCTTTCTTGATGATTGGACAAGTAGAGTTATTTGTTATGTAAGTCTTCCATATGGGTTTTCGTGTAATTGTGTGGGTTGTCATAATGTGTTAGTCAACCTTTGAATTGCCTTGGGTAGCGTGTTTAAATGTATCCAGTTAGATACTTGGTTTTCAAGAACAGGGATGGTTTGTGCCTCCTTTGGATTAGGAGTGGTTTATGTGGTTTGTGCCTCCTTTGGAAGGAGTGGATAATGTGTTTTGTCGCCTCCAGTGCTTGGAGTGAGTTTTCATTATGTGTCCTCCTAGAATTGGAGTGGTTTTGTCTTGTTAGTATGCACTTGGGAGTCCCTTGGTGATTGGTTTGTATGTGTTGTCAAGTAGAAGAGTGGCTTCTATTAGGCACCAGAGCCCAAAGAGGTAAACTAGGTAACCTTCGGAGGTGGTTTAATCAAGTGATAACTAAAACAACATACTTAGAATTTTTGGTAGTATTTCACACTAATCAAGATAATTTAGCCTCACTCATAGACACAAGTGCTAGTATAGGCTTGGGATGAGTGGGAAGGCCTAGAATAGCAACCTGGTCATCTATCTTGTCTTTACGAGAGGTATTTGATTCCGCATGAGTGAGTATGGGTGTTAGGATTCGGTTGAGGCCACCAGGATATACCATAGTGGGGGCTGGAGTCTATGAAGATTCCCAGAGGATATCCCATGTCAAGCTGTGTGATGACACTCTTTCTATGACAACAGTTGGTACGTGATTTTGTGTGTATTGTTTCTTAACATACTCGATCTGTTTTATTTCTAGAAGCAATGTGACTTATGTCAGTGATGTTAGAGTTGTACTTGTGTTATTCGTATGGGTGTATGGATTATGTGATTGGTTGTGTCAGTGTGAGTTAGCCTCTGTCTAGAGGTGGATGGTCTTATATAGGATTCCTTGTTACTATCTCCTAGCATGGGGGGTGAGCCTTTGGGTATCACATGGTTGGGTGGAACGTGCACCTTAATCCGTTGGGTCTTCTTCTTGTTCGTGTGGATAAGATTTCCAGTTGGAGAGCTCGTGGGATCTAGTTTCATTTCATGCTTCATTCATTTTAGTTGTTATTGTAATTTATTACCCCTCATTTGTTATCGAGGTGGAATATGTAATAAGTAATCATGCTTTTTCGATTTACCTCATTCGGGGAATGAGAGTTGTAATCTTATTGTTAAATTATCGTTATTTGGAAACATGTGGTATCTCTTATGCTTTGATGTGATTTATCATGTATGGAATGTATGTGTACTTAATTTATTAAGTAATTAAATGTTATGGTTTCAATTCATGTTTCTTGTTTGGGTTTTAAGTAAACTCAGTCTCGTAACCCTAGAGGTTGTTGGCAATGGGTAGTGAACTTGCATGTTAATTGTACTTAAACAAAAAAAAAATTAGTACGTTTGAGTAGTTAATTGCAACTTTCTCTAGGGTTGCGTGGCGGGGTGTTACATGCATGATAGCAAAATATATGCACTATACAGAATTGAAGAGGAGAGTTTATTGAAAACTTCAAGAATGAAATTGGTATATGTAAATAAATGATTTCTCAGGAATGTTGTGAATACATGATATGCATAAAATATATTTGCACTATGATTATAAAGAAATCGATTAAATTGTTAAAAAATCAAATAATAACACTATCATTTAAGAGAAATGACAACTCATCTGTAAATTCGATTTCCCCAAATTGATTTGATACAATGTCTTTCTTCACCTATCCTCCTACGTTCCTCCAATGATAACTTTAAGAAACCCCCCTCAAGAAAAGATATAAAATCAAGTGGCAAATATTTCAATTTTTTAGGGAAAAATATTAATTTCTATTGGCGAATCTTTCCTTTTTTTTGAACAAATATTAATTTTATTGGAAATTATTTTTTACATCAATAAAATTTTGTAGAAAATTTTGGCAAATTTTGAAAAATAATAGGAAAATACATTAATTATGATGGCGAATCTATCCAATCTAAAAATAATTCTCATGGAACAGTAGGGGCCCGAGGGGGGAAATTATCGATGGGTTGAAGCGGTAGACTATAATATTTACTTTCCACCATTATTTTAAAATATAATATATGGCTCTCATTGTGTTCTGCAAGTTAAAATATACCCATGATCTATAATTCTCATGGGGTTCAAAATTGCTTTCAAATCATTGATTTAATGACCCTCATTGTACTCTATAAGGTAAAATTTACCCACAATCTATAATGCTCATGAGACCTAAAATTGTGGGGCCCATGAGCATTACAGATCATGGGTACAATTTTACCTCGTGGAATACAAGAGTCATCAGATTATATTATAAAACAATGGTGGAAACTAAGGATTAGAAATATGGTCCTAAATCAACTAATAATTATGATATACTATTGGTGAATTAATATAAATTTCTACTATAATTTATAAAATTTAGGAAAATCCGATCTAATCATGCATCAAATATTGGCATGAATTTTTGAGTTAAATTTTTTAATAAAATAAATTATTTGGCGATTTAAATAAAGACTATAGTAAAATTTTGAAAAAATGTGGTGATTCAAGTTACATTGTAGCTCAAACTATTAGCAAATTTTGGATTCCCAAATTTCAACTATTAGCCAATTGGTGAATATTAGCTACTAAAAAGATCATTTTGTTCCTCCCTTCCAAGAATCTATGATGGAATGGAATTATTTTATAGAAATTTTCTTCCCAAAACCCTGAACCAATTTTCTCCCAGAATCCCCATTTTCCACAACAACCACAATATGTGAAATTTTATAGAAAAATAACTCCCCTCCCAAAAACCGAGTCCAAGATTTCCCGAAAAGGAAAAATATTAATAAGAAGAAGGTTGTACATTTCCGAAACCAAAAATCCAACAAAATCTCACAAAATCTCCCAAAAAACATTAAGTTTCTTTTTCGATAGTCTGTTCAAAGGTGTGCATTATCTGCATGAAATTTTTTTCTATTTTTTAATATTATTTTTACTATTTACTAATTATAACATTCTATTTAAATTTTATTTTATTTTAATATCACATTACACATTTAATTTATTATAACCTATGATTATTAATAAATACATTTATGTTTATCTATCAAAGTACCTTTTACTTAGGAACTTATTTATAATACATCAAATAATCAAAACATTTATCAAGCAAGTATTAAATTAAGCAAATCAAATGTCAAACAATTATCTAAACCTTAACCAAGGTCGAGAAGCAAGACCAACTAACCACAGTCAACACTAACACACTAACAAGGTATTGGACCAGATACTCATCTTCTTCGAGGATGATGGCTCGGGTATGGGACCAAGTGTTATCTCTGATCAATCATTCCATTGGATTTAAGGCACGCTCAAACCCGCCGATTCAAGTGGAGTTGATGCCTAGTACCTGCAGCTTGTAGCACACAAACATCTTTGCATATATATATATATATAATCATCACATACCTAGTGAAAGGAAATCAAAACATCGTAGGGTTGTCACAAGCGAGAAAAATGGCATCCTTCCCTCCACACCTAAATAGCATAATTTAAAAGTGCCATATAATATAAGTATCTTTGGCACAACTATGTTTAGAATAGCTAAAAAATTAAGGGAAGTTAAAAGTAACTTGAAAAATGGAAAAAAGAGTCCTTTGGGAACATCTTCAGGATCAAGTCTGATCTTCAGATGGATCTAGGGGAGATTCAATATAAAATCCAGAAGGAGGGATATTTGAATGATACAAAGGAAAGAGAAAATGAGCTACTGAGTAAGATGCATGACATTATCGGAAAGGAGGAGGAGTTCTAGAGGCAAAGATCTAGAGCTTTATGGTTATCTGCAGGTGACAAAAATACCAAGAACTTTCATCTATCGACATCAAAACACAGGCTCTATTAACAGAATATCTTAGATTGATGTGAATGTTACGAGGTATGAGGAGGAGGAGGATATTAGAAAGCATGCTATTTTATTCTTTAAAAATATTCTTTCTGAAAACGATGAAAATAACCAAAATGATCAGGACCATTTAATAGAGGCTATACCTAAAGTGATCAATCAGGAAAATAACACTATGTTGTCTGCTATTCCTACCAATGAGGAAGTCAAGAAGGCTGTTTTCTCTTTTGATGGAAGTAAAGCCCCGGGTCCGGATGGGTTCCCTTTGTTTTTCTTCCAATGGTTCTGGGAGATTGTTGGAGACGATGTAGTGAATTATGTTAAATAATTTTTTGGATCCAAAAGTCTCCTAAGAGAATTGAATGCAACTTTCCTGGTTGTTCTAATCCCTAAGAAGTCTGGAGCAATGAACTTTGAGACCTTCAGACCCATAAGTCTCTGTAACTCGATCTATAAAATCATCTTGAAGGTTTTGACTTCAAGATTCTTAATTCTCTTGCCAACTTTGATTTCACCTCAACATAATGGATTTGTCCCTAGTAGACAAATCCTTGACTCTATTGTTTCTGTGCATGATAATATCCATTCCTTGGTTGAATCTAAGACTGAAGGATTTTTGTTGAAGCTTGATATCTCAAAGGCCTATGACAGAGTTGACTGGATTTTCTTATTTAAAATTTTAAAGGCTTTTAGGTTTTGCAATAGGATTCTTCAAATGGTGGAACATCTTGTGTCAACTACTTCTATTTCTATTCTGGTGAATGGATCCCCTATGACTTTCTTCCAAAGTTCCAGAGGTCTAAGACAGGGTGATCCTATTTCTCCTATTTTATTAACTATCATGGCAGAAAGTCTTGGAAGAAATCTGAAATGGTTGATTGACAATAGATCCCTTCTTGGTCTTAATCCTTCCTCAAGTAACCTGGTTTGTTCTCATCAACAATTTGTTGATGATACTATGTTTTTGGGTAAATCCTCAGTCTCAGAAGGAAAAACTTTGAAATCTATGCTCAATAAATATGGGAGAGCATCTGGACAGCTGATTAATAATAATAAAAGTTCTCTTTTCTTCTTCAACACACCGACTCACAAACATACCAAAATTGCCAGAATCCTTGGTTGTAGGGTGGATTCCTTGCTTGCCACCTATCTTGGATTCCCCTTAAGCATTAAACCCCCTGAATCCTTTTGGATTTCATTGGTTGAGAGGTTTTACAAGAAACTTGCTGGTTGGAAAGGAGCTCTGTTAAGTCAAGCGGGTAAACTTCAACTCCTCAAAGCGTCTCTTCAATTTTTTTTGATCTATTCTCTGAGCCTCTTTAAGATTCCTGCTAAGTTTGCAGATGCCATAGAAAAGAGTCAAAAAATATTTCTTTGGTTGGGTGTTGAAGAAAAGAAAAGACTACCTTTAATAGGACGGGAACTTGTATGCAAACTGAAAAAGGCTGGAGGATTAGGTCTTAGAAGAATTAGAATGGTTAACAAGATTCTTCTAGCAAAACAAATATGGAGAATTTTTTCATCTTCAGGCGAATAGACTGATATCCTAGGTAGCAAATATTTAGAGAGAAATAGTTCTTTTATAATACTAAAGGAATCCCATCTTCTCCCCAGAGGTTCAACCTGCTGGAATAATCTGATCATTGGGAAAAAAATTGTTGACTTTGGAACAGGTTGGCAAGTTAGAAGTGGAAACCAAACTAGAAAAAAATGAGGACAGATGGCTGTTTAAGGAGCCCCTTATAAAAATTGATTCCTTTAGTGGATGGGCTGAGATTTGAAAAGCTCATTTTGGCTCTTATGTGAAAGACTATAGAGTTAATGGAAAATGGGTGGATCTGTGTCTGGTCAGTCAGGCTCTTGCTCCTATTCAGTCTTCTTTGTTGGCTATTAGACTTTGCTCTGATCAGTTGGATGATTGTCTTGTCTGGACTGATGAACCCTCGGGTAACTATTTTGTTTCGTCTGCCTTTGCTAGGGTTACTTCTTCCCAGGGTCCTCCTCCCTTTTGGTCGAAGGCTTGGTTCAAACATTTGATCCCTAAAATCAACATTTTTTTCTAGATCCTTCTCCAAAATAAGGTGCTCACAGTTGATAACCTCTGCAAACACGTCTTTCAAATACCTAATAGATTTTTTCTTTGTAAGATGGAGGCAGAGCCAGTGCATCATATGTTCCTTCATTGTCCTTTTGCTGCCTCAATTTGGGAAAAAATAATCAGTTATTGGCAACTTTCATGGGTTTTTCCCTCATCTATTGAAGACTTCTTCCTTCAATGGAAAGCCCCGACTCACAATCCTATTCTCTGATTTTTATGGGATTTCTCTTTCCCTCATGTTGCTTGGGGTCTTTGGAAAGAACGTAACAACAACATTTATAGAGATAGAGAAGCTCCGGTGGACATTGTTTTTGATAAAATAATCAGATTTCTGAAAGAAAATGTCAATGCTATGTCTGAGAAGGTTAGTAATTCCGAGAAAGCGGCTCATTCATCCTATGATCTTATAATTTCCAAGGAGTGGAATATAAGTCTTGATTTGTCTTGCGCCCCTAAAAAAGTTAAGAAGGATAGAGAGGGTGTTTGCTAGTCTTTTTCGCCTAATGGATGGGTAAAAGTTAACTTTGATGGAGCGGCTAAAGGTAATCCGGGGGTGGCAGAATGTGGTGGAGTCATAAGGGACTCCCTAGGTGTGACAACCGCTCCTCTTGGTTCCCAAACCAATCACCTGGCTGAGGCCGCCGATGCTTTTCACATTATAAATTTGGCCCAAAGTCTTAACTTTAAAAACCTTTGGCTTGAAGGTGATTCCAAAAATATTATTGATTGTCTTCTAGGAAAGTCCCCCCCCTCGTGGACTATAAAGTCATGGATTGATGATGCCATCTTGACTTTAGCTAAGTTTTACAAAATAAAGATTTCACATGCCTATAGAGAAGCCAATGCTGTAGCAGATTTTTTTGCTAATGAAGGGGTTTGGAGTAATGAACAGAACACTTGGCTAAATTTTAGTGATCTAAGTGTTAATGTCTGGGATTTATTGAGTTATGATGAATCACATGGACAAGAGGTGTGTCATCTCTTTAATGAGGACAGGATGGAGTTATCACATCACAATCATTAGATTGTATGGGACCAAGCTTAGTTGCTTAGTCTGCAAGGTGGCCTGGCACGCTTTGTGGGTTCTTAGATTTGGCAGGACTAGTTCTAGTAAAGATTTCATCTCTGTCTGCCCCACTGTGCTTTCCAAGATGGGTGGAGATATTAAAATAATTGAGCCGGACAGCTTTGAGATGCACACAAGAAATGCTAAGGCTTGGAATAAAGTTAAAAGTGGCACTATTGAATTTGACACCATTTTCCAACAGCCGTTCGTCGGTCGTTCGACAAATCTTTGTCGAAAAAGTGATGAAATGGTGAAAATATTTGCGTCATTGTTTTTTCATTGAAAGGCCGACGACGAATTAAACATCAAAATAATGGCAAAGAATCGTAGGTCATCGGCATCGTGAAATGGCTCAGACTTTCATCAAAATATCGACGAACACTTCGTGTATCCACTGACGAATTACACCAGAAGTTTGTTGCCAGTTCAACGAAATGGGCAAGGAGTAGCATTGAAACAACACCAGACGTTTGTTGCCATTTTGACAAAATGGAAAAGGAGTAACGTCGAAAAAACACCAAAATTTCGTCGAACGTGTGACGAAATAGGCAAGTAGTAGCGTCAAAAAAACACCAAGAGTTTGTCGACTTTGCAACGAAAATAGCGAGTAGCGTTGGAAGAACACCAAAATTTTGTCAAAAGTGCGACGAAATGGGCAAGAAGTAGCATGGAAACAACACCAAAAGTTCATCAAAATTTTGACGAAATGGGCAAGGAGTTACAACGAAACCTTTGTCGCAACTATAGCAACTTCGTCGAACCTTTCTGTTGATTCGTCGGTGGTTTTCGTCAAAATTGCGATGAAGCATCAATTTTTTTTTAAAAATATTTGTGGAAATGTACCATGATGACTGATCATACATACAGATTGCATATTGGTTTGATGCTTCAAACGATGCATTTCTTATATTGAAAAGTGCATTACCTTATTGAGCTTCTCTTTGTTTCGAGAATAGTTTAATATTCTCTACTTAACAGGGCCAACCACGTGACGATGGAAGCTCATTTGGCCCCCCCCCCCCTCACATCACTCTCAATTCCCCATACCCAATCATATAGCATTAATCATTCATTCATCCATTAATAACATATAACATTCATTCATTCATCCATTAATAACATATAACATTCATTCATCCATTAATAACATATAACATTCATTCATTAACATATAACATTCATTAATTAACATATTCACATTCATTCATTAACATATAATATTCAATCTTTCAATTTTTACATATTATCAAAAATACATATGGTTGTCATGATATGATTACAATCACTTTTTTTTTTGTTTCTTTTGGAAAGCTACATAAAGCTGAAGTGGAGTATCGTTTTCTAAATAAATATTTGTCCCCCCTTTAGTTGTTCTATCCTCTGGTTGTGATCTTAATGTACGCCTAGTCATCTGCTCATGACGTGGACACCGCTGCAAGGGGGGATCTATTGCAATAAGAAAGAAATGTTAAACTGATATGTTTTATTATTATTGTTACAAGTATTTCATTAATTAAAAGAACATTAGAGTGGTTCTCTTTACCTGATGGGTCCACATCATGTTCCTGAACTTTTGTTATAGACTCATGCTCAACATGTTGAACACCCTCTAAATCCTGATCTATAGTTGAAACACGAAAGGTTACATTAATTAATACACCAATTGAAATTAAATATGTTTAAGAGAACATGAGGGTGGTCCTCTTTACCTGATGGGGCCACATCATGTTCCTGATCTTCTCTAGCCTGATCATGCTCAACACGTTGATCACGCTACACACTCTAAAGTTGAAACACGAAAGGTTACATTAATTAATACACAATTGCAATTAAATATGTTTAAAAGAACATAAGAGTGGTCCTCTTTACCTAATGGGGCCACATCATATTCACGATCTTCTCTAGCCGATCATGCTCAACATGTTGATCCGCTCTACATGCTCTAAAGTCTGGGATGCACACCACAACCTTCATTTTGCGTTACGCTCCACCCTCACCAAGCTGCATTCCAATGTCATGTGCAGTATTATTACATTGAATAATTTTAAAACAAATAGGTATATGTAATTACTTTATGGTGAAATTAATTGAATAGATTGCACAAGTATTCAATTTTAAAATAAACTTTATTGAGTTTATTTACCTGCGTGTCAGATGTAATGGAAGATTGTGTTTTCCCAGTCAAGACTCTTAGGCGTTCAGCCACGGCTCCATAGCCTTACTGGAAGGCAATCTTGAGGTCCTCTTCTGTGGGAACTCTGTTGAATTCAGAGCCCTACATTTTTGAGAAGATCATGAATTTTGCTTCTATGGTTGATAAAACCAAAATTGTTTTCAATTTATTATAATTTGGATGCAATATTTCATTTATTGATACTTACAATTCGTGCGGCTAATTTCATATAACCACCAGAGCCAAGTTTGTGTTGCCCGTGCTTTTCTAGCCTTGCCTTTGTTGCCTTCGATGTGTCGATCAGCCTATGAAAGTTTGGAATACGTTAGATTATGTAAAAAGAAAGAGTAATCAGTATATAATTACATTGTTGATAGTATCACCATAGCATACTAATTTTTTTAAAAAAATTAATGGCATTTCCATACCATATAGACATTGAGAGCAAATAAAATACAGAGTTCAATCCATGAATTATAGAAAATAGATTTTTGTTGGTTATATTCATATCGCTGATTACATTGCACAAAACATACTACAACTGCATAAATATCGATGGTGACAGTTGTCTATGCTACCACATTTTTCATACATGTCTACCAAAGCATTTTATCAAACAGTTAACTGCCTTGCTGCTATGGCTAAAAGCCTAAAATAGGTGCTTTGAAACAAGCTATGGATGCTTGGAAAAAATCTATCAAAGCATAATAGTAAGCAATAGCATAGAAAGGCGTGAACTATTTCAAAAAATGCCTCAAAGAAATGTGGTATCATGGTGATGGAATGCCATGACAATCCATAACAATTTGCTTGTCATGGCATTAAGTTATGACATTCTATCACCATGAGACCACATTTTTTTGAAGCATTTTTTCAAATAGTTCACTACCTTTCTATCTATTACATACATGTCTACCAAAGCATTTTATCAAGCAGGTTCAACGCCTTCATGCTATGGCTAAAAGTAAAAACCTAAAACATGTGCTTTCGAACAAGCTATGGATGCTTGGAAAAAATCTACCAAAGCATAATAGTAACAATAACATAGACAAGGAAGTGAATTGTTTGAAAAAATGTGTAAAAGAAATCTTGATCTCGCGGTGATGGAATGCCATGACAATCCATAGCAATTTGCTTGTCATGGCATTAAGTCATGGAATCACCATGAGACTACATTTCTTTGAGACATTTTTTTCAAGCAGTTCACTGCCTTGTCTATGCTACTACATTTTTCATACATGTCTACCAAAGCATTTTATCAAACAGTTCATTGCCTTGCTTCTATGGCCAAAATCCTAAAACAGGTGCTTTCAAACAAGCTATGGATGCTTGGAAAAATATATCAAAGAATAATAGTAAGCAACAAGCCATGGTCTCATGGTTTTTTTTGCACAAAAATCAGTTGAATTTTATTCACGTTTTTTTGTAGATTTTAAACACGTTTCTTTGGCGATTTTGCAGTTTGAAACCAAAAAAAATCATTGACCAAAAATTCAATGATTTTTTCAAAAAATCAAGGAAAAAAATCATCCAGCCTGTAGTTTTTTTTAAAATCACGATTAATTAGGATTTTTTGCAGATTTATGCTTCTTTATCACATACCTTCCTTGGCCTAGTAGTGTCTTTCCTTTTTTCTTTAGCCTTCTCCTTTCTATCCGACACCAAGTCCTTCCACTCCCTCTTCGGAATCATGGGGGGACGCTCGTACATTTTGTTCTTCTCTAAATGTGACCTATATTGGTCCCTCGCATACTTTATATAGGTACCAGCTTTCTTAAGGACCTTGGTTCGGTTGAATGTTTTATCACCAAACAACACATCTAAACGGTTAATGAGCTCATCTTTTAAATATTCATTTTGGGCATTCCACCATGTACGTATGGTGGGCCCAAAGAGCTCCAATGTAATATCACTTAGATGTTTATAAAAAACATCATTTCCTGCAAAGTGATCATGGGATCAATAGTCTAAAAAGAGCGATCAATAAGTAAATTTCAATTGGATTATATAGAATAATAATTAAAACATTTTAAAGTACCTGGGACCTTCTTTATCTTTATGGGAATGAAATCCTCGGTCACCACAAGTGTGACCGGAAATGTTCCCATACTAGTAATACAGGAAGATCCAGGAAATGCTACTAAAACATCACCAGTACTAGTGGCCTCTGCATCCCCAGGTACATGTCCTGATGCATATTCTGGTATGTGTTCACTGCAAGAGGGTGCATTAACAAATGCCTGCATGGTATGTGTTGCCAACATTTCAGACGACAATATAGGCATGGATGATGGGGTCAGATGATGTGATGTATGCGTAGGAAGATCAGGATGGACACTTGTACCAACCCTTACTCCTCGGGAAGCATTTGCAGTACCCTGATCATGGCCAGGAGCATCATGAGGAGGCAAATAACCCTGTAAAAACAACACATATTTTAGTTCATGGCATAAAAGAGTACAAAATATAAAACCATGAATGAAGTTATGTTATAATTAAAGACCTCATGACAGCTTACTTGCAAGTTTTGTAATCTCTTTGTCAATACTTTAATCCTCTCTCTTATCTCATCTGTTTGAGGCACTTTGAACATCAACTTAGTCATTTCTTCATTGCATTTTTTCATGAGCTTCTTTATCGTATCGAAAGGGTTTGCTAAATAAGCGATGTCATCATCACAAAATATTGATTGCACCTCACTATGGATGCTATCCTCTGCTGCTGGTGCCTTTCCCCGATCAGTCGACTGCAACAAGAATATTAAAAAAATTATCAAAATTAACCCAAAAAACTTATGAAAAAAACATAATAATAAAACATTTTGCTCATATCTAATTTGTACAATTACAATGAGGTAAACCTGTCGGGTAGAAGCACCTGAAGATACATCGCGATCTATGCTCTGGACCAGAGCCTTCTCTGTACGATCAATGTCCCCCTGTGA
>VDFB02075321.1:228209312-228311897 GCA_007258455.2 Sequoia sempervirens | reverse complement strand
AAAATCACATAAACTACACGGTGTTAGCTAATTTCTCATCGTAGTGATTTTTGAAATTCTAAAAAATTAACTTTTTAAGGGGGGCACAATAGATTCTATGCTATTTTTTTTGATAAAAAAGGACCACTTTGTGTGCCCCCATTTTTCAAACCCTTAATCTTCATTATTTAAAAAAAAATAGTATTTTGGAAAGTAGATTTAGAGCACTACAACTCTTGTTCTTGTTGCATCTTCAAATTTTGAGTGTAACTACCTTCATTTTCTTGTAAACATTAGACTTTGTTTATTTCAAAAAAAAGAAAGTGGCATCTTAAGGGAAATTTTTGTGTCACAATGGTGCACATACCCATTTAATTTTTGGTACTAAGTTTTCCCAACATTAAATATTTCCCCAATGTGCATCCCCTCATTAAATATTTATCACAATGTTACATGCAACACATAAAGTGGCCCCAAGAATGCTAACCCATGTGATGTACATATCTCTAGATCCCCTAGGTACACCACATAATATCAAAATACTACATTATAGCATTATGCAATGGTGGAAAACACACCATTTTCCTAACACCCTCAACCACCCACATCCAATATACCCATAAATACATATACCCCACAAAATCCTCCATCTTTTTCCATATACACACCTCCTAATGTATCTACTTCTACACCCACAATAACTTAGCATAAAAAATTCAAGAGTTAAAACAAGAGATAAAAAATCTAAAAATTGGTCACACTAAGAAGAGTTATACACTAGAAGACATATGTCACTATTCATTTGATAGGTCCGTATCTATGATCCCCTTTAATCAAAATTTTGAAATTCCTAAGTTTGATAAATACAAAATAAAAGGTGATCTGTGTGTTCATATAAGGGAATTTTATATAGATTGTCTTGAGGTTGCTTAAAATGATTCTTATTTAATGTGCCTCTTTCCTTGAAGTCTAAGAGTTCATGCTAGTGAATTTTTCTCCCATATACCTCATGGAATCAGGTCCTTTCATGAATTAGCAAAAAAATTCATCACACATTTTTCATATAACATGAAAATAAAATCTCCATGACTAATATATGTAATTCAAAATAAAATAATGGAGAATAATTCACTTCTTTCCTACAATGATGGAGAAATAAAAGAAAATTCCCCATCCTATTCTCAAAAACCAACTTGTCCACATATTCACCAAAAATCTAAATCATGAATTGACCTTCTACTTACAAGTCCAATGTGTGAATATATTTGATGAGATAATAAAAAAGGGAATACATGTATAAAAAAAGGCCCTCATTGTTAAGGGTATTTTGAAAATCTACAAGGAAAACAAAGATACCCATTCAACATCCAATGATAAACCTAGAATTTGTTCTAAAAATAAGAACATAGTTAATGATGGTGTAGTAGAAGTCAAATCCATTCAAAACATACAATCATCATCCAACATATAATTATCAGCAAATACGTAATCAAATACTCAAGGTGTCATTATCCCAAGGAGGCCACCTAGGAAAAGTAATTCTCCTAAAATAAAATACACTCCTTTAGGGGAACTTATTGAATTAGCCTTACAAAAAATAATCCTAGCTAAAGTTGTCACATTACTAGAAATTAGAAAATTTGATCCTCAATTAAAACCTCCATGGTACAAAGGGAATGAATATTGTGAGTACCATAAAACCAAATTACATAATACTTTTGATTATTTCAAATTGAAAAACCCTATTCAAGAACTTATAGATCAAGGTGACATTGCTATAGAAAATCCACCTTCAACCAGTAATGATCTCAAGATATTCCAAGATCCTATCCTAAAACATGGAAAAGGGTAACCCTCAGATAGAGATAGAAATTGAAAGGAATCTAATTATTTTTTTGTTCCATATGAATACACCATAGCTCGAATAGAAGGTATACCTTCCATAAAAATATAACTCTTGAGTGCATAGTCGCAACATAGGGGAAAATATCATTGAATGATCCCCTTCTTAATAAAGACCAAATCATCCATCTCATGCCATCTCATGAGTCCATTCTTAATTAAAATAAAAGTATTCTTTTTAATGAGCCATTTCCATCTCAAGATCTAGATACCTTCCCCTTCATAATCCCACTCCATCTCAAGACCTAGGTATCTCTTCCATGTCACCTAAAGAGCAAGGTATCCCTTTCACTTTCATAACATCCTCTGATTCCTCTCCAAATCAAAGGCAAATCATCCCTTCCATCTTATTTTTTGATTCCCTTCCAAATCAAGATCAAAGCACACCTTCCATCCCATCCCATGATCCTCTCCCATCTCATGATCATGTACCTTTCACTCCACGTAGTGATTCCCTCCCAAGTCAAGATTCAAATATCATTTCATTTCATGATTCTAATCCTCCACAAGACCCCACTATTCATATCCAAACAATTCATATTGAATCACTAACTAAATTGGCATCCAAACAAGCTCATCCAAAACCCCCATCTATCCCTAAGTCATCAATTCCATCAAATATCCCTTTAAAACCTATTCAAATACATCATTCTTTCCTTCCCTTGATATTGATTTTTCTATAAATATCCTTCTTCATATATCCATTATCCTATCCAATTCATCCGCCTACCCTTTTATCTTTTATCTTGATAAAAATGGGAAAAAATTATTTAGGTATTCTTTGATAAACATAAAACCTTACCTCCTCTAGAATCCATAATCTTGATGCACCATCCTTTCACCTCAAGAATTATTTACTAATTATTATCTATAATTTACTTTTTTTTTCTTGGACTCATAAATCTAGTCCAAGTAAATAATTTATATCTCATTATCTTCTTGATTGAAACTTGCAAGACTAGTTCAAGTAAGCACATCTCTATCTTGATCTTTCTTGCTTGAAACTCACAAGGCTAGTTCAACCTTAAGCATATTTCTATTTATCAATTTTCCTGGAATCATAAGTAAAACTATGTTACTCTATTTATTATCAATATCTATTATGTCATCTATCTACCTATCATAATAAAGTTCCACTTCATTCATCCATATAATAATAAAGGATCCTATACCCAATTGGGTGAAACTTTCCCTTGAACTATTTTTGGATCTGATTCTTGTGCTTATTTTTACACATGCACATATCTAAAATTTAAAAATTGAAATTAACGCAAACCACATGTTACAAAAATATTTGTACTTTCACAAAAATCATGAGCAAATAAATCCCAAATGTTGAACTAAGTGTGTGACGTACCTAGCTTGTTGCCTATATTTAGCTATCACAATCAAAGTATTTTAATGCCTTAACTGGAATATCTTTCCTACAATAGGAAATTTCAAAAAAAAATCATGCCTTAAGTAATGGATGCATCCTTCCTACAATAGACAATATCAAATTTGAGCTTATCTTTTGGCAAGAGATATGTTCTAGCTATTATTTTTTTTATAGTTATTTTTCTTTTTTCTTTCACGGTTTCATCTTTTATCTCACTCTTAAATGCTTTAGCAATGAATCCTATATCTTGGTGCACTTAGAGTAGCTTAGAATGGGCATGGTCACTATCTTTTATATGTTGTGTTTGTGGGTCATCCTTATAATATTACTAGCATGCTTCACATACCTTGTGTGTGATTCAGGTAGCTTCTTGCATGAGTACATGTCCTTTTCATACTAGGTTCTTCATACCTTTCATTCACTATAATTTTCATGTTCTAAAGCTCACTTCCTCACATATTCAAACAAGGTTGGTGGACATGACATTTACTTACCTTGTATGTGATTGGGGTAGCTTCTTGCATATACATACATCCTTTAAATAATAGTTTCCTCATACCTTTTGTGCATTAGGATACTCATGCTCTAAGTTTTACTTCCTCGTATATTTAGGGTTGATAAATTAGGTATATATGAATAACCTTTCTTGTTTGCTATGTCAAAGCCCATGCAAGGGGGTAAATGATACAAAAGGCATCATGTTTTTTCATATCTTGGTGCATGATATCCACTTTCTATATCAAAATAGGGTTTCTCTTCACATATATTGGTATAACCAAAAAGCACCAAGTGTCCTTTCATTTGAGATCCATCTTGCATATCACTTATTCATTGCATCTCACATTTATAGGTTTCATTTTGATATTTTATCCTTGGTGGAGAGTAATTTTATTACATATCCTGCATCCACAACTATTAGCATACATCATAGTATCATAAGCATAACATGCACATCATAATCACCCATCACAATCACACTAAAGCATCATTAATATCCATCACATACATATGTATCATCATCATCATATCATCATCATTATCATAGATCTAGCTAATCTATCATGTTGTGAGTCCAACTAAAAAATATTTTCTTTAGACGATCTCTCAAGGGGTTATCTTACCTCCATTCCTCAGTATCATTGGGACACATTCAGGCATGTCAATAGTAGATTTTTCATACTAGTTTTTTTCTTTGCAACAGTGCTATAAAATGCATTGTCTCAAAGAGGGACAAAATGTAGATATCTAAAAATGACTAATGTATTTGCATCTTTATCATGTTATCATTATTCTTATGAATTCTTCTATCTATATTAATTAAATAACTTTTATTTATTTAATTAATTCATCACTTATTATTTTCCCTCCACTATTTATTAAAATTAAATTTAAATTATTTTTGGTCCTCTATAATTAAATTCCCATCTTAATAATTAAATAAATTAAAATAATGTTATTTAAATAAAATCCTTCCCTATAAAATAAATAATTAAAATTAAAATTTATTTATTTTTCCAACTATTCTTATGAATTAAATAATAAATTTATTTAATTCTTTCAAATATCTCATTCCATTAATTCAAATTTTAACTCCCACCCTATCTTAAGTTTCCCATCCATTGATCTTTCTAATCAATCTCCACTATTGATCAAGTTTCAAATAAAGCATATAAATAAAATCCCACATTCATTCATATCTCCTAGAACATTATTTGGAGAGCATAATTTCATATCATTAGACCTAAAGCACTAGTGAATTATCTATCATTATCAAGCAAGAGCTAGAGTACATTATCAAGAGCTCATTATCAAGATCACAAACAAGCAAGCACTATTGAGCAAGAGTATCATCTATCTACTATCTTTGAACATCTCTCATTATCATTGCATCATACTATCATTGTGCTTTCATGGTTATGTTACTTTGGAGCAACCTATAATGAAGAAAATCAAGGTCTTTGCTATGATGACATTGATTGTTATTTAATTCTATGCCAAGATTTTGAGCTTCATTGAGTGATTGTTGATGTGTGAATTTGGTACTTCATTGCATTGTTATTGTTTTGTATAATTCATATTTTCATCATCCACAATTAGTTCATATAACTTAATTCCAAATAAATAAGTTAATCTACTAGTTAAGCTTAACTCTTTTAAGAAGTTCTATATTGAATCTAATTTTTTAATCTTGAATGATTTTAATGTCACCACAGGTCGATGAGCGCATGATCTTTGACACCATAAGAAATGAGACCATGATTATACATTAAACAATTTTGATGGAATGGATACCCCTTATTCCCTAACTCTTAACTAAAGAAATATCAACTAAAACCCATACTCCCTTATCATATTAAAAAAATAATCTAAACTTAAAATAAATTACATTTTAAAACAAAAACAAAAATAATTGAATTTATTCATATCATTCCAAAATTTAATCTCCATTATCTTTTTTAATTAATTTAGAAACTTAAATAAACTTATTCAGAAAAATAAATAATAATAATAATAAAATTATTTGATTCCATCTTAGTTATTTACAAGAATTCAGATTCATGTACAAGAGAAAACAAGCAAATAATGAATTAAATGGCATGTCCCGGTTTAAGAATGTGTGGAGAACGACCATGCTTGGGCCAAAGCCAAAAGTAATGGATATAACCGTTTTTCTTATTAGTGGACATTACTTGCATGAGGATAACTATTTTCAAACTGGACGATCTCCTCAAACCTGCATCAACATTCCAGAATGATCACCAAATCTGATACTTTGCAACTTCAGCAGAAAATCTAATATCCTTATGTTGTTTCCTTAATTTTTTCATTATTTGAAACCGCACGCCTTTTACTAAGTACCTAGATGATAGCAAAGTCACTGATCATATTTTCATGATTATACCATTCATATATATATCCATCCATTGTCCACCTCATACATCTTTCCATCTTCCATCTCACAGTCCGGACATCCAGGCAGTACCACCATATACATCCATCCATTTTCCACCTCATACATCTTTCCATCTTCCACCTCACAGTTCAGACATCCAAACAGAACCACCATATACATCCATCCATTTTCTACCTCATACATCTTTCCATATTCTCTCACCTCATAGGAGTGACATCCAGGCTGAACCACCATATACATCCATCCATTTTCCACCTCATACATCTTTCCATCTTCCACCTCACAGTTTGGACATCCAGACTGAACCACCATATACATCCATCCATTGTCCACCTCATACATCTTTCCATATTCCACTTCACAGTTGGGACATCCAAGCTGAACCACCATATACATCCATCCATTGTCCACCTCATACATCTTTCCATCTTCAACCTCACAGTTCGGACATCCAGACTGAACCACCATATACATCCATCCATTGTCCACCTCATACATCTTTCCGTCTTCTACCTCACAGTTGGGACATCCAGACCGAACCACCATATACATCCATCCATTGTCCACCTCATACACCTTTCCATCTTCCACCTTACAGTTGGGACATCCAAGCTGAACCACCATATACATCCATCCATTGTCCACCGCATACATCTTTCCATCTTCCACTTCACAGTTTGGACATCCAAACTGAACCACCATATACATCCATCCATTGTCCACCTCATACATCTTTCCATCTTTCACCTCACAGTCTGGACATCCAGACTGAACCACCATATACATCCATCCATTTTCCGCCTCATACATCTTTCCATCTTCCACCTCACAGCTCAGACATCCATTCTTATCAGCCATTGCAGATCAATTTTCTTTTGAAATTCTCTCTTATATAACAGTTATAATTCGTAGGGAATGCTAATCAAGTAGTTATGAGAAGATCTTGTGGTCCCTATAGCAGTTATAATCACATATATCTAGTGTAAATGTGTGGTGGGCAAACCAAGGTAGAATATACACCTCAGTATAAGAAACCTTCCTCGAATGAATTTTGACAGATGGAAACGCGTATAATCAGACACAACAGCGTGGATACGTAAAGAGCCTGATTTGGTGCATACACTATTCAAATATTTGATTAAATTTGATTTACATGGGATAACCATTTCCTTGCTGGAAAAGCACGTATTACACATGCCACAGGTATCAATATCGTGGCCTCACAACATTCTTAGGTTAAAATTATAATTAGTTATTTCTATATAGCCATTCGTACACATATGAAATGAAGGCTTGAATTTAATACATCACAGATTATTTTGAATAGTATTGTCAGCCAGACTTATAGACCTGCATTTTATTTTGGACGCGCGGGTTAACCCAGAAACGTTTTCTAGTTTAACTTGTCTCTGCAAGTTGAGTTAGATTGAAGGGCGCGGATAAAAATGCGTGTTTTGTTTGTATTAATATATTGAGAACTGGTAATTCTGTGACAAGTCTCATCAAATTATTTAAGTTGTAGTGAAATGAGAGGCGTAGGAGGGAAGGGCAATGAGGGCTTCCAAAACTGTTGAAGATGAGGTTGATTGACTTTTCATTGGCTTGGAGTTCAAGTTCAAAAATCCCAAATTGAGAGGAACTTTGAATTAAAGTAATTGAAACAGTCATGGATGAGGAACTTCCGTGTTTAACAATTCCAAATCATTACTGCGAACTTTCTTGAGCACCGACAATAATAATAATAATAATATATTAGCTTCTGTTGATTCTTAGTGGTGCTTATGCTTTTAAGCATTTTTTAAGAAAGTTAAAATCAATGTAACTAAACACTTTTAGAAAGATTTACTAGAACGGCCGAACATTTAAGGAAAACTTTTTCCTTGAGGTGGGCAGATTAATTTTTGATAAAGCTTCACTGAAATTTTAAAATGTTAGAAAGATTTAATTATTTTTTTAATTTGTATTAGAGTATTATTTTATATTAGTAGGATTTTTTTAAAAATTATTGTTTACATTTCTAAATTATTGTTTAGAGTTTTTCTTTTAGTTATTTACAAGTCAATAGTGAGTCTTTTCAAAGGAAAGATTCTTCTACCTTACTGATAAAGGGAGGTTGGTTAACTCTCTTGAAATTCTGGGTTGAGTTATATCATCTACTAAATCCTCCTTGTGCAAAAAAGATGATTGATTGTCTATCTCTTTATTCAAAAAAATTAAGTTGGAAGGAAAATCCTTCAATAAAAAAACTACCTTCAATTCTTTTGTCCAATATGATTAACCAAAAATCCTTTTTTTTTTTTTTTCTTATTTGGAGAAATTGTACATATGATGATGTGAATTTGGCTCATGTCACCTATTAGATTTTGAAGAAGCTTCCTTCTAAATTGATCTTTCACATAGTCCAAAATTTGTTACAAATTCTACCATCCTTTTGAAAGTGATGGCTTTTGGCAACCCCTTATCCAAATCCATTTAAACACAAATTTGAGTGCAAGTAGCATGAAAATACTCAAGGATTTCAAGAAATGCATCTAAAAATTTCTCTAAGGAATGTTTATAGTAACTTTTAGTCTAGAATCACACCAAAATTATCTAAATAAATCTAAAAGATGCACCCAAACAAGAGCCATACAAAAAGAATCACAAGGGGCCTAGAAATATTGATACCAACATTTCAAAACTCAAAAAGTAAATCATCCCAAAACCAAAACCTTGAATTGATAAGATTCTTTTTGTCTTCTTATGATTCAAAAATAATAATAAAGAAACCATATGCTCACAATAAATATCAACTCTTACCTTCACTAATTATTTCCACAACTTTGAAGACCAAGTTTATGCAAACTCTTCAAGTTCAACCAAAAACCATTGAAATTACCAATTAGAGCATGAAATTTCAAAATAATTACCTATTTTTAAATAGATCCATTATCTTAACCAAATCTAACTTAGGTAAGTGATCCACCCTTTTTGTAAATGAACCTACTTTCTAGATTCTATATCCATAGCATTTTTCAAAAAACTCCTCAAGTAGTTTACTTATTTATGTTAGGGGTTCCAAAATCAACCACAACTCCCCCCTCTCTTTCAAAGCCCTCGCCACTCTTTACCTAGCATTTAAAATAGGTCTCTTAATCTTGAGATTCTCTCTAGGTAGGATATGGGGGGAATTGATTTCCTATCCACTCTTTCACCCTTCATGCCCTTAAATATATTAACTAGGAGCTCCACTTTGGATAGAGGAGGTTGGAGAAGAAAAATCACATTCTAGGGAAACAACCAATAACCCATAAAAACCCCAAGAACTCCATTTATAGATAAACACTATATGATTACTACCTTATTTATGCAATTGTCCATTGAATGGGACAATTTTTCATCAAAGGATGCATAACAACACAGAAGAGTAGTAACAAAATTCACTTTGTGTGACTAATTTTAGCCATATTATTACTTGTCTTAGAGAACATTTAATATTTTATCTAAATTTTTATTAATGGTAATGTATATATGTGTAAAAAAATTTTATAATTTTTTACATTAATTAAGTTGGATTAAAACTTATATCAAGAAAAAATATTTTCTCATAGCTTGATGTGATTGATTTGTATAATTAATTGAAAAATTTAAAAATAGTTGTTGGATTCTGCAATAACTGAGAAAATATCTGTTGTCGGTAGTAGATCATATACACTCCACTCAACAAGTGATTGAAAATCAAAATAGTAGAATGGAGAAGAAATCTGAAAGAGAAAGAGAGAAAATATAGATAACACTGCAAGAGAATTTTGAGAAGACTCTCGTCACTCTCACAGAACGATCACCAAACTAGCTGAACTAGCTAAACTTGGAGCTAGCTGAAGTTGTGAAGGTGAGAGGAGAGTGCTCAATATATAGAAAAATAAGGGAAAATACATCCAAGAGGTGCATTAACTCCTAATACCCATAAAAGGTGGGAGGTTATCACTTACTTGGTAAATGACAAGACATGTGGCATAACTTCATCAAGTGAAGACAAGAGAGAGGTGGCACATAAATCCAAAAGAGGGTGAGAAACCCAACTATCCCATAAACTACTCAGGTAAAAACAAAATAGTGGTTATGAGAGGTGGCACAACAAGCCAAAAAAGGATGTGTAACTCAACTACCCATGTGTGGGGAGAGAGTGACACATGTAGCTGATGTATTTTGCCACGTGTCCTCATATTAACCACACCTAATAAACCTAAGCAAGCTTAAATAATATGTGTAGGAAAAAATAAATACCTCAAACATAAGGAAAATAAAAAACCTACACTAACAATAGTAATCAAGTAAACTAGAGTACAAAGGTGAGAAGTGTAGACCCTAACTTGCTTTTCCCTCTTTCTTTACACAAATTTGAATATATTATTATGATCTCAAGGAGTCCTCACATATTTATCTCATGCATGTTTATGCTCTCAAGGGAATCCTTCAGGAACTAACTAATTTTCACACATGTTCATATTTTTAAGGGGAATTAAAAGGTATTGAGATATGTGTCTAGGGTATTCAAATAATAAGTATTTTTGGAAGGTTAATAATCAAATTTACATTATTTTTTTGGCTTGGGACATTAAAACTTCTTCCCTTTCCACTGAAGAGAAGTAACAGGATGAATCATACTTGAGATATCCATGACAAATTGATGGAAATAATCCACTAGTTCCCTATGAAACTATAAAATCTAGATACATTTGTAGGTGCAATCCAATCCATAATAGCCTCAATATTTGAGAGATCCACTATAACACACCCATCAAACATAACATGGCCCAAATACTTCATCTAATTAGATTGATAAAAATCACACTTCACAAAGTTGTTGAAAAGTCGATTCTCACACAAACATTGCAATTTAATGTAGTAGAAGTAGATTTCATATTCCTCTATTGTCCTCAATACCATCAGGGAACATAAGGAAAAATCAGTATATGAAAGTACAAACCACATTTTTCATGAGGCTCATGAACACCAATAGAGAATTTGTCAACCCAAATAAAACTGCAGTAAAGTCATTTGTATTGACTCTCAAATATTGTTTAATGAATATTATCCTCCTAAATGTGAAGATGATGATACTTGGACTTTAAGTCAATCTTAGAGAACACCTTGGCTTCCTCCATTTCAATGAAACAAATCATCTATTATGGAAAGGGATAATGGTTCTTCATTATCACATTGTTTGACTATTAGTAATTAATACACAAAAAAAGAGATCTATCCTTCTTGATGAAGTTGACACATGCACTCCAAGGGGATATACTAGGATGGATGTGTTTGTTTTCTAGTTACAATTTGAGCTCACTAAGCTCCTAAGTAGTCATTATGTATGATGTACATGAGATGGTTTTTCTCTAGGAATAAGATTGATATGAAAGTCTACATCTTGCTTTAGTGACATATACTGAATGACACTCATAAACAAAATATAATCCCTCAAGAGTGGGTGACCACAAAGGGTAATCTCATAGCACTCATCCTCCAATACCACATGTAAAGAAAAGGAATCCCAATAAACTTGTACAATATAATTAATGCATATATAATCTAAAACAATAGACAATATTCTCACATGGGGTAACCTTTATGAGTAACCTTTATGCATATATTATGAGTGACCACAAAGGATAATCTCATAGCACTCATCCTCCAATACCACATGTAAAGAAAAGGAATCCCAATAAACTTGTACAATATAATTAATGCATATATAATCTAAAACAATAGACAATATTCTCACATGGGGTAACCTTTATGATTAAAAAAACCTAACACAATAATTTTTTTCACTATTGCAAAAACTCTACCCTTCTTAATTCTTCATACTTCATTGTTAAGCATATGTGGATATAAATAGGCACATCAAAAGTGATTTTACATGTTATATAAAATCATGCAAAAGATAAACATAAGTGCTTTACAATATGGATGAATATAGAACAAGCCAAAATAATACTCCATTTTTTTTCAAAAATTACTTTTGTATTTTCGAAAATTAAAAAATTATTAATGCATTTTCTGATCACTAATGTTGATCCCATCTCAACTATTAAACATTAAGAAGCATACGACACTTATCCCATACCTATTCCAAGATTAATTAGATTATGAGATTGACATAAGATAATATTGCTAATAAACAATTCTAACACACTTTCTCAATACAGTAAATCTAATCTAATTCAAAATTTCCCTCAAGCCAAGCAAATCCCAACTATCAGCTTAGTTAACTGAATTTTGCATACAGTTTTTCTTCAACATTATTCTAAGGAAGAAAAAAAGGCATAGAGACAAAAAAAACCACAAAGGGCATCAACACAAATCAGACTCCCCAAAGAAAAGCTCCAATGGCAGGAAGACACATTATTATTTACTATTTTAAAGTAGGATACATTAAGAAATCTTGTTGCCATGATGCAGGGCAGACAAACATCATGCTCTTCGTACCCTCAAAATTTTTCCAAAAATTTAAGGCTTGACAACAGAATAAAAATATCTTTGTAGGTAATACTTCATGTGTGAGCTTCTTATCAAGATTTGACATTCAGCAGTTTGCTTCTATCTCTGTTTAGCAGTTCTTCGTTATGCTGACATCCATGTACTCCTTTATCCAACAAGTAAAGAAAATGTTGAGATGCTCACTCATCAATTTCTCTGTTTCCAGAGAAAATGTTAAAAAGGGTTTGCTTCCCCTGTATTCCGTCTATCAACATTTGCATTTTTGTCTTCAGGTTCCGAAAGACAAGACCAGTGAAGAGCATCCTGCAAATTTTATGCTTTATCCAAGATAAACGTAACATTTCTCACTCTTTTTTCTCTTTGTCATTATTCCACAAATATTGAAAATGGAAGATATGTAAGACATGCACCCACAATACCTGCTAAGGTCCCCTGTCTTTTGTAGTGCCGAATTTATTATGTTCAAGTATGCTTTTGCTGATTCTGTAAAGGCCGTTTCTCGCAAAAAAAACTTAAAGTAATGAAAATGTTTGAAATCGATATTAGTCTAAATAGTTTTAATTTTGTATACAATAGTTTATTAATTTTTTAAAAATAATTTTAAATTTTTTGATTTTTTTATATGTTAAATGACACTTAATCTATTGACAAGGTTTAATCACTCATTGCAAAATTTAAGAGAAATCAAATCTTAATTCTTAGTAAAAGAAGATATTAATATTCAATGTCAAATTGTGTTCATAATTATAATATAAGAATTAAGTGGTTTAAATGAAACTTTCGTTTAAATGAAACTTTCGTTTAAATGAAACTTTCTACTCATTATAATATATATTTTTAAATATTAGTATTATTTTATCTTGATATAAAATTTACAACTTTTATACATAATACTAATAGTACTATAAAATATTAAATCATGTAACTTAATTTCAAATAAATAGATTAACTTACTAGTTTAACTTAACTTTTTTTTAGAAGTTTTATATCATCTAATCTTTTTTATCTTGAATGATTTTAAGTTGATCAAAGTCAAACATTTTAAGTGTAAGATTTTTGACATCATAAAATATGCCATTAAGATTATGCCTTGAATAAAATTTATGGAGTGAATACTCTTCATTCCTTAATTTTTTAACTAAAAAGTATCAATTAAAATCCAATACTCCCTTATCAAATCAAAAAGTAATTTAAATTTAACATAAATCACTTCTAAAAACATAAACAAAATTTAACCATTTATAACTTTAGAATGACTAATTACATCAATTTATTTGATTCCATTTCGGTTCTTTACAAGAATTCAGATTAATATTCAAGAGAAAACAAGCAAAGAATGAATTAAGTGGCATGCCCCAGCTTAAGATTTTGAGGAGAATGACCATCCATCATTAATATGCTCAGCAATGGCTCCTTCACCTGCTGCACCCAAACCCACAAGTGATGGATATAACCGTTCTGCTCACTAGCGGACATTACTTGCATTAGGATAGCTATTTTGAAATTGGATGATCTCAGCATTCCAGAATGATAAGCAAAACAAATAATCTGCAACTTGAGGAGAAAATCTGATAATTCTATTCTGTTTCATTATAGTTTTCTTAATTTTGAAACCGCATGCCTTTTATTAAGCAGATATACTTGAGCCACTTCTCAAATTTTCATGCTTATACCATCCAAATTTATCTCCTCCTTAAGCCTGGCGACTTGGAGCTCTTCTACCACTGTGGGTGGTTTATTCACCCCACCGTCCACCACATACATCCATCCATCTTCCACACCACAGCTTGGGTTTATATGCTTATCACCCACTGCAGAATTGTCTTTTGAAAATTTCGCTTCATTCGCCCAACTGTCCGTCATAAAGATCCATCCACCTTCCACCCTATACATCCATCCATCTTACACCTCAGAGCTTGGGCATCTATTCTTATCAGCCATTATAGAACAATTTTCTTTGGAATTATAACAGTAATAGTTTCTAGGGAATGCTAATCAAGTAGTGATGAGAAAATCTTGTAGTCCTTATAACAGCTACAACCACATATATATAGAGTAAATGAGCGGTGGGCAACAAGAGGGGGATATACATCTTAGTTCAACGAACCTTCATTGAATGAGATCCGACAGATGGAAACGCGGAGAAGAATATGATCAGATGCAGCAGCGTGGAGGGGTCAGGGTGGATACCTAAAGAGCCCAGTTTGGTGCAACCACTGGTCAAAAATTTGATAAAATTTGATTTACACGGGATAACTCTTTTCTTCCTGCAAAACCACGTAGTCATAGAGGATAAAGTTGTGCTGAGGAACCGTTAAAAACCTGTATTCCCATGGTGAGTCAGCCATACTTCTAGACCTCCAATTTATATTGGACGCGGTTAACCCATAAACGTTTTCTTGTATAACTTCTCTCTACAAGTCGAGTTAGAATGAAGAGCGCGGATAAGGATGCAGATGAAATACGTGTTTTGTTTGTATTACTATATTGACAATGGTTATTCTGTGATAAGGTTAATCAAAGTTGTAGTGAAATGAAAAACATAGGAGGGAAGGACACCGAGGGCTTCCAAAACCGTTGAAGATGAGGTTGAGTGGCTTTTCATTGGTTTGGGGTTGAAGTTTCCTGCACACAGAATCATTGAAAAAGACAATTGCGTCCAATGCTGTTCAACCATTCCTATCATTACTGCGAACTTTCTAGAGCACCAGCAATAATAATATTATACTTTCTGTTGATTCTTATTGGTGCTTATGATTTTAAGCATTTTTAAGATTTTTTAGTACAGCTAAGAATATAAGGAAAACAACTTTTCTTATTTAGGGAGATCATTTTTTGATAAAATTTCGCTTATACTTTAAAATCTTCCAAATAAAAGAGTATCAAGCAAACATTGATTATTTTTTCTTAAATACTTTTTTAATTATTGTTTACATTTCTAATTTTTTGTTTAGAGTATTTTTTTATCTATTACAAGTTAATAATGAGTCTTTTAGAAAGAAAGATTTTTCTACCTCGGTGACAAAGGGAGGTTGGCCAACTCCTTTGGAATTTTTAGGTGGAGTTATATCATCCATCAAATTTCCCTTGAGCAAAGAAGATGATTGATTGTCTATCTCTTGATTCTTAGAAACTAAGGTAGAAGGGAAATCCTTTAATATATTTATTTTCTTCCCGTCTTTTTGTTAAACAAGATTTATTAAAAAAATCCTTTTTCTTCTTTGGAAAAATTGTGTGACAATGTGATCATGCCTCATGTGACCAATTAGCTTTTGAAGAAGACTTCCTTCTAAATTTATCTTTCACATCATTCAAAATTCGTGATTGAAATCTACCATCCTTTTCTCAAAGTGATGACTTTTGACAACCCCTTAAATTCAAATCCATTTAAACACAAATTTGAGCATTAGTAGTGTGGAAATACTCAAAGGTTTCAAGAGACACACAATTTTTTTCCCCTAAGGCTCATTTCCAATAACTCTTAGTCTAAATCACATCAGAATTATATAGATAAATACAAAAGATGCACCAAAACATGAACCATACAAAACAAATCATGAAGGGGCTTGAAACATTGATATCAAGTTTTTAAACTCAAAATTAATCATCCCGAAACCACAACTTTGAATTGAGAAGCAATTTTTTATCTTCTTATGATTAAAAAATAATAATAAAGAAACTATATGTGCACAATAAATATGAAATCTTACCTTCACTAATTATTTCCATAACTTTGAAGATCACTCATGCAAACTCTTCAAATTCAACTAAAAAGCATTGAACTTGCCAATTAGAGCATGACTTTTTAAAATAATTTTCTAGTTAACCACTCTATCATCTTGACCAAATTTAACTTTAGGTAAGTGATCCACCCTTTTTGCAAATGAACACTTTTTCTAAATTCTAGATCCATAGCCTTTTTAAAAATCCCTAGAAATATCCCTAGTTTACTTATTTATGTTAGGGGTTCCAAAATCAAATATAACTCTCCCCTCTCCTTCAAAACCCTCACCACTCTTGACCTAGCATTTAAAATAGGCCTCTTAATCTTGAGATCCTCTAGATAGGATATGAGGGCAACTGATTTTACTTATCCATTCTTTCATTCTTCATGCCCCTAAATCTAATAAGTAGGAGCTCCACTTTGGATAGAGAGGTTGGAGAAGAAAACCCATCTACTAAAGTAATAGCCAATAACCCATAAAAACTCCAAGAACCCTTGATATGTAAAGCATAACTATCTAATTATTACCCTATTTGTGTTGTTATCCATTGAAAGGGGCTTGTTTTCATCAAAGAATGCACAAATGCATGCAATATTAGTAAGAACCTTCACTATATGATAACTAATTTTAACATTTTTATTACTTGTCTAGAACATTTAATATTTTTTCTCTAAATTTAGGTTAATAATGTATTTATGCATAACTTTTTACATTTTTTTCATTTTTAACATTAATTAAGTTGGATTAAAACTTATGTCAATAAAAAAAATTCTAATAGTTTAGTGCACGGTTGATTGTCTAGTAAATTTGAAAATTTAAAATAGTATTCAAGTAAACTAGAGTAAAGGTGAGAAGTGCACACCCTAACACTTTTACCTTTTGATTTACACCACCTTGGATACATGTTTATGATCTTAAGGGGGTCCTCACATATATAGCTTATTAAAATATCCAATTATATTCTTAAGGGGATCTTGTTGAGGGTGGTTTTAATCACTTACAATGTGCTAGGCAATAAGGGTTTATTTCCCCTCTTGAAAAGTATCAAGACTACTCCAAGGTTCCTGCATAGCTAGTTCTTAGTTGTGTTGAGATAGCACAAGGTCATTGTTAACATGTTTCACAAGGGTTGCAGTGTTTAAAGCTAACTAGAAAATACCATGCAATTATAAATAATGATTTTAACAATTCATAAAATCAAATTGCACTTCAGATTTTAGCAAATTTGTATTTGTTAAATAATGTTGTTTAGTATTTCAGACTAAGTTTCAAAGAAAGATCAAAAGATATAGAGTAACGAGAAGTAATAAAATAAATTTAACATAAACGGTCACAACAATAACAAATATTCCATTAATCATTTTTGTATGTTTAAGCAAGATCTCCAAATGACTATTACAACAAATAATTATCATACATTCACTAGTAACAACAATGTAATCTTCAAGGGAAACAAATCATCACATGAGATTTTTAGATTTCATGCAATTAGAATGTTGTCAAGCACACACAAATCAGAGATGAAATCCTACTTAAGCTCACAATTACCAACGAGATCTCACTATTTTGACAATTTAGATTGAAAAAAATATTCATGCCATCACCATGATGCCAAATTTCAATGCATGCAACACAGGAATAATCCTTTGATTAAATCAATAATCCACCAAGTCTGTAGGAAAAATCCATGCTGAGATTGTATTGTTTGATTGTAGAAAATTACATTAAAATTGGATCTTTTAGAATGACCTAGAATAAAAAATATATGGAAAATAAGTTCCTAATATTATGCATCTGATAAAAAAGCTAACTGGAACTACCTCCAATGCTTGAGTCTTTAACTATAAGCAAACTAGAATTTAACAAAAGTAAAATTGGGCGTCCCTAGTTGGAGTTTCAGTTCACTAAACTAATACTAGAGAATAAAAATAAAATTAGAAATTAACTAGAATCTAATTGAAGTATAACTATTTGCTAACAAACTCAAATGCCCCTCCTATCCTTGCATGTAGGCATTGATCTTCACAGCATCAGTTATCATTATTTTCAATGCCATCTTTGCCTTTCAGATCGGGGAATCCCATTTTTATAGCTTCAATTTTTTATTTGTAAAAAAAAAAAAAGAGGTTAACTAACAGTAGCAATACCCATGTCTTTAGTCAATTGGTGAAGTCAGTAAATTTTGGCACTACTTCATTCACTCTTTCCATTGGTGGCCCTTTGTGAAACTAGATTTTAACCTTTTGGTTGAATGTTGTCTTCTCTATTCGTTGCTATATTTTGGTGAAGGTTTCCATTTCCTCCTATAGAGATTGGAGTTTAACCTTCTTATTAACCATCCTATCAATGCCTTCCTATGTGGCCTCCCTTGCATTTGGATTTATAGCTCTTCAACTATCTTTGTAGGCTCTCTCACCAGCACAAGAGTATCCCAGAATGTGCAGCCCAAGTCTTCCACTACCTAGTGAATATTGCTCATAGCTTGTCTAGCCTGGCTTCTGTCATTATTCAACTTTCTTTTGTACTTATTTAAAATCTTGACACAAAACTCTACCGCTCTTACCTAAACTAGGGGCTAATCTTGCTCCTCCTCTTCTTCTATTACTATAACTTTTAAGAGTTCCTCTATTTTCATTTCATTTATCTAGTGAAGAATTGGGATGTAATCCTCCCACACTAATAGTTATTTATTAATGCTTAGCTCAACTTGTTGGGAAGCACAATCTTCATCACTAATGGAGTGATAAGAATTTATTAATTGTTTCAAAACTTTATCAACCAACTCTATAAAGTTCTCTTTCCACTCTTGAGTAGTGGGAATCCATATGTTTAGGTTAGAATGTTTGACTTCACCTTTTAATGCAATGCACAATGCAAACTTAGGATCCTCAACATCAACAGGTCTAATTAAATTGTTGATACAAGTCGTGAGTTGTGTCACTTGGGATTTCAACTCTTCTTTTATATTCTCATCCCTCTACACATTTTTTAAAAAATTATAGAGACAAATGATTGTAGAGACTATTGTTCTCCTTCCTTGATTTGTACTCCCAGATCCACCTTCCTAATCTGGTAGTCATCATTATTCATTTCTAATTCCAATTTATCTACTAAATGGACAGCTATTTTTTTTGTCCTATTTCCTTGTGAACATACACAAAGATAGTGGATATCCTTCGTGCTTTCTTCCTTCTTCTCCCAGGAGATTGGAAGGCCTGTGATAAAACACTCAGGCTTTTCTATAGACTCTCCACATAAGTCCACTATCTCTTCTGAATTATGTGGTTCAACCACACCAATATAGATCTAGATGTATCCTTTTGAGGAGGAGTTAGGATTTCATATTGTGAGAATCCTAAGCATCATCATTGGGTTCCTCCTGTCCAGGCGCTCAAAGCAACATTTTCTTCTTGTTGGACTCTTTCTTGATGTACTCCTCTATTTCAGGAAAATAATCAAAAACTTTCTTTTCTTGATCAACCTCCTCATCATGAGGCTGCTCTTGTTCCTTTTCTTTTCTTTTTGCTTCCTTAGCAGGTCCCCCTTTTTCCTTTTCTTGGTTGGGGAAACACTTGAAGATGGTTTTTCTTTTATAGTAGATGACCTCCCCTCCTTGGTGGCTACTTCGGTTGTACCTTCCCCCTTCTTCTTCTTAGCATCCTTCATAGATGTTGTCAATTTTCCATGGGAAAAGGTCTCTTTACCCACTAGAGAGAGTGAGCCACAACATCTTGTGCTCTAATTTTGATGTCATCATTTTCCTCAACTAAGTAATCTACATTGAAATAGGCTAGTCATAAATTTTTTGACTCGAATAAGCAGGATCATGGACCTTCCCATCTTCCTTCTGCTCTTTAGAAACACAATCCTCAATACAATGCCTTATCAAGAAGACTATTAGCTGGTAGTAATATTTCATCTAAACTTCATATTCTTCTTCATAATTTTCCCAATGATCTTCAAATTTTGGATCATGAATGAAATAGGAACCCATCACCTTGTTGATATTACCAATAGGATCAAATCTAGGCCTGATATCATTGCATAGCTCAAGGTTATACCTAGACATCTCAACATCTACACTCTTGGAATTCTACGTGTTGGTGTAGGAGTATACTTCCACCTTTATGGGGAAACCATATCCATGTTTATGCTTCCTGGCAATAAGTTGTTGTACTTATGTTACTTGTCTACAAACCTCCAATAAAAAATCTTGTTTGAAGGCAGTTTGTATGGAATTTTATGGAAGCCCAGGTGCCATCCTGATATAGGAAAAGGTCTTGTACTAGATATACCAGTTCCCAATCTCTTTTATTGCTTCCATTGCTTCATTAGAAATTCTCCTAGATAAGTCTCCCTCCAGGCCTTGAATCACTAAGTAGATGGAATTATCATTAGTGTCCAAATCTAGTTGAAGGTAGTGTTGGTATATTGTCACTTCTCCAAGATCAAAGGAACCAACCATGTTAAGTCCTAGGAATGAAGCTTGTGAAGACAACAAATAGATTGAATAGGAAGTCATGTTAAACTTATGAGTTGTGAGGACATTGCTCAATTGCTCATGAATAGTATCACTTATAAGGAACCTGCCCAATCAATTTTCTTCTTGTTGGAAAAATTGATGATCTTGATGAATCTTGCCATCCATGGGTAAAAATATCTTGCATGTTGATACCCAAACACTTGGCTCAATAACACAATTATATCCTTGACATATTCTTTGAACTCAACTCTATGTTGCACCTTGGCTAATTTAGTAGCTACCTTTTTGGGTTTTTCCAATAGATTGTTATTAATATAGTTCATGTTCTCTATTGTATTGTCTTCAAAATATTTGATAGCTTTCTTCATGTCCACTGCCTCAACTCAGGATGGGTGGGAATTCTGAAAATTATCTCTATCATTTCTGGAGTTACAAGTAACACAATTTCTCTATTTTCCCCCAAGACCTTTTGATTCTTATGGTTATAATAGCCAGCACAAGTTAAAACTAACTCTGAAGATTGAACTGACATTGGAAAGGAAACAAATTCTACCAATCATGACCTTTCCAAAGCCTTTTCCATTCGATTCCTAACCCCATAATCATTGATCCTCTGCTTGAATTCATCCATGTTTACATGACCTAAGTCAGTGTCTTCAATATTAGCATACAGAGTGAACATCTTGGAAGGTGGATGATAGACCTTGTATTGGTATTTCATTTCTTCTAAATCTTTGGGAGGCATATCTTTTGCAATCAAAAATGCCATATATTAACATTTATATGCATCAAGAAGAGAAACTCTGCAAAATAGACCATGTTAGTCAATATTCCTTTCTTATTTCAAAGTCATGACTTGTTTTTAAGAAGTTATATAAAATTTTGAGGATTAGCCTTCGAGCTTACCCCTTACCTCATACTATTAACACATGTAATCAAGAGTTTGAATTTCACCTTATTTAGTTCTTCGAGCATCGAGGATCAAAGATTCCCCGTACCATTTACTTGCAATGAACATTCCTTATGCTATGACTCCTTTTAATTAGGTATCAGGGATCATGGATCCCTTCTACCTATTACAATAATGATCAACTTTACCTAAGCAACCTCTCTAAATAGTGAAGTCTGAAAGGTATTTTTGGGGTTTGTGGTTTGGAAATCCCTTATACCTCTTGCTTGTGATTTTATTTAGACTTAAGAGGTATGTTTGATCTGCAAAGTTCAAAGTATGTTTCAGAGGTTAAAGATCAAAGGTACCTTTTTAGAGTTTCTATAGAGATTTAAGTATTGGTTAAGTCAAACCTCTACAACCAAAAAGCTGATTTACATTTTGTTTCAACTTGACTTGAACTTTTGGAAAGATTTTTCCAAAGGCACACTCATTAATATTATTGCTTGAATGAATTCAATCAATCTTCGAGTTTTAGAATTCAGAGGTTGGAGTATCATCATTCTTCCTACCTCAATAAGGAAGCCTGCAAAGGGTATATCTGACACCCAAAGTCTAAAAATGATTCTCAAAAAATAGATTTTTTTCTAAGCTGTGCACATCATCGAGGTTCGGAGATCAGGGATACCCCTTACCCTTTCAACTCTATAAGAAAGGTGGTAAGTAGTATTAATAATGACCAAAACATAAAAATTAGTATTTCACTAACTCATAGGTTTGATGCTTCGAAAGTTGGGGTTCATGTTTTAATCCCCCTTTTTTTATTTTTTTATTTTAATTAGGAACATAGAATTTGTGACTTATGGGAGGAATTGGGGGTTAGGGGTCAGAGTTTCACTCTACATTAGACAAATTCTTTTGTGTAGCAGGTATGTTGAACTCCCGACACCTGAAGCATGACACATTTCAAGTTTCCAAAAATGTTAAGGCATAGAGGAAGAAAACATCAGTAAGCTTGAGGATCAACATCTAACGATGATGTCACAAACATTTTTGAATGATGTGTCAGAAAAGAAAATGATTTTATAGGGAAAAAAAGCTAAAACGACAAGAACGAAAGGAAAAAACCAAAATGAAACAAATGGTAAAACTAATAGAAGAACAAACAAGGCCAAATCAAAGAAATGAAAGAAAGAAAAATTAAAAAAATGACAAAACCCAAATAAGGTCTCACACAATTGAATAAGAAAGTGATTTAAAATGACCAGAGAAAGGAAAGAATTTCAACTAACCTCTAACAATGTGTAAGAAAATGAAAGGGTGAACATGAGCAATTCCCACCATGAGAAGAAAGAGGACAAACACCCATGAGAGTAGCACAAGCAACAAACAAGAAAACAAAAAAGCAACCACAAATGCCAACCAGTTGATACACCAACTCAAAGCAACAATAATGCCTTCAATGGAGACTTGCATCAGGTTTTAGAGCTCTCTAATGCACATTAGTAATGATGAAGGTTAAAATGAAACCAAAAATCACCTTAATACCCTCCGAAAAAACTCTCATTAATGGAATTTCAATTGCATTTAATGTGCAATAAAATATTCTAGTGTATTGAATGTTGAGTGATTGACAAGATGTGCACAAAAAATGAGGCATCACTACTGGACGTTGAGGGTCAAGTACGTGAGAAGATAGAATACCAACTCACAAAACTTGAAGGAGCCAAATGAACAAGCAATGGAAATCGAAGAAAGGATTGGGGCTCGAGTTTGACAAGGAAGGTATTCCCTTCCTCATAACCCCGAAATCGTGAAGCCTGAAGGTACATAAAGGAAAACAAAGGGAGGGGAAAAAGGAAGAAAAGAAAACAAATACATCTAAAAAAAGAGGGTCCACATTTTTTCAAGGACAAACTAGGGCATGAGTGTGAAGGCACAACAAATAGCAACCAATGAACAAAATTCTTGAAAAGCATTTCCACCTTAAAAAAATCAATAGGCTTAAACCTAAAGAAAATATTAACCCAAAATTAAGCAAAAGATTCCATAATAGTCTAAGCACTTCAATCAGTTCACCAATTATAATAGGATGCCAGAGTCTCACAATATGTGCATCATTGTTAATTCCTTCAAAACATGGTTAGGAGCAATATAATGATTTGTGACAAAGAAAAATTATGTGATCTTTCCTTTTTCCCAACTATCTTTATTCATATGTATATTCCTTTTCTTGTTCTATTTTCAAATTCAACTGGTGTGACCTAAGCATAGCTTTGCTACCAACTAGGTATCCATAGCCCTGACATATAGATACCTCTGATTCTCTCAAACATAGATCTATAGCCAGTCAGGCATCCATAGCCTTAGTAGAGGTTATTTGAATCACCCATTCATATTTTAATCACTATTTTCTATTTATTTTCTCATTCTCTCTTTTTTTCTTTTCCTCAGGCTATCACCTAGTATTGGGTTGGGAATCACGGTGGTCATTGTTATTTAGGAAACACCTTTAGATTTTCTTGAGTCTCAATGGCATTGCTATTCCTCCTGAATCCACATCTTGATTTACTTAATTTGTAAGTGGTAAGACCCAGGAAGCTACATTCATAGGTTTGTTGACTTCAATACATCAAATCATCTAAGACTCTGAAGCTTAATAATAAGATTAGTAGGCCTTGATTTTAAACAAGGAAAAGGTCTAAAAACATAAATAACATATAGGTATCTTATTCTTGGTTGAAACTTGGGTCTAAAACATTCACAAAAACCCATTGATGAACAAAGAGTAGAATGAGGAAGACAAACAAAAAAGGGAGACAAGAAGAAAAAACAACCAAAAATTAAAACAAAACAAAGAAAAACAACAAAATCTATTATAATAATATATATAGGGAGGGGTAACCCTCATTCTCAGGATCCAAAGTAATATTTTATAAACTACCTATTGACAAGCAATGGGGTAGGTTCTCCATTCATGGTACTAATCCTGAAGGTGTTTTCTCCTAAGATTTTAGATATTTAGTAAGGGCCTATCCAAAGTCTGTCAAAATTTGAATGGTTTCCTTTCTTTTCTTTGGACCTGTACCATAGTAGAACAAGATCTGAGATCCTAAAATCTTTTATTCTAGCTCTTTTGTCAAACCAACACTTGACAACAACCTAATGTTTTGAAACATGCTTGAGAGCAGCGCTCCTCTTTTCATCCAAATTTAGTGGGTTAAGCAACCTAACCTAAACTTTGTCATTTGACTCTAGAGATAAATCTCCATGAATATAAAAGTTAAAATTTTGAGATTCATGGGGAATATGGGTTCCAAACCATAGACCAACTTATAGGGGGATGTCCCTAATGCATTCTTAATTCTAGTTTTGTTGGCCCATAGTGCAAACTTAAGGTGGGAGTGCCAATATTTTGGGTTTTTATCTAATAAATTCTTGATGGCACTAATTAAGATTTTATTCATAGACTTAGTCACTCCATTACATTGGGGGTAATAGTTTGATGAGTACTTTAAAACCATTTTATGCTCGAATTCCCATTATACATACTAACTGAAGAAAAAGAAGAGTTGTTGTCACGTACTAGAGTGAAGGGCATCCCAAACCTGGTCATTACGTGGACTTCTAAGAATTTGATTGTGTCAACAATAGTTCTTTGTTTGCAAGTGATTGCTTTAGACCACCTTGTGGCTAATGTCAAACTTGTCATGAAATTCTATTAAGAATGAATCAACATCTTCTTTCTCTAAGAAGCTCAAGTAGACACCTTCATAGTTTCTTTTGTATAAGACCCCAAATTTTATCATATATGCCTAGCTTTTGATTCTAAATGTCCATCTTTGGGTTGCATTCATGCTATCCAGACACTTGTTTTGTAACAAATACTAGACAATATCCTTATACCAGTTATTGAATGTGATATCTTGTTGAGAATAATGTTGGCATATCAACTATTGATCTACCATAGCTAGTGTTTTTAATAGCCCTTGACCTCTCACCAGCTTCATAGGATGGATCTCCATATCATAATCCTCTAGGATTACCATCCATTTTCCATGTCATTCCCAAAGCTCATTCAGCATTAGCATTGACTTAACCATAACATTGAGAACAATTGCTATCACCTTGCTCAAAATATAATGTATAAATTTCTTGATTTCCTTCACTAGAGCAAATGATTGCTTATCCAAATTAGGATATCTAACTTTTGAATTTTTAAATCGAGCGCTCATAAAGGCGATTGGCCTTTCATCACACTCCTTTCCCTTTCAAGTGAGAATACTTGGACAAGAATGTTCTGAAGAAAAGTATAGATATGGAAAGGCCTAGAATAATCTGAACTAGCCAATACTGGTGCATTGGTAATGAATTATTTGATTTCCTAGAAGGATTTATTAGCTTCTACAGACCATTCTATTTTGGCATGTTTCTTGAACATGTTATTTAATAGTCGCACAATCTCTGTAAACCCACTAATTAATTTCTTGACATAATTAATCTTTTTGAAGAAGGATTTTAGTTCTTTATTGCTGTTAGGTAGTGAAAAATTCAATATAGACTCAATCCTATCTATATTTATGGAGGTAGTTTTTTCTAAAATAATTATCCTTAAGAGCTTGCCCTTCATAATGTACCAAAGATGCATTTCTTAGGATGTAAAGAAATGCCTGATTCTTTGCATCTCTAGTGTATTTTGTGCAAGTCACCCACATGGTATGCTTTGTATTTTTAGAAAATTTTTAGATCATCCATGTATATGATTATACACTTTACAATTATCTCTTTGAAAGTTGTATCCATTACTCTTTGGAAAGTGGCTCGAACATTGATGAGCCCAAATGGCATTCTTCGGCAGGAAAAATTTCTCCACTTAGTGGTGAAAGTAGTCTTTTGCCTATCTTCTTCACACACTATCACTTGGTTTTATCTCAAGTATCTATCCAAGAATGACATCATTTGGGATCCATTGACTATTTTAAAGACCTTTTCTAGTGAAGATAATAGATAGTTGTCTTTTTTGGAAGCTTGGTTCAAATTTAGGAAGTCCATGCACAACCAGATTTCTCCATTCTTCTTTCGTACAAGCACTAGATTTTCTACCCAAGTTGAATGCCATACTGGGTAGATAATTATAGTACTTAGTATCTTTTGAACTTCCTTTTGGATCAATGGCTCGAGCAAAGCATTGATCAAACGTTGCCTTTGTCTGAAAGGCTTGGTTTCCTTTTTTAAATGATAGTGTGAGTAATTATAGAGGTTTCATATGTCTTTAACTCTTCATAGCTCCAAGCAATCACCTCCTTATAATCCTTCAAGGCATGGATTATACCATTCCTTTCCTCTGAAGTACATACCTTCCCAATGGATACTTCTCTTTATCTAACTCATCTCCCAAGTTATGGAGATCAAAATTTCCTCCATTTGAACCTGAGGTAGCCCTTTTAGATTTTGTTATATTATCAGGATTGAATATGCTTTCCAAGGCAACCATCCCCTTGGGGATAGTATTAGTCTTTAAATTAATTATGCCATCTCCAACTTCTTCAAATGGATCCCTATCAACTTCATCAATGGTATGGGAGGAAAAAATACTAGAGTTTGTAATAAACTAGAGGATGTGTTGATCGTCTTCAAATACCTGGGAGTTGGTAATATTATCTGGAATGACTGGTACAAGAACCATCTCCATAGAGAACCGTTTCAACTGACAACTAGAAATGGGCTCTAGGGAACTATTTGAGGCTGCAAGAGCGTCTACAACATAATTCCTTCTTCTAGGGATATAATTTATATTAAACACCTTGAAACCCTCAATTAGATCCCACACTCTATTTCTATAGGAAGATAATATTTTATCATGGAAAGAATACTGACTTCTTACTTTCCTCACTACTAGTTGAGAGTCTCCTTCCACAAACTATGGTTTACCTTCTTTTGGTGAGAAAGAAGAAATCCTCTTATCATAGCTTCATACTTAGTAGTGTTATTGGTGTAGGTAAATTGCAATTGAAAAGCACCCAGAAATGAATTTCCTTGTGGACTAACCAGCTCGACTCCAGGACTGTTTCCCTATTTACAATTAGACCCATCAAATTTGAGCGTCCACATGGTCTTCAATTGAATTTTCTTCTGTAAACAACATGATTTCCTCTTCCATAGGTATCTCTGAAAATAGTATAGGGGATTCCCTATATGTATTTTTTCATCTCCGAAAGATGGATAATCTAATAAGTCAAAAATATCACCTAATATTGTTATTATTTTTGAATCATTGTCTTCCAACCTTGGATGGTGTATCATTTTAACCCTTGCCAGCGTATCTCAACAAGTGAGGCAAGAAACTTTGGAATGGCCTATATCGTGGTACGGCACCAACCTAGAAACAAAAGCACACAAGTGTTTGTATATTTTCTAATATTAGTTATGTTATCATACATCTTGCTTAAAAAATATTGAAAAAAATGGTCAAAAGTTTTGAATTCTTGTAGTCCTTTGATGAGACTATCCACGTCAACTTGTTCATTTCCTGCTACAAAAATCATCATGATATCATTCATCTTATACACACCCAAGTCCAACTTGGTGAATGAAATATCATTTGGGGAATTGTATTTAGTTATAGTATGTTTCAACTTACACTCGACATCAATATTAATCTGATGGTTTAGTCCCAGCCATGGTAGCTAGAGTTGTGTGAAGTCAATTGAGAACCATCCTCTCAAGTTTTTGGTCCTTTCTCTACTAAGAAACATCCCATACATTTCGGGGATATCCACTCCACGTATATCAATATATTACTAGACTGTAGGGTTAGAGGCTAGTTGCATATGGACATTATTTAGTTCCCCTATAACCTTGACTTTTGTTTTGTTCAACTTGACCATAACTCTATTGGCTGGCTTAGGTGTCACTCCTAACTTTTTAAATATGGAGTAGGGTATAACATTACATGATGCCCCAAATTCTACTAAATAGTTGTGTACATTTTTCCCAAACATGCATTCTATGAGTAGAAATGAAGGGATTCTGATCTTACTTTTAAAAATTGTAGCCATGACATCTGATGAACTCAAGGATTGAACTTTATCCATTTTGGAAGGATCGATAGAAGAAAATTTAGTACTATCCGAGGATTTTAGTAATGCTTCTTTCTGAGTAGGACAATGCTAGCTTTAGTTTTCTTTAAGTCATCTACAAAACTATACTTTTCTTTAGTTAGGTTGGAGAGTTTATGAGTTTGAAAGCTACTAGACCTGTAGTTTCCTCTCAATGGTGCCTTGGGGACTGGGGGATTGTTATCCACATGAGGATTTGGGGGATTCAGAGCTGATCTAGGTGGAATCTCATCCGTCATAGGTTCTTTCCTGCTTCTCAAATTATAAGTATTCCTGTTCTATTGAAAAGTAAAAAAAATTAATATTTTCCAACTCATTTTCATTCTCAAAAGGAAGCGTGAATTCCTCTTCTCCAAAATGTTGACCTAGGTTAGGTTTTTTATATAAAGAAAAGGAATCCACCATCATGGCATCCATATTAATTATTGAGGTTTGGGTGTTCTCCTACATGAGATTAGAGATCCTTTGCATTTATAGACAACTAGACTTATTGTGGTCAAAGGTTTCATGAAACCTACAACCATTAACATCTATTGAATTGGCTACATTAGCACTTTATAAGGGACTAGGTACTCCCCCATTGTTAGGCCTTATATTCCATGGTCTGCTCGGCCATTTTGTATTGAAATTTTTTCCCTGAAAGCCTTGGCTACTTTGGTTATGACCCTAATTGTAGTTATTTCTTGCGTGAGGGTTAAATTTCAGGCGAGTGAGTTCATTTTTTACTTGTGACAACATCTTTTTCATTATCTCAAATTTAGAAGCCATTTGAGCATTCTTTCCTTGATCAGGGAGTGTTGCTTGTTTTTGAAAGAAAGGTTCTCGTGACTGTACCATTTTATTGGTGACATTTGCTTCCTTCCCATAACCCAGATATGTAAGTGTGGGTGTGTCATGGGTTTGTTGGACTATGGCTAGATGGGACATGAAATTATGAGTTGTACAAGAAACTCTTGGAATAGGATGCATTAGAGGTGTGTGGTTGCTTAAGGCATTATTTATAGCAGGGATCTCATTTACCATCCTTGGCAGACCAAGGGATGGAAAATATCTAGAAATATTTCCTCTCTACGGATCTATTTGTTGGGAGAAAGTGATATATTCATTATAAATTTTATCCAATGTATCCATATTAGCTAAAGACAATCTTCACAAGAATAGGCTAGTGAAGGGATCTAGGGATCTGAGGTAAGTCTATACTACTACTAGCTCAAGTATAATAAAGGGGTTTGTCAATATTTTATAGGTTTTATGGAACCTTGTATTATAGATGCTTATTTGATCATTAGCCTCTTTCCTACAAGATACAAATTGATGGTACAAAATGGCTAGATCTGTTTATACTTTAAATTGGTTGAGGAACTTGTCCTCTAGGCATTTCCATGTATGGATTCCTCCTCTAGGAAAATTCTCCTAATGAATAGGGAAACAACTTGTAGACCACATCTTCATGGGTAGTCAACGTTGTGTTGTAGATTTATTTGAAAGTTTTTATGTGATATTTAGCTATCCTAACTTCACCATATACAAACTTAGTGCAAAAATTATTTGGGTTTTTAGGTATCTTGTGTAGAGCTCCTACAATATTTGGAGGGGAACTTTCATATACTATAAAATATTTCATCTGTAATGGTGGGTGTACAAAAATTGTTATGATTTGTGGTATTACCAAACTTATAGGCAAGGGTTGTAGACCTGGGTTTAATAGACAAGTAGTGGTTTTAGAACTTTCACCTCTAGTTTCACCCTTGTTGCTCCTAGTTTTCCTATGTTCATTTAATTCAATCAAATATTCCTTGTTCGAAGAAGATTTGAGAATTCTATGATATCTATATGTTGAAAATGACACAATTTTTTCCAGTTTTGCTAGATTCGGGCCCTCCTTCTAGTGTCAATTCTATTGAGGGTGGTTTTAATCACTTACAACATGCTAGTAAATAAGGTTTTATTTTCCCTCTTGAAAAGTAGCAAGACTACTCCAAGATTCTTGTATTATTAGTTCTTAGTCATGTTGAGACAACATAGGGCCGTTGTCAACATATTTCACTAGGGTTATGGTATTTAAAGCTAACTAGAAAATAACACACAAATAGAAATAACGATTTCAACAATTCATAAAAGAAGATTACATTTCATAATTTAGAAAATTTATATTTATTTTAATGATGTTTAGTATTTCAAACTGAGTTTCAAAGAAAGATAAAAAGATATAGAGTAATAAGAAGTAATAAATTTTTTTTAACCTAAACAAACAACGATAACAAATATTCCATTAACCATTTTTGTATGTTTAAGCAAGATCTCCAAGCACTATTACAACAAATAACATTTCATACATTCACTAGTAACAACAATGCAATCTTCAAAGGAAACAAATCACATGAGATTTTTAGATTTCATGCAATTAGAACCTTGCCAAGCACACATAGATATGAGATGAAATCCTACTTAAGTTCACAATTACCAATGAGATCTCACTATTTTGACAATTTAGATTGAAATAGAATATTCATACCTTCACCATGACACTAAATTTCAATGCATGCAACATAGGCGTAATCCTTTGATTAAATCAATAATCCACAAAGTTAGTAGGAAAAATCCACGCCGAGATTCTATTGTTTGATTGTAGAAACTTACATTAAAATCAGATCCTTTAGAATGACCCAAAATAATAAAAATATATAGAAAATAGTTTCCTAAAATTATAGATCTGATAAAAAATCTAATTGGAACTGCCTCCAATGCTTGAGTCTTTAACTGAAAGAAAACTAAAATTTAACAAAAGTAAAACTAGGTTCCCTAGTTGGAATTTTAGTTCAACTAAACTAATACTGGAGAATGAAAAGAAAACTAGAAATCAACTAGAATCTAATTGAAGTCTAAGTATTTGTTAATAAACTCCAATGCTCCTCCTATCCTTGCATTTGGGTGCTAATCTTTACATCATCAGTATTCATTATTTTCAACTCCATCTTTTCCTTTCAAATCTGGGTGTCCCATTTTTGTAGCTTCATTTTTTATTTGTAAAAACACAAAAAGAGGTTAACTGATAGCAACAATACCCCTGACTCCAATCACTTGGTGAATTTTTTAGTAAATGTCGACACTACTTCATTCATTCTTTCCATTGGTAGCCCTTTGTGGAACTGAATTTTAACCTTTTGGTCTAATGTTGTCTTCTCCATTCTCTACTGTATTTTGGTGAAGGTTTCCATTTCCTCCTACCTCCAATATTATTAACCATCATGTCAATGCCTTCTTGTGTGACCTTCCCTTCCATTTGGTTTTGTAGCTCTTCAACTATCTTTGTGGGCTCTCTCACCAACACAGGAGTATCCTAGAATGTGCAAGCCAAGTCTTCCACTACTTGGTGAATATTGCTTGAATAGATTCTCCATCCTGACTTCTATAATTATTCAAATTTATTTTGCACTTTCAAAATCTTGACATGGAATGCTATTGATCTTACCCAAATTGGGGGTTGATCTTGCTCTCCTTCTATTACTGTAGATTTTAAAAGTTCCTCTATTTTTGTTTCATTTATCTGGTGAAGAATTAGGGTGTAATCCTCCCACACTAATAGTTCTTCATCAATGCTTAGCTCAACTTGTTGGGAATCACCATCTTCATCACTAATGGAGTGATAAGACTTTATTAATTGTTTCAAAACTTTATCATGCAACTCTATAAAGTCCTCTTTCCATTGTTGAGCAATGGGAATCCATCTATTTGGGTCAAAGTGTCTAACTTCACCTTTTAATGTAGCCTATAATGCAGACCTAGGATCCTCAACATCAACAAGTCCAATTAAATTGCTTATACAAGTCACGAGTTGTGCCACTTGGTCTTTCAACTTTTCTTTTTTATTCTCGTCCTTCTACATTCTTTTCAAAATTGTAGAGATGGATATTTGTAGAGACTGTTGTTCTCCTTCCCTAGTTTGTACTCCCACATCCACTTTCCTGATTTGGTAGTCATCATCAGTCATTTCTAATTCCAATCTATCTACTAAAGGGACAACTATTTCTGTTGTATTATTTCCTTGTTCATCCATGGATATAGTGGATATACTTCATTCTTTCTTCATTCTTCTCCTAGGAGATTGGAAGGCCTGTGATAACATGCTCAATCTTTGCTCTAGAATCTCCACATAAGTATGTTGTCTCTTCTAAATTGTGTGGTTCAACCACACCAATATAGATGCAGATGTATCCTTCCTAGGAAGAGTTAGGACTTCCATATTATGGGAATCGTACACATCATCCTTGGGTTCCTCCTATCTAGGATCTTGAGAAATGTTTTCATCTTGTTGGACTCTTTCTTGATGCACTTCCTCTTCTATATGATGCAATTCCTTAGTAACTTTCTTTTCTTGATCAACCTCCTCATCATGAGGTTTCTATTGTTCCTTTTATTTTTCTTCCTGGCTTCCTTATCAGGTTCCCCTTTTTCCTTTTTCTTGGTTGGGGCAGCACTTGAAGATGGTTTTTTTTTTGTAGCAGATGATCTCCACTCCTTGGTGGCTAATTCGGTTGCACCTTCCCCCTTCTTCTTCTCAACATCCTTCATAGATGATGACAATTTTTCCATGGGAAAAAGGCCTTTTACCCACTGGAGAGAGGAAGCCACAACATCTTGTGCTTTGGTTTTGTTGTATATTTTTGGAATGTTGAAGTAGCCTAGATATATTTCTAATCCTTTCTATTTGTGGTGCATTGTTCATTGTTGTGGTCTTATGTAGATTGTGTTTAGCTTGTGATTGTATCATGAAGGATCTCTGAAACCCATATATTTTTTGAGATGTTAACTCCTATTCCTCTTCCATCCATACATTGTGTACCTCATGATTGTCTGTACTTATGTTATCACTTTCTAATTCAATCTCCCCTTCACTATTTGGGTCTTCTACCTCATCTATGGTAGGAAATTTAGATATTGAGTATATCAACCTTGAATTATCTAATTCATCTCCTTCTTGGCCAATTTACTCCACATATGGGCTGTCCTCAACATATCCTAGGGGAATATGGATGACCTTAGTGCCATCAACAAATGAAATTCCCCTTTTCTATAATTTGCTACTCCATTTGTATTTGAAAACCTTTTTAGACCTAATAGTGCTCAGAATGTAGTAAAAGGTTCCTTCATCTCTACCACTTGAAAGTCTACTATCAATTTTAGGCCCTGTACATTAACCTTGACATTATTCTATGTTCCCATTGTCTACATTCTAGATCCATATACTAAGTTTATATTGAATGGAGTTCTTACTAATTTAGTTGTTCTTAGTTTCTCCCAAGCTATTGCTCCAATATAATATTTATGTCTACACCCAAATCTATCATGACATGTTTTACCTTACGGTTTTTCAAATGTGCAGTTATTAGTAGTGGACCCAATTATGGTCTTGATATAATATTAATTTGTGGCTATTTGGGTGTTTGTTTGTTCCAATATTTACCCAATTGTTATAATTTCACTAATAAATCTCATTTGTTGTGCTAGGGAAGCCATTTTTTAGCTTGATCATCTCTTCCTATGAAAATCAACCAATTTATTCATTTTTCTATTGTATAATGGCTCGTTTAGTGCTTTCCACTACTCTACCACATTGTCATTTTGTAGGCCAGAAGTGGCTATACTCATTTTCTTTTGAATATAAATCTTCACTTATCTCTTTGTTTATTTTTTTCTTATTATTACTGGTATCCATCCCTTGTTGGGTGAGTTCCACTACTTTGTCTTTTTGATTATTTTGTTTTCTATTTTTTTGAGGTTTTATTTCCAATTGCTATTCTTCTCTAGAATATTCCTCATTGGATGTATTTGATGACCAAATTTTCACTCTTTGATATCCTCTAGAACCTTGTGGAGGGATTCTCCTAATAATCCTTGCTCCCCTATTTATGCCTTAAAGGTCATAACTCTTAGATTTGGGTGGAGCATTTTGAAAGTATGGTCTTCATTTCCATAGAATGCACAACTCTTCTTTTTTTTGAACCAACATTTTGTGGCATAGTGGCCAGAGTTACTATCACCTCTTTTGTGGTTTCCCCTTTCATATCATCGACCTCCTCTATAGTTGATTTTTTTATTATCCTCCTAATAGTTTTGTGAAGGGGTATTTCGTTTTGCGTTGGAATTCCTATTATTCATCCATGGTGGTTTTCTATATCATGTGTATACAAGGTTCGCTCTGCAAGTTTCTTGACATAGGCCATATTATGATCTATATCTCTATCATATCTTGGTTATAGTGGAAATATAAATTCTAGATGATCATCTACATTTATTAGGTTGAATGCCTTAGATGGAAAATTGTTTGTCTCATGGTCATCCCATTCTTTGCATAACCCACAATATACTAATTGGAGATTTTGTGACACTATTTGGAGCTCTACTTTGATTGTTGTTTCCTTTTTTTCTCCTTGTGCCTCTAGGCAATCATTTCTTAAATGGCATTACTTTGAACAATAAGAGAATCCAATTTTTTTTTACCTTATTGACATCTCTTTCTATTATATCTTGGTGCAAGGTAAGTTGCTCGAGTGCTAACTACAACTTCTCTATTGTTTCACTTTCACTTTCTTTATTTGATTTTCTCCATGACTACACCTCAATGTGTCAGGCCATGGTTACCACATCTAGATATTTATCAAATATCCTCCCATTGAATGTTGCTTTGATATCTTCTTTTAGTCCAAAAATGAGTCATTCAACCTTTTGCTTCCATGTCAAAGGTTCCTCTAAATTTTGAGATAGTTTATATATTTTATCATAGTCTTTCACTAATTCTCCTCTCCTTTGTATGAATTCCGTCATCTTTCTCACACTCTTAGATGGTATTTTCAGAGTGTTAAAGTTTTCTAGGAAGTCTTTCACTTTTTCCCAATCCTTATCTTTTTTTGGGTAAGTATTCTTATACCAATCTAATGTATCCTTCCTTAAAGATGCCACAAATTCCAACAACTTAAGCTTATCTTCATTAATTTCCCTAATTATCAGAAGCTTGATTGATGGATCCATTGCATGTGTGGCTTCTTCTTGCTTCAGTTTGTGTATTGGTGGAGTGCATTTCTTCTCCTTCCTTACACTTCTTACTATCACAAGTTTATCTCCTCCACCCTTGTCTCTTTCTAACTTAATCTCAAAATACTTTGTTTCCAAAATTTCTTCCAAATCCGCTACTTATTTCTCTTTTGGATTGTCTTATCCTTTCTATGATATCTCCTCAACCAATATCCTTCTTGTTTTATAAGGCATGAGGGATGGGTCTGGTCAGAGGGTTGTGACTTTTCCTAGCATCACTTCAATTTTGGTGATGTTATTTTATTCATTAATGAAATTTCACGACTTAATGTTGAAAATTATTTTCCTAAGTTAAACATGGTCTTGTCATCTTTTTATATCTCTTATCTTCTTAACTTTCTTACTCTTATATTAAATAATTATTACATATAATCTTCTTGAATGGATAGAATCTTCTTTGAAGTTTTTAAGAATTCAAGGAATATGTCATCCAACTTGAACATGATGTTTGATAGCTTTGGTTTGATTGTTGGAATTTTGGGGGGATGTGGTAGGGATGGAGCCTCCATACTTCCATAGTCCTCTACCAATACCTTTTTAGATTTTCCATATTCCTTTATGATCTTCTCCAAATATGTCAAAACTTATCCTACTTTTTCCCAATGTGAATTCAAATTTTCTAGATTTTTCCATTCTTCCTTTTTGGTTTCTCTCCCTTTCTCTCTTTCGATAGCACACACCTTGACACATTAATCCTTTCTCTTGTATTCATTCTCCAATCTTTTGTAATACATTTCTTCCTTTTCAATGTTTCGTCTCTATCTTTTTTCCTCACCATTTGGGCTTTTCATGTCAAATTTCTTGGTCAATTCAATTTCCTCCTTAATCTCTCTTGATTTCTTATTTTCTACTTTTTCCATGGGTGTTTTTGTTTTGATATTACATTACTCCTTTATCTTCTCCCATGGTAGTTACTTTGTAACATCCTTTTAGGGATTCCTTTTCAAAGATCCCCCCTTTTCCATTTCTCACCCCCTTGGTTCCTAACCCCCTCTCATGAGGCTAACACCAAGGAGATAGTGTAAAATTTCATCTCTCCCTCTAAATTTTATGTCTAGATAAATATTTGAATTTATCTCGCTTTCTTGTGTGCAACCTAACTAGGGTATCGACAGCATAACCAATGGTATCAATAAGATGGGGGAACATATACTAGAGTCTTGAGCCCTAAGTAATTTTTATGTGTTGTATTTATACCCCTAACTCATTCATACAAGAGGAGTAAGGAATTAGTTCATATAGTGCATAAATTAGTTAGTAGAATGAGATATGTAGAAAACTAATTGCCATAAATCATAATATTTATTAGATATAAGTATATATATATATATATATATATATATATATATATATATATATATAAAGGTGCAATTTTGTGACATTATATATATATATATAGAATGTCGCAAAATTGCACCTAGGGGCAATTTCACATTTTACCACTTTGCCTAGCATTTATTGCACCTAAACGCATTCATGTTAAGAGCCTCATGGGTCAAAATTTCATGACTCCAACTCCACGAGGTCCAATGATGAAGCAACAATAGTCCACTGTTCTGTTTCTTGAAAACTAACATTCTAGATGCCTGTGCAATGTATAGACGTCTACGCAGTGTGCTAGTGTCTTGGCAGTTTTTTGAGTTTGAAATGTGGAATCTTAGAATCTTGGCTCAGGACATACATCTTTGCAATCAAAGTATCGGGTCTAACGGAACCTTCTTCCCTTGCATGCAAAAAGATCCCTTTTTTCTCTCATTTTTGGGGGGTTCTCTCTCATTCGATCACTTCCCTTCTCAATCTCAACCTCTTCTCCTCTTTGCAATAGCACTTCTATAAGTGAAGCTCTGCTGGAATTGAGGTCCCTCCAACAACCAAAGCTCTCTAACAAGCATTCAATGGTGCATACATGTGTTCAAGAGGGGGTTGAGGACTGTTGGTAATGCTCTCTTGCTCTTATCTATTTGTGAATAGATTAGATCTCTTTGTTCATTTACTATTTGGTTGTGCAGGTTCTCCTCCTCAAGTGGGGATTATTTTCACCACTTCCTTTTGTCTATTTCATTTACTCTCTCTATCTATTTGTATTTTTGTGGAGGTGGGAACACCAAAATGGGGGTTTGACTGCAACAAGCCTTAAAATAGCCCCAACATTTTTTTCCATTCGTTTTGTGTGCAGGTTGCCAAAGTGGAGCTTGGAGGAAGGTTTTAAACACATGGTTGTTTGTAAGTCCCCTCTTAGCTCTTCTTGTACTTTATCTCATTTTTTTTTCTCTATCTTGTTATTCTGTTAAAGAAACCTCAAATCTATATTAGATAGTGAGGTTCTAATCAATTTTCCCAAGTCTTGAGTTCTTTGTTATTGGGGACACTAGCACATCCTTCAGACTCTAGCATGATGCACTGGCATCTTGATTCCACGCTGAAGTCCATTAGCTGAGAGCTCCTCCTTTTTGAGCAAAGTTCTCAAAACCTATCTCTCTTGGATTTTGAAGCAGTCTCTTGAGATAATTAGTCTATGTGTGGCTTCTTTGCAATTTATTCATTCAACAATATTGAGCTGGTTAAGGGAAATTCACTCTTGGGATTCTCTTGAGAACAAAGAGACTCATGAGCAATGAATCCCCCTTATCTCACATTTTGGTGAACACTATGTAAACCATGTTGGATATTTTTCTGCAATGTTTTAGTGTTTATGATAATGCTTTCTGTAAGGAATATTTCGATATGTTGGATGATGCTTTAGATGATTTATTGGAAGCATCTGAGCCCTCTACTTGTAGATCTTCTGAACAAACTTCTCCTTCACAAGTTGAAGAGTCGCTAAACATTGTTGTAGTTTCCGTGGCATCTCCAAGTCCTAAGAGACCCATTGTTTACTTGACTTCGGATAGCCCCTCTCCTAAGAGGATTCATTCTATTTGTAGAGTTCCATATCATAATGATTCACTAGATTTATATTCAAGGTTTGTGAAAGCCACATACTCTACTTCTTATAATGTTGTTAGGCACACATATAATACAAGAAGAAATAAGCAAAATTTGGATCAACGACCTTTTTTTCCTACGCCTCAAACTACTCAAGTTCCTACTTCTTTACGACCTCCTCAACCAAGTCTTCCTTCAAATCCTAAACCTACGAATAAAGCACTTGGATACTATGATCTTGTCGAGTAGCTTCGTGTTACTCCGACTAAGATATCACTTTGGGACTTGCTTAAGACTGCTTCGGTTTACCAAGGTATGCTTTAGGAATATTTGCAGAAGGTCCTTTTTCCTACCTCCACTAGGCCGATGGATGTTAATGCGGTAATGGCTCATATTCAAGTGGATTCATTGAATATCATGTTCTGTCTATAGGAACTTCTACCCCCAGATGTGTAGAAACAAGTGAACCCCTTAATGATTATAGTTAATGTTAATACTATTGGTATTAGATGTATCCTTGTTGATACCGATTTGACCCTAAATGTTTTTGGTATAGATCTACTACCTAATATTAAAGTTGATTATTCTTCCTTAGCTACTTCTCTATGCATTCGTCAATTTCATAATGTTGGTCGAAAAGCCCTAGGCACAATAATATTGCCTTTACAGTTAGGCCATGTTACCTTACCCACCTTGGTTTATGTGATACCTGGCCCCTTACCTTATAATATTCTATTGGGGAGACCCTGGATTCATGCTATGGGTGTTGTAACCTCCACTTTGCATTGTTCTTTGAAGTTTGTTGCAAATAATCAAGTAGTCATGGTCAAAGATGATCCAGAAGTTATTCACTTCTGTGAACTAGCAACCGTTGGTCGGGCTTCAATTGTTTCCACTCTTAAGAATTGTATTCCATCTCTAACCTATTATGCGATGACATGTTCCTTGGTGATACCCTTAGTAGAGGCTATCCCCGAAGTGAATGTCACTAAAAAAGAGCAACCTAAAGTAAAAATTCTTAAGTCTTCCCCATCTACTTCTTCTTCTAAATCAAATGCATTTCTTGGTGATGATTGGGGATCCTTGGAATTCTCTAAATTCTTCATTGGAGAATACAAATTGAATCCCACTCACCTTAAAATTTTGATAACCTCGAGAACCTCTATTAAGGAAGTGGATCAGACTCCCATGGACAAGGAAAGTTGTGATCCTATTCAGGAAGCCAACCATTCCCATATCGAGGAGGATAATCCCACTCCTGCTAAGGAGATTAACATTTGCGAATTGAATAAAGGATATAGTTGTGGCCTTGTAGATGCATTTTATGTCCATTGGTGGAACGATGCCCTCTACGTAGAGCCACTATATTTTGAAGCTTTGCAAATGTGTTATGGTCTTGGATATAGGCTCATTTCTCAATATGGTTATGGGTGTAAAGGCCTTGGATGTATTGAACAAGGAATTCAGATCCCTATCTAGCTTAAGCCTCACAAGCACTATCTAGGTTTGGGATGCTCTGTTGAATAGTCTAAGCAAAAACCTTGGTGGAATTTTAACATGATTTCAGTTGAACTATTTAATCTGGTCCATCCCAAATTGATATTAGATGGATTAGAGGCTGAAGAAGTCCACTTAGATGTTTTCTCTTTGGAGGAAGCACTAGAGGAATTCTTAGGTTCCTACTCCCACCTACCCTCCTTTCACTATAAATGATGATTCATGTATCATCTGAGTAAACAAAAATACTTTGGCCAATTCATTTTAGACATGGATGAGGAGGCCCCTCTATCGAATATAAATGATGGTGTTCCAATACCACATCCTGAAGACCATAGTCCCCTCCTCAAGGGGGATACTATTGATTTTTTCATGGATCCTAAATCTTTTGAAAATGTGATTAAGATCGAGAAGTACCTATCTTCTAAATAAGCTAAGGAGCACTCTCATCAGGATATCTTTACTTGGTCATATTAGGACATGCCTATTATTGATGAGTCTATAGTGGTTCACAATATAGTCTTACGTCTTGATGCCAAGCTTGTTAAGAAAAAAATCTAAAAGATCAATCCCAAGGTCGCATTGTATGATAATGCTGGGAAAGAAAGAGCGGTCTACTACATTAGTCGTGTCCTGGTTGATTATGAAACTCATTATTCTTCCATGGAGAAGCAATTCCTTTCTCTTGTCTTTCCAACACAAAAGTTAAGATACTATCTTCTTCATGCTAAAACACATGTTATTGTGAAAAGTGATTTTCTGAAGAACTTATTTTCTAGTGCCGACCTTGTTGGGAAGTTAATGAAATGGGTAATGTTGCTTTCTAAGTTTGACATAAATTTTGTTACTCAAAAATTGATAAAAGGACAAGTGGTTTCTGATCAATTGGAAAACGCTCCCTCATCTCTCTCCTTCCCGGGTTCGAACTTGTTCCCTCATGAGGATATTTTAACAACTAATCATGATCTTGTGTGGAGGATGTATTTCAATGGGTTGAGATGTCAAAATGGCTCTGAGGTGGGTGTGGTTCTAATCTCGTCTTAAGGTAAGTCGGTCCCTCTCTCCTTTCAATTGGAATTTTCTTGCACCAACAACATCGTTGAGTATGAAGCCCTTATTGCCAGCTTGCATGTTGTGATCGCATTAAAAATAAAACATCTCCATATACATGGTGGCTTTGAGCTTATTGTGAATCAGATTACATGAACCTATCAAGCTAAGAAAAGTAAGTTGTCTTAGTATTGAGACCTCGCTTTGTCTTTTCTTAATCAATTCTCCTCTTTCACAATAGACAGTATCCCTATGAGAGAAAACCGACATGTGGATGCCATGTCGAGCACTGCCTCCTTGGTACCTTCAGATAAGGATACAAAAGAATACCACTTTGTGGTTCATATTCTTTAGGCTCCTTCCATTTCTGACCCACCTGAATCTAATGCTCTTATGTGTTCTCACATAGACTCAAGAGAATGGTATTCCAACATCTACAACTATCTACAAACTAGAAACTTTCCCGATGATGCGAAAAAGAATGATCACACTCGTATATGAAAGCTTTCCATCTGTTATGTTGTCTTATCGAATGTTATTTATCAAAAATATTATAATGGTTTACTTCCTCAATGTCTCACTAAAGTGGAAATACCACTTGCCCTTAAGAAAGCCCATTCAGGTCCCAGTGGTGGACATTTTTGTGGTAAGCCCTGGTGTGAAAATTGATTCACATGGGGTACTTTTGGAAAATGATGGAACAAGATTCTTTCAATTTTGTCAAGAAGTATTCATAATGTCAACAACATACATGTCTTATTCATGCTCCTATACAAGATTTATAGAATTATACCTTGCCTTGGCCATTTACGAAATAGGGGTTGGATATTATTGGAAAGATATCAACTCCTTCCTCTAAAGGACACGTCTTTATCACTGCTACTGATTACTTCATAAAGTGGGTTGAAGTCATCCCGCTTTGATCCATGACCACTAAAGCTATCTATAGCTTTCTTCTAAATAACATTATTTCTCACTTCATACTACCTTCCACAGTTTTTGATAATGGAATGCCAATTAAGAGCAAGGAAGTGAAGCAATTCCTAGATAAGTTTCATATTCAACATAGATTCTCTACACCATATTATCCTCAATCTAATGGCCAAGTAGAAGCATATAATAAGAATCTTGAGCTCATTCTTTGTAAAACAATGAATAAGAATGGTAAGGATTGGCACATTCAATTGACATATGTTTTATGGGCCTATTGCATGGGTGTTCATATGGCGATGGGAACAATGCCTTACAACCTTGTGTATGTCGCTAAAGCTATCATTCCTTTAGAGTTGGAAATTCCATCTTTGTGGGTTTCCCTAAAAGGGTTAATTGATGATGAAACTTACCGATCTAATCATTTGCATCAACTTGAGATGCTCGGTGAGTTCCTATTATAGGCCCTTGACCATCTCAAATATTATCAACGATGATTATCTAAACAGTTTAATCAAGGTGTTCTTGCTACAACTTTCAAGGTAGGTGACCTGGTCCTCTATGAGAATCGAAGAAATGTAAATGCACCACTTGATCAAAAGGGGAAGTTCAGTCCTGATTGGTTAGGCCCTTACATTATCATCTTTGTGTATGGTTTTGGTGCATATGGATTGTCATCTATGGATGGGATACCTCTAAAAAAACCTGTTAATGCAATGCATCTTCATCGATACTATGCATAGTGTCTATGTGTCATACATGCAATGTTCACTCCTCTGGATTGCAACGTTACATGTTCCAACATTCCTTCATCAACACATTAAGAATTTTTTTGTGTTATTATGTAACCATGTGTGTTTGAGAGAGACATACATACGTGTGTTTTGCTATAATATATATCCAAACATTACATTACATCTTTTAGTTAGGAAATTAGATCGCCATTGTATTTGGTTAACATACATCCATGTGTGTTTATTAAATCATGATAGAATCTAATATAACACACATTAATACATATAAAATCCATAGCATCAACATAGATGAAAGAAAGGAACATACACATCAAATAAAGAATTCCATCATAACATAATTGGTATCTCATATATATATATGTAAATATCAATGTCATGTACATGTATTGTGCCACTAATGTCAAAAAATGAGTGGTTGTTGTACATATGTATTAGTGTCTATACATCAAAACTAATCTATAAAATATATAACATTGCTACAAAATTGATATATGAAATGGTTGTCTAAGCCCCAAGCATATGGCTCCCTAAGTCCTCTGGCTCTAGCACTTGCTGATGTGGTTGTGGGTGGGGCTAAATAGTCGACACAAAGCAGGCCCTCTATGATCAGGAAATAAAAATTTTCATGCAGAATCCTCAAATCTCTCCCTGAAGGGAGGTTATCTAGATTTCTGCTGCTCTGAGCGCATCCTGGACCTACTAGTCCCTTGCTAGCTACCCTGTGAGGTCATTGAAGTGGCTCTGAAGGGCGTCATGTGCTTGCTTAGAACCATCTTCCCTCATCACAGTTGCATCTCAATCACTCAAGGAAACTTGTAGCTTTGCAAACACTTGATCCCTCTATGCCCAGGTAGTAGTGGTGTCAGCTATCCTTTGCACTACCTCCACTCATGCCTCCTCATACACCGTCCTCAGGTGTACCACTAGCTCAAAAAGTGGGGTTTGTCGCCCCGTTGAGACTGGTCAAAAGGAGTCAAGGATGGGGCCTTGAATTGGAATGGCAGGGGAAACCTTTGATATGCACTAGGAAGAGAGCCCAGTCCATCTTTGTGTGTCCACTACAACCATAGAGAAAATAAATATATTAGTATCACCAGATGTATAGATACAAAACTAAAGTAAAACATATATACATGAGATGAAAACTGGAAGTACCAAAATGAAATGACGTAATATAACTAATATACCTAGGTCCCCTAGCTGCTAGTGCAGATCAAGGAGTGGTGTGATGTTGGGACCAACACCACCTACATCTAGCACTGCTCCCAATACCACTTGAGCTGTCCGTAAGATTGACAATAGAATTGGGTGGAACAGATGAAATTGGGACTATAGGTGAGGGTGAAGACATCCTCCATAATTGCCTTGACCTCTCTACTAGTGTAACCTCCTCCTCGACCTCCTGATATTGCTTCTCTTCGCCTCCATGTGCTTGCCTCTGCCTCACTCCTGGTAGTGCCTCTCCCTATAGGCTAGGATCCCCCCCTAGGGGTATCCAACAGAAAAATGGGAGTAGGATCATGCACCTACCTCTAGGATAGGAAGCCTCTTGCCATGCTGACATTGTCAACCAATTGCATCCCCCTTATCCCCACAATATATATATGTGTGTGTGTGTGTGTGTGTGTGTAGTGTAGAAAAAAGTATCCCTTTTTCAAACTTAATTTGAGAATACTTAATATTAAACGGAGCTTAATTATGCCTTGATTTAGTGTTGTAATGTGTTTCACACATTCACATTAAGTTTAGGGACCTTTTAATTAAAAAAAACTTAATGGTAAATTATTTAGGATGTTGTAAAGTGTATCTTACACTTTCAGACTAATCTAGGGATTTATTAATTAATTGAGGTTAATTGAGCTTAATTGGCCCCTTTAATTCAAATCCAAGCCTAATTAATTACAGATTCCGAGGGATAAAAATTGACATTCATAAATGATATTACACAACACTTAATTTTTTAAGGTGTGTGTCCTAGGTTAGTGACCTAGGACCCATTTTCTACCTAGCAAATGGGTCCTCACTATGTCCCAGGACCCTATTTTCACATGATCTTTCGCAATCCCTGAAGTATGTCCTAGCTAAATGAGCTAGGACCCATTCTCCACATGGTGAATGGTTCCTCAGTTAGACCTAGGACCCCCCCTTGGGATATGTTTTTGGCGGTATTTTAATGATTTCAAATCCTACATCTGATTCAGCTTGTGATATTTTAATTTCAGGAATTAATGTTAAGTTATGTATAAATATAAGGTTATTTCACTATGTCTCATAACTAAGAATGTAAGCTTTCAATTATTCAAGTCCTAATAGAAAATTTATGAGATCAAGAGTTCACAAGAGCATTTATAAGGCATTCAAGGGCATATTATAGAAGATGATTGCAGCAATCATGATCCATTTCATCATGTGAAAGGCATAGTACATCATGCATGTTGTTAAGCTAATGTGTTGATGTAGCATTGAAGATCAATTCCAACATATTGAAGGACATCATCTCTAATCAAGTTTTATGGTAAATATCTACATTCATTGTGGCCACTTCATGCAAGATTGTAGATTTTTACTCCAAGGTTTCAACTAAGGTTTGGTGAGTTGTGACATTGTACTTGTTCATTCATCATTCCTTTTATGCATTGTTTCATTTCAAGGTTTAATTACCAAAACGAGGTTTGACCAAGGAAAAAACCTATTCCCTAACAAAACAACATCTTCTCTCCTTTGATGTGTGATTGTTGGTTTTAGGTTGAAGATCAATTGGAAAGAAAAATTGTAAATGTTGTCAAAGTTGCTAAGAAAGTTGTCAAATCACATAAATTAAGCTATAAGATTTGTTCCTAGCTTTTTGAAAGTGCTTGAATAGGATCTAGGAGTGTACACATTGGAGAAGACAACCTAGAAACCATTTTTCTAGAGCCCTATCTAGGACCCATTCACCATAGGGCGAATGAGTTCTTAGTGAGGCCCGAAAAAACACTTTTTGCAACAGGTACACAACATTTGACCCTCTTAAAAATTTCCTTTTGATTTCTATATTGGTTAGGTTTAATTTTTGATACTCATTTGCATAATATAACCCTCATAATTGAATGAAACACTAGTGAAATTAGGTGCATCATTTTGATAATCCATTTTGGTGCACCTCTCTTTTTCTTAGTTTCATTATGGTGAACCCAACCTTTTGAACATTGCAGTTTTATGATTTTGGAGTATTTTTCATCCTAGATTTAGATCTTGCATTCATTTGCATTCATTTTCATTGAATTAGATCTAATTTAGGATATCTAGTTTGCATTCAACTTTACATTACATCTAGGGTTTTAGGATTGAATTTTTTGCACTCTTTAAATCTAAAAAAAATACAAAAAAATTAATGTTCTTGCATATCATTTACATCATATAAACTTGCATTTAAAAAGTGAATCAAAAATTGCATATCAAACTAGGTGTTTTAGGTCATAATTTTGTCACATTTTGCACTTAAATTTCACATTGCATTCTACAAAAAATCAACCTAAAACTTGTTGTTACACACTGAATCTAAAAGTCATTGAAAAACACTTGAAAATCTAGAAAAATAAGTTTCAAAAACCTCATATGGGACCCATTCACCATAGGGTGAATGAGTCCCTGATTAGACCTTAATCTACATTTCTAAAATTTAAAATCTTCAGTTCTATGATTCTGTTTGCTGCTTTCAAATTTCTATTTCAGTCTGTTGAGTTTTTGTTTCATTAATTTCATTAGATCTAGATTAATTTGGTACATTTAGTGCATTGTTTGATTTCAAAATTGTATTTACAAAATTCATTTTCAAATTGTTAAGTAGTGTAATTAAAAATATTACCTTGTTTAGAATCTAAAAATTGCATATACACATTACACTTTAGGTCATTGCATTGCATTTTAAGCCTCTTTCCATTTTGGGTTTTCACACTAAGTTTGTGAAACTTGTATGAGATTTACAACTTGGTGTCCTATTAGTAACACTATTGTGATATTTATTTTGAGACTCATGTCATCCCACGATACACCATTCACTGTGGATCTTGGGTTTTCTAACACTCTTTCTAATAGTGTTGATAATCAAACCCCTATGTATCATAGTATGCATACCTCATTTCCCATGACTTCCATACCTACAAGCAATGTGCATAATGTCAAAAAAACCATCCCACCCATCACTAGTTGTACTAAAGCTTTGGGTTATACTCAAATCCAAGGTGGAACATCAATTCCTCCTTCTACAACACCCATTTCCATTCCTACATACACTAGTACTCAAGTTACCACAACCATTCAACCTACTAGCAATTTCAACAATTCCAAGTAGATATTTCCATAGGGAAGCCTTCTAGTTTTGTGCATTCAAATACAATATCTCCTCAACCATTCTCCCTCACAAATTTATAATTCACTTGCCCTCTGCATACATACACCACTCCACCTTACTCCCCTCCACCTTATAATACCAAAAATGATGCCATCCTTAACACACTTTTGCAAAGCATGCCATCTCTTCAACAAAAAGTCACAAACCTAAATCAAAACAATAATGGTCAACCTTCACAATACAACAAAACCAACCCCTTGTCCTTGGAGATATTGAGAACACAAATTCCATAAGGTATAAAAGTCCCTAGATTTGAGAAATATGGTGGGAAAGGAGATTTTGTTAGCCATGTTTCCACTTATACAACCCTATGTAGTGATTTCATAATTGAAGATAAGCTCTTGGCTAAACTATTTCCTAGGTCATTAAAGGATACTACTTTAGAGTGGTTTTTATCTTTACCAAATAATTCAATAGGATCATTCAATGAGCTTATTGATTCCTTTTATAACCACTTCCACATTCACATGGGTCCCAAGATGACACTAGCTGATTTAATGACACACAAACAAAAGGATGATGAGGAAGTGACTAATTTCATAGCAAGATACCAAACACTTTATTCACAAATAAACATTAAGATTCCTAATTTTGACCTTCAATGAATTTTTATTGCCAATTTACAAAGAAAAATTCAAACCAAAATTGAGATGTTGAAATTCCCATCCTTCACACAATTATGTAGTACCCTTCATGATTATCAAAATTCAGCTTATGGTCATAATGTGAAAAATCCTCCTATCCATCCTGAAAAGTTTGAATCCACAACTCAAAATAGCTACCAACCTTTTAAGAAGAAAAATAGGGGCTTTTTAAAACTTAATTCCCCTCAACCAAATCAACAAGCTGATAACCAAGTGGCTGCTATGAAGACAAAAAATTCGTATGCCTTTGTGGATAAGAATAGAAAATTTACCCCCCTACCTGATACCCTTCATAATATCATGCTACAACTCATATAAAATAATATGCTTTCTCTACCTCCCTTCGGATCTCCTGATTCTAATAAACCATTACCCACAGGCTTTAGACCAAATTCTTATTGCCATTATCACTAACAAAATGGACATGATACCGAATATTGTAAGCATCTTAAAAATATTGTGCAAGACCTCATTAATTCTAATAATCTTCTAATTGGAGGTGTGAATGATCAAGGTAATAATACCATACCTCCTCCTAACAAAAATTTACAAATCTTTACAAATCCCATGCCAAAACATGCTATCTCATTTTTAAAAGCTAGTGAAACAAAGAATGATGTGATGAATGTTGAAATGGATGATGAAAACACAAAATATAACAATGAAGAAATGATTAGAATGGTGTTATTTATTGAAGCTAGAGCTTGTAAGGGCTCAACCAAAATACCTCTTGATATTGCTTTCTCACAAAATTACATAATCAAGCATGCACCTGATAGTCCTCTTTACATAGCTTTGGAAGAATCAATGGCACGCCTACTAATGGGATACTAATTGATCCTGTCTATGTAGAGAATGTGATTATTGAAGAATTCTTATTTGTGTATGAAATATATCAAGATACATATGAAAAATTGAAAGCATGGACAAAAACGCATAATGGTTTTGCTTGTCCTACAATGGGCTCGATAAATCTCCCTTTAAAAGTTGGACCAAAAAAATTAAATGTATCTTTCACCATCATCCCGTTGTCGGACCAGTTTCATGTGAAGATAGGCTATCCATGGCTTCGCTCCATGAATGTCATCCCATTGGTTGTGCATAAATGTTTAAAGTTTCCCTTTGGAAATGAAATATTTATTGTGCACCATAGCGGCTTTAATCCCATGTCTTCCCATGGGAACTTTTCATTGGATTTCTTTTGGCCCGAGCCTATCAAACTTATTAGACCTCATGAGGACTACTTTTTTAAAGCATATCAAAAGTTTAAGGCAAAGCACGTAGTAGAATTATCCCTTATAAATATTCCTCAAACCATGATTGAGCCACCTATCCTTGACGAACCAATTATTGAACCAAAATCCCTTCCAAACATCCAAGAGAAGCCTATGAAAAATCTTCCTACCATTTCCTATAAGAGACCATGAGATAACCAAAGCAATCCCATTGTTCCTCCTAAAATCAATTTTTTTTACAAAGCCAAAGAGAAAGTGGTTGAACGACCTCATATGGTTCCTTCCGTTCCTCCCCTAAGGGAAGACAAGAAACCTATGATTAACAAACCCACTCATACACAAATGCAAATTGACAACAGATTGAAATGAAATCAAAATGCTAGAGAGTGTAGGTATAGACGTTGTGCTATTGCTTGTATGTTACAAGATAAAGAAGAAAATAATAACACAAAAAATAAAAATCCTAACTTCCTTGAAGCCATGAATGATTCTATACCCTCACTGCAACATAAACAAGAAACTTCTAGAGACATTATCATTTGGCCTCCTATTGTGATTAATTTAGATGATGAGATTAATATTGCAAATATTGATGAAAAAGTGCATAACGAGTTGAGTTCATTGTTTTCCTCTTCTATGAACTTAAATGACAATTCTACTAATAAGAGTGTTGAGCTTGGTACGTCCCCTAGTTCAGAACTTGTCATTGTCCCTTTCGCTAGTTTTCTGCCTTCCATATATACCAAACGAGATTGAGATGTAGACGACCTGCTATAGGTTGACTCACATGTGCCTTACTAGTATTTTGCATTATTTTCCTTTTAATGTTTCTTTATGTTATTGCATGTGTGCAATGTGATCCCTCGTGCTATTTCATTTGATGTATCTCTCTCTTTTTGTGCATTCCTCTATATGTATCTACATTCATCTCTATGTTGTAAACATTTTATCTTTTCACTTGTCTTGTGTTTTCCTTTTGGGGATGACGCAAGGCATCGAGAGATTTAGGTCTCTTCCATGTTGAACCAAAAGGGTTTTTCTTTGTTTTCACTCTGTGTGTGTCATTCTTCCAATTCTATGAGTATTTGGGGAATGATGATGTTTCCAAGTTCTAAAAAAAACATTGTAGCACAAATATACTAACCCTGAATCCATAGATCCCTTATGTATTTCTGGGGACAACCCATCCCTCCTTTTTCATGGCGTAGCTTTATTTTAGAAACATGTCACTTGGCATAGGGTTTTTCAAGGAAATTCTCATGTCTTAGGAGTAAACATTGGCTACTTTAAAGAAATTGCTCACAAGAATGGTGTTAGTTCCACTTTAAACTGGGAGAATACATCGATAATATCTTTCAACATTTTTCATGTTTCGTGGTGCGATTTTCTTTTTTTCTTGTGATGCATCCTTTTCTTGGTGGTGTCATTGGGTTTGATGTCCTCCAAGAGTGTGATATTTCTTAGAGTGCGAATTTCCTTAGTGGCTTGATGCAATACACTATATTCCCTAAGTTGTGAAGCTTTTACTCTTGACTTGTCCTCTCTTGGAGACATTAGGCACGATGATCCCTAAGAAGAATACCTTACATGAACAAAGAAAGATCCCCTTGAACAAAACCTATATACAAAATGTTCATAAGTGTTTGGCATAACACAACTTACTAACCTTGTGAAGCCCGAAACCCTGATTCAAGGCCACCTAGCATGACACACCTTGCTTTCCTATGGAGCCTTGCCATGTGCATGAGTGCTTGGCATAACACAACTTGTTAAGCACGAGACGAGAATGTGAGTGGCACCCTACCAAAGTTATCAGAGGGATAGATTTGGTATGGTAAGTACAGTGAGAGTCAACATAGAGGCATGACTTTCTCACTAAGCCACCTTTCTGAGGGATACTCACCTAGTGGATGGCCTGAGGTTCCACTACCCTGGAGTGAGCACAAAATTGAATTCAAAGAAAAACAGGGTAAAGAAAAACAGGGTAAAGAAAAAGATGAAGAAGAAGAAATTAAGCAATTAAGAAAGGAAGTAAAAAATATGCTTGTACAAAGTATGCTTGATTCTGTAAACAGAGAACTTATCATTTATCGTGTTGGACCATTTAGGCTTGATATTTTCTTGGTCTTTTATGTTGTATGATTGCGTATCTTTTTTATTTCTTCATACATAAGTGTCTTTAATGTCTACTTTAGTGCGAGTTTGACATGAGGTCATACTCTCACTAAAGTGGGGACAAAATATAGTGTAGAAAAAAGTTCCCTTTTTCACACTTAATTTGGGAATATAATTAATATTAAGGTGAGCTTAATTATGCCTTGATTTAGTGTTGTAATATGTTTCACACATTCACATTAAGTTTAGGGACCTTTTAATTAAAATGGACTTAATAGTGCCTTATTTAGGGTGTTGTAAAGTGTATCTTTACACTTTCACACTAATCTAGGGATTTATTAATTAATTGAGGTTAATTGAGATTAATTGGCCCCTTTAATTCAAATCCAAGCCTAATTAATTACAGATTTTGAGGGACAAAAATTGACATTCATAAATTTTTTTACACAATAATTAATTTTTGAAAGTGTGTGTTCTAGGTTAGTGACCTAGGACCCATTCGCCACCTAGCGAATGGGTCCTCACTAGGTCCTAGGACCCTATTTTCACATGATCTTTCACAATCCCCAAAGTATGTCATAGCTAAGTGAGCTAGGATCCATTCACCACATGGTGAATGGGTCCATAGTTACACTTAGGACCCCCCCTTGGGATATGTTTTTGGCGGTATTTTAACGATTTCAAATCCTACATCTAATGTTGGCCTGTGATATTTTAATTTCATGAATTAATGTTAAGTTATGTATAAATATAAGGTTATTTCACCATGTTTCAAAACTAAGAATCTAAGCTTTCAATTATTCAAGTCCTAATAGAAAATTTATGAGATCAAGAGTTCACAAGAGCATTTCTAAGGCATTCAAGGGTAGATTATAGAAGATTATTGCAACAATCAAGATCCATTTCATCATGTGAAAGGAATAGTGCATCATGCATGTTTTTGAGCTAATGTGTTGATGTAGCATTGAAGATCAATTCAAGCATATTCAAGGACATCATCTCTAATCAAGTTTTATGGTCAAGATCTACATTCATTGAGGCCACTTCATGAAAGATTGTAGATTTGTACTCCAAGGTTTCAACTAAGGTTTGGTGAGTTGTGACATTGTACTTGTTCATTCATCATTCTTTTTATGCATTGTTTCATTTCAAGGTTTAATTACCAAAACAGGGTTTGACCAAGGCAAACCCCTATTCCCTAACAAAACAAAATTTTCTCTTCATTGATGTGTGATTGTAGGTTTTAGGTTGAAGATCAATTGAAAAGAAAAATTGAAAAAGTTGTCAAAGTTGTCGAAGTCACTAAGAAAGTTGTCAAATCACGAAAACTGAGCTACAAGATTTATTCATGGCTTTTCCATAGTGCTCAACTAGGATCTGGGAGTGTGCAAAAATTGAAGAAAAAAACCTATAAACAATTTTTCCAGAACCCTAGCAAGAACCCATTCTCCACAGGGCAAATGAGTCCTTAGTGAGGTTCAAAAAATAACTTTTTTGCAATAGGTACACAAAATTTGACCCTCTTAAAACCTACCTTTTGATCACTATTTTGGTTAGGTTTATGTTACTCATTTGCATAATACCCTCATAATTGAATGAACCACTAGTGAAATTAGGTGCATCATTTTGATAATCCATTTTGGTGCAGCTCTCTTTTTTCTTTGTTTCAATATATATATATATATGATTTCTTGTTCATCATGTACATATGCTAGGGGTCTTACCCTCTTTACACTTCCTTATTACTATCCTTTTATTGTTTCCTATTTTATCTATCACTCTTCTTTCTCTCCCTTTCTACTTACTCTATTACTTTGTATCTTATCCTATACAAATATCTCCTTGGTGGGATGTGTCCCTTACTTTCTACTACTATGTTGGAGGGTGTCAAGTCAAATAGAAGCTCCACAACTTTACACATATTTGTGGTAGGATCTAAGTTAATGTTCTGGTTCTTATCTGATTCCCTACCACCAAAGACCAAGATGGGATAATCGAACATACAACAAAATAATAGAATGAAATGGGATTAGAATAGGAGGGGATAATGGAATGGGATAAGATGGGATAAGGGAACATAGGTTGAGCTATTATAGGTTAATGAGATGCAATTGGGAGGGAATAATGTTATATAATATAAGGTGAACTATGAGGTTTCTAGAGTTTTACTATAGGAAAAAAAGTGGGAACTTGAGGTTTGTAGTAGTAATGGAGTAGAGAGTTGGTTGATATTGATTGGAAGGAAAGGTTTATTGTAAGGATATGTGTATAGGATAAAATTTGGATGGAGGTGATATAATAGAAAATATGATATGAAATAGGTAAAATGTGTGTGATAGTAGGAATAGAAGAATGAGGTGAATTTTGAATGGTAAATATGTTTAGGATCTTACAAAACCAACTAAACATGTCATCCTTTATTGGTTATGGAAAATAAAACATCATGGTTGGCTCCTAGAACATAGGTCATTCACATCATATGTCCTATACTCTCCATGTTTGGTTAAATGTGTGGTGAGGAGGAGGATACAAGTGATGGGTTATGGGATGGTGGAGGCAATGGTTAACTTGGTGATGCAGGAGCATCCCAAGCGAACGAGAAATCCACATCACCAAAAATATTTCCAATTTGTTTTTCTTCAGTTTAGCTTTGGTTTGGTGGTCTTTGGCATCTTTCAGTAGCAAGAATCCTGAAATCTGATCAAAATTGCAAAAATCTAAGCTTTTGTCAAAACACTGTTTCAAGGCTCCATGGGCAGTTTTTAAAATTATTTATGGAAAATTCGTAAGGAATCAAGTAAATTCATTTTGTAGGGAAATTCTTCGAGGTGCCATATCAAATGCACAAAAATGATCAAAGTTATATCTTTCACCGTTTGAGAGAAATTAACACTGAAAATTTGTGTTTTTAATGTTGAAAGTGTGCTACTAGTTTATGGAAAGTTTAAATTATCAAAATTTATGAGGGTTGGAGCGAAATCATTTTGCAGAGGACTTGAGGACATCATCCCAAGCCTACTCACCAATTTTCATGGGAATTGGAGAACTTTGATTTTCTCGCCTGTCGACACTCAATGACATCAAATTGACATATTTAGTTTTCAAATTAAATTTCCTGAAAGATGGTTATTGCAAAAGAATAGACATTTATTCTTCATTATTTCTGATGTTATCCCTCCATATTTTCATTTATAAATTAAATTATATTACAAGCTTTATTTTAATTAAAGAAAATAAATTTAAGAGAGACAAGATGAGGGTGCATGCCATTTGAAGAGGAAATATTTCAGAATGGGGGAAATGAATAGGTACAACCAAAAGAGGGAGTTTTAGAATTTAATAAGAAAGAAAGAAAATGATATAGGGAAAAGGAGGGGGGCTGTTGTGGAAAAAAAGGAGAGTGTTGTGTAGAGTTTAAGAATGGAGGAAGCTAAAAAAATACAGCTGCATCTTTTGGTTGTTTGAAATTTAATGTTGTTCCAAAACATAAAAGGAGCCAATTGGTGGTTCAAAATGAATGAGGCCATGAAGGCCAATTGATTGTAATTGGTATTTGAATAAATAAATCAATGTTTTATTGTAATCGTATTAGATTGGGTTCTTGAATTACTATTGTGAGTTTTAGTTTTGTGGTTTGTGAATTGGTTGGTTGAGAGAGGGGAGTACCCTCTTACGTCAATTGGTATTAGAGCAGGTAATCTTGAGCATGGAGAGTATCAACCAGGGTATGTGGGAGTGAGTAGTGATTGTGAGGAATCTCATGGGAGATTTTTCAGGTGTGTGAGGAATCCTGAGCAACAAGAGGGAGAGCCTAAAGCCACGAAGAATGTGAGTTGTGAAAAATTGTAGCAGGAAAGATGGGTTGGGTCATGAGGAGGCCCATGAGGATACTGTTTTGGGAGCAGTATTGGGAGAATGTGGAGGATGAAATGTGTGAAGCGGTGGAAAAGATGGTTTGTGAAGTAGTAGGAAAGATTGAGGCAAGACTCGAGAAGTTGGGAAAGAGTGTTGGAAAAAGTGAGATGAAAGTGGTAAAGAAGAAAGAGTATTGCAACCTGATATGGAAGAATGTTGGAAAAGATTTGAGAACAACCCCTACTGAAGAAGTTGCAGCAAGGACATGCCATGAGGAAAGCATGGAGAAAAAGGAAGAAAAGAATGAAATGACTAGTGGATGGTGAAGGTGAAGAGATTTTTTGGTACAAATGTTGGCAATTGAGGAAGAGTGGATGTCAAAGCTCATTGTTGTAGCGAAAGAAGAAGCAAAAGATATTGGCACAATGAAAATTCATGAGGTAAATTTTGATTATAAATTCAATTTTGATGATTGTTTTCCTTCATTGGTGAGATCAGAGGAGGATGTAGAGAAATATAAGGGCTTACAGATAGAAAATTTTAGTTTCCATGAAGTTGTAAAGGCATATAGGGATGAGGATGCATATGTAGTTGCAAATTGGTGGATGGGTAATTCATTTTTGCATGTAGAAATTGTGGAGGATGTTGCAGGTTGTTTTTGGTGGAGGTGGTTGGTTTGTGGTGGGTTAGATCCCGCGAAGGAGAACAGGAGAGTGGAAAGTATTTGGTGGAGGAGGTTGATTCATGGTGTACATGAGTCCACGAGGGGAAATAAGAAGAGGGTGCAGTGTTGTTGGAGAGAAGTGGTGCATGTTCCAACACGATGTTGGAAAATGTGGAAGAAAGATTAATTTTCAGCACTTGGAAAGTAAAGGAGTTCACTGCAGGTTGATGGCAACCTGAAAGAGTAGTGCATCTACTCAACTCTATTATTGTGAGCCTATGCTCACAATCTTTCTACCTAGTGGGTCTAATGTAGGAGCATCCTGGATGAACGAGCAATCCACATCAACCAAAAATATTTCCAATTTCTTTTTCTTCAAAAAATTTTTGGTTTGGTGGTCTTCGGCATCTTTTAGTAGCAAGAATCCAGAAATCTAATCAAAATTGCAAAAATCTAAGTTTTTGTCAAAACGTTGTTTTAAGTCTCCATGCGTAGTTTTAAAAATTATTTATAGAAAATTCATAAGGAATCAAGTAAATTCCTTTTTCAGGGATATTCTTTAGGTGCCATGTCAAATGCACAAAAATAATCAAAGTTAGATCTTTCACCGTTTGAGAGAAATTAACACTAAAAATTTGTGTTTTTAATGTTGAAAGTGTGTTGTTGGTTTATGGAAAGTTTAAATTTTCAAAATTTATGAGGGTTGGAGTGAAATTGTTTTGCAGAGGACTTGAGGACATCATCCCAAGCCCACTCACCAATTTTCATGGGAATTGGAGAACTTTGATTTTCTCGCCTGCCGACACCCGATGACATCAAATTGGCATATTTAGTCTTCTTCAAATTAATTTTCCAAAATGATGGTTAAATTGCAAAAGAATAAACATTTTTTCTTCATATTTATGATGTTATCCCTCCATATTTTCATTTGTAAATTGAATTAGATTACAAGATTTATTTTAATTAAAGAAAATAAATTTAAGAGAGACAAGATGAGAGGGCATGGCATTTGAAGAGGCAATCTTTCAGAATGGGGGAAATGAATAGGTACATCCAAAAGAGGGAGTTTTAGAATTTAATAAAAAACAAAGAAAATGATAGAGGCAAAAGGAGGGGTCTGCTGTGGAAAAAAAGGGAGAGTGTTGTGTAGAGTTTAAGAATGGAGGAAGCTAAAAAAATACAGTTGCATCTTTTGGTTATTTGAAATTGAATGTTGTTCCAAAACATAAAAGAAACCAATTGGTGGTTCAAAATGAATGAGGCCATGAAGGCTAATTTATTGTAATTGGAATTTGAATAAGTAAATCAATGTTTGCTTGTAATCGTATTTGATTGAGTTCTTGAATTACTGCTATGAGTTTTTGTTTTGTGGTTTGTGAATTGGTTGGCCGAGAGAGGGGAGTACCCTTTTACATCACTTGGTTGAAGGGATGATGTAACTTGAAAATTAGCATGAATAAAACTATGTAGAAGATGATTTCCCAGTATGATCCACCAACATAAAATTGGCATGTCCCTAATAAATAGTATAAAAGTGGATAGAATAAATCTAGTAGTCATATAGAAACCAATGGATATGAAAAGGGATTACTAGAATCATGGGCACATAATTGTAGTGAATAATAGATAAGGTGATACACTATCCATTCAAGAATAAAGCATGTTCTTTGATTCATTTACCCACTAGCTATAAGTAGTAAATACTCAATTCTAACCTAAAATTTGCATATTTTTGTGAGGCTATAATATGAGAATTGGAACCAAATAGAATGTGCATTAGGCATAGAGAAAATATTTAAGAACTCATAATTTAAGGTCCTATGGGCATGCTACCAAGAAAATATCTTTTGCACTTGAACTAGACATCTTACCAAGGAAATTTCATAATCATTCAAACTATCAAGCTATCAAATATAAAATTGAGATGGAAAATATGACATAATTTCAACTCTAGACTTTCAATTTCTTAATTACACAAAGTTTTCACATTCATTCTCCACTTCATGTTCCTCCAATAGTTGATTTTTTGATCAGTTTCTCCATATAATGTTGAATTCTATACCACTTTAATACAATTGGTTAAAATAATTGACAACTATTAATATGAAAGATAAAACATGAAGACAATCATTCAAATCCTTCAAAACATGAAAATAATCAATCAAATTAACAAATTCAATTTAAAAATATGAAATTTTAATCTTATATGACAATGAAAGAAGAAAAAGGTAATATATTTGTCAAACAATGATTGAAATTTTAAAACTATATAAAAAGTGTGTTTCTATGTTAGAGAGTGTAGTTTGCAAGGTAAAATAGAGCATGTGGGTCCAAACTAATGGGATGTGCATACTTTTGAGCATTCCATTTCCTTACTTGTAAAGAAATACACTCACATTATAACACAAACACATTATAATGTGAGCATGTTGTAATGCATTTGCACTATTTGTTGCTTTGGATATTTACAACCCTTATGGTTGGATTTTCCTTGGGCATCCAATCCAAAGGGTTGGACTTCATTGTCAATGCCTAAATGTGTGTTTTCTATAAAATATACAAAAACACCTAAATGTCAAGCATGCTCTCCATCAAGTTTGCACGTATTTCAATGTTGATTTTAAAAAATACCACAATAACATCAAACTCTCTATTACCTTTATAACCATGTTTTTTTCTACATTTCCAAAACGTTAAGGTTTATATCTTAAATTTCTTTTGTCAATGTCTTTTTTTTGAAAAAACTACATATATTATTTTTGGTGTCATTTTTTATCCATTCATTTGAATTTGAAACAATTTATATTTTTACTTTCTACACTCTATTTTATACACATTAAAAAATATATTTTCAACTAGTTTTAAAAAATGGGGGAACATAATAAATTTTTTATTTTTTAGGATGTATCCACTTTGAAAATCAATAAAGAAATATTGATTAAAAAATTAAAGCATAGAAATCAGTCATAAACTACATGGTGTTAGCTAATTTTCTATTGAAGCAATTTTTTGAATACTTAACAAAAGTCAATATTTTAGGGGGAGTACACCAAATGATATGTTAGATTGTTCTGACAAAAATAGAAAAAACATTTTTTGTGCTCTCCCTATTTGAACCTCTTAATCTCCACTATTGAAAAAAAATAGTAGTTTAGAAAGTAGATTCTTAGCACTATGAATCTTGTTCTTGTATCTTCAAATTTTGAGTGTGGCTACCTTCAATTTCTCATCCAAGATAATATTTTATTGATTTTATAAAAAAAGTTGCTACTTTTGACCCCCTTTTGGTCTCTTATTTCCATGCACATGTCATCTCATTACTAGCCTTATTATTTATATAATATCCAGTTATACCTTAGTCATACTTGAATAGAAGTTGTATATTATTTCCAAAATTCTTTCTCACTTTCATTGTGTGTTCAATTAGTTTTTTTCTTATTTTACTTCACATAATATATATTTTTTAATTTCATTAAGATGAGATTGTCCCTTGGACCATCTAAGATATGAATCAATCCTTCTTAGCACTAATGTGTTACTTGATTCCTTTTATATAATCTCATGATTTCTTTCAATAAGTTCACTTGCTTAGAAAGTGTCATATCTTTTCATATGGACATATTTGTAGGTATTTTCTTCATTAGCTAAACAATATTGAACTATTTCATTATTTTTTCTTGAGGCTTTGAGATAGCACTCAAGTAGATCCCTTGAGGTTTTTAATGAGAGGTATGGGGATCCATGTTACTTTATTAGGTGCAAGGATGATACTAGGTGGTAAAATAACTAATGACTATTAAGTTTTTTTGGGAATCTTGGAAGAAGTAGCTATGGGTATATGACATGGTAGAGTTATGTCTTTAACATACACTAGGTAATTTAGAATTTTCCTTGGTGGATTTTCTTAGAACCTCACTGACCCAACAACATTCTTGAAATGCTATCTTATTTAGGTGGTAAAATGATCATTCAAATTCATGATATCATGCAAATGATAAAAATCCTCAACCATAAACTTAATCATGATGATGCACCACAATTAATTAGGTATTTTGCATACCATTTGTTACGTAATGAAGGAATAAAGAGTTGAGACTTAATTCCAACATATTACTAGAAAATTCTTGATATATGGTGCATTATAGGGGACCATACCTCACATTTTATGATATACACCAATAGGATGGTGTAGCAAGATTATTTTATAGAGATAAATAACAATGTACTATTAGGTAACTTATATCCTTAGGCAGAGAAGTAAAAGTGCCAAGAAGCATTAGGATAGACAGAGGATCTGCCACAATAGTTAATATTAAGGTAAAGTTTTTATTTTTTGGTAACCATATAATTTTTCCTTATTGATAGCCACATTATTAAAAATGAAGATTGTACTTAATAGTTATCATTCATTTGAAATATTGCACATCATTTCCACGACCTTTCATTTGAAGTTCAATGAGTGGGAGATGAAGTGTGTGTTGTCTCCATTTGTGATGTAGATGTATGATTTGAAAATGGTGTGAGAGGACTCACTTGTATCTATATGGGTGTAACTAGTGCATATGCATAAAGGCATATACTAATAGAAAGCCACACGATAGTCTTCCATGTGGGAATTAAACTATTCCCATCTAACAATGATATTTCAAATTTCTATTGAAGTGTCATACTACCCATGGCCAATTTCAATGTAGTTATGTCTAGAATTATGGATTAGAGAAATTATAAGAATGCAATACCATCAAGAGGCCTACTTTCAATAGGTATTCACTCTAATATTTGACTACAATGTGCTTTAAATGCTAACATCATCTCCATAATGTGTGCTTAATATTTATGAGATACTTTAATAAAGAGAGGAATATGCAACCTAAATTATCCCAAGAAAGAATAGATTTAGGGATAAGTATTTGAAACTACCCAAAGCCTTACTCCTTGAGTGAAGTTTTCAATAACCTAATGACTACACCAAGATCTATACTATAGTGTAGAGATAATTTCCAAAGTTTGATGACATAATAAATTCATTTTTTTCCATTTGATTGAACTACATATGTACTTGTGTAATATAGTAGGTGAAAGAGTGAAATTTTCTAGTTCTTGACTAATTTAGAAGATACATAGAAGTAGAATAAAATCCTAATAGATATTTTATTTGGGAAATAGTTTGGACATTTCTCATAAATTACACATGACAAAAATATTAATCTAAGAGGCAAGAGTCTCCAATTGATTGAAGTAATTCAAAAAGAAGACACTCTATATGTTTGACCAATGAATTAAATGAAATTAACCATCGCACTATCCATAAATTATTTGTGTAAGAATGAGAAACTTGAGAAAGAATGCTTCTTGGGCCTTGCACACTAGATAATCAAGCAAAGGGGTGATTCTAAAGGGTGAAAAAATAGGCCCCCCATGAGGAATGTTGTAGCTCATTCAACATCTAGACAAGGTTGGAAGTCCTTGAATTCATTGTAAACCCTTAAATAATCTGTGACACTATTCATTTAATCTAGAAATAATTTTTGCATGTTGTTTTGGGTCTAGGAAACCCCAAGAAAGGAAATCTTCTAGCCAACAATTATTTTAATCTTGACGATATATTTGGATAAGGGAAATTACTTTATTACCCCGAATCTAGAACTAATCTACTCCTACACAAACGATCACCAAGTAATTGGATTAGAAAGAGCTCAAGGTTTAGAAAAAGGGGTAAAGAGTTTAGGGAAACAAAATTTGAAAGGATTTTATGTGACATTGAAAAGAAATGGATAGCGAATCTTCGTTTAGTGTTCAACATTTCATTTTATTTTAGAAATTTAGTGCATTTGGAGCTAATTTAACCAATATTTATATTTTAGCATACACCATAAAGATGGTGGAAACAAATGAGCACAATGCATTCATACAAGCATACTAAACCTTTTCACTATAGGATCATAAGGAGACACCAAACAAAATGAAACTTCAATTTTGAGGACTATGTCCAAGATGATGGGTTGATCAACAAATGCGTAAATAAAATTCTATTAATAAATGAGCCAATGTTGTTAACAAGTGAAAAGAGTTCATATTATATATAATGGTGACCCACTAGATTGTTCCACCTACAAACAATTAGGGACAAATAACGAGAGGGTTGAGATATCAACCCATTGATCAAGTAAACAATAACACACAACACATAAGTAGATGGAAAAATCCTTAATCTTTGGTATAATTATAGTGTTCATAATTAGTTCAATGGGATTCATGTTCCTTAAAATATATTGTGTTTGTGTGCTTTAGACCACTATTTGGAAAGGACAAATTAGGTCATTAGAGAGATCTCATGGAATCTCACTATGAAAAAATCTCCTAGCATGTGTGTGAAGAATGGAGAATCAAAATGACTGATGTGTGGTAGATATATTCAACTAAATATTATGAAATAAAGGTGTTGATTAAAAATAATTTGTAGTGTGTAAATAGAAACAAAGGGAAAGCAAATGAAATCAGTAGATAATTTCCTTGGGAAATAAAAGAATTTATGATCAGTTGTTGTCATAGTTAAAGATTCTCTAAAAGAATGGTATTGAGTAGAAATACTTTGATGTGTGTGAACAAAATTGAAGGGCAAGAAAATGAAGTCATTAGAGAATTACAATGGAAATCAAAAGGAATTGATGATCAATTGTTCCATAATTAAAGATTCTATAAGAGAATAGTATTGAGTAGAAATAGATTAAAGTGTCTGAATACAAATTTAAGGATGCACAAATGAAGTCATTAGAAAATTCCTATAGAAATGAAAAGAAAATGACGATCCATTATTGTCATAATTCAAAATTCTCCTAATATTTGTGTAGATAATGGAGAATCCAAATGATCAATGTGAATGAAAAATATGTGTTAAGATAGTGGAGAATACAAATGATTAATGAATAGTGGACATTTTTAACTATATTCTAAATGCTCAATGAGTGGTCGAAAATAAGTATTAGAGTAACAGAGAATACAAATGATCAATGAATGGTGGACATTTTTAACTGTATTCTAAATGTTTAATGAACAGTCAAAACTATGTATTAAAATAATAGAAAATACACAAAATCAATAAATGATGAAGAATACAAATGATAAATGAATGGTGAACATTTTTAACTATATTCTAAATATGTAAGGTTAATTATAAAGAATTTGAAGCATGTGAACAAGAAAGAAAGGGAAGAGAATCAAAGGTGTTCTCATAGGAGAATTATGCTTATTCTCATGAGTGGAGACGGGGTTGGTGGAGCCATGTGAATGTCACAAATATGTCATCGGATTTCAAGATCAAAGTTACATTTTCATAATTCAAAAGGATTTAATTAAACCTCTCCAAGGGTATGAACTAAACATATTCAAACCATCAATATTTTCACCTTTGTAAGAAAACCACCATTTACATTGTTTAAATAAAAAAAATATTAAATCTTAAATTACTTGACTCCATTAGATTGCTAGTAGGAGGAGACGCTAGAGGACATGTTATTTATATACATAAAAGTTTAAACTTAAAAATGATGTTCTTACAATTATTGTGCACATAAATATAGTCATTTTCTTTTCTTTATTTACAAATTTTATGTATTTAAAGTTATATATATATATATAAAATACACTCATACATATTTGTATTACAGTTTTCATATGTAGGTTAGAATTATTGTACATATTTTTCATAGATTATTTATTTCATACAAAAAATATACATATATTATTTATATGTATTGATAAATGTATGTACACTTATTTTATAGATTTTTATAAACTAAGATTAATATACACATCTACTTATATATTCTTATTATTTAAATAATAATTAAAAAATGTGTACATATATTTTATAAATTATATACATGTATATGTATATAAATGTACAAATATATAAATGTATGTATGTATATGCGCACACATATAAATGTATATACATATGTATTTATATGTAGATATGTGTATGTAACTATGTATGTATATATGAAATTTTATTTATATCTCATTAAAAGAGATAATAATGATATACATACATATAACATATATCAAATTAATATATATTCTAAATTACATATTTTTATTACACAAAATGTAATAAAAATACATAAAAATAATAAAAAATATGCATACATATGTTTAAATTTAGAAAAAAACATAAAACCTAAAATATATGTATATATATAATTATTATATACATAATATTTAAAAAAATGTTAAAATTTTAATATTAAAAAAATATATTTTGAAAAACTTGAAAAAAAGGCTTTAAATGGGGGTTGGTTTAAATCTTAGCCTTGCAATAGCATATGATGCAACCAAGGTCGAGTCACCACCCCTACAAATGTCATGGCCTCTATGGGTCTCACAAACCCCTCCCATGGGGTTTGGCATACCATAGGGCTTGGCCCTTGGGAAGCAACACCACCCACCCTTCCCCTCAAAATATTATTATGATTTCAAAATTAAATAATATGTTTATATCTGCTATCTCTAAAGATTAAAAAATCTTTGAATTATATTAAATAACAACAATAATACATAAATAAAAAGAATAATAAAGTATATTTATTTGGGAGAAACATGATTGTTGGGTTTGAATCCTCATGCTCAACCTAAAAAAAAAAAAAATATGAAGAGTTTTGTCTCTTTCACCTTGCCTACCTACCCACTACAAACCTATATTTTCAAAATGAAGAAAATAAAAGAGGTTAGGGATTTTTTAAAATTTTCATCTTAGGTTTATTTTTTAAAACCTAAATCATTAATAATATTTAATTTGAAAATAAATAATTTAATTATTATATAATATTTATGTTATTTTTATTTTATTTTAGTATAAGGAGTGCGAGAATGTTTTAAAATGTATTAAATATAATAAGAAATAAACTTAATAAATTTAAAACATGGCATTATATTATAAATTTTGACAAGTGAACTATAATACACTTAAAGCATGTAATATAATAGTATTTCACTTTCAATATTAAATATATGTATTTTTTTGTTGATTAATGGCATTAGTAAATATTACTATTCTAAAAATATTATGTAAGTTAGAGATTTAATAAGGAAGAAAATCAAGAAATTTAAAAGTTAAGTTGAAATGATTTTTGCATTTTGATTTCTTATTTTTTAATTGATATTATATTCATTAGTTTAAAATTCATATATTGTTTATTATTTAATCACATCAATAGTTAATTTTCAATTTGAATAATACAAATGTAGTAGGTATTCTTCTAAGTATTAACATTAATTAATTTATTTGATTTCTATATTAATTTATTTTATCTAATCATTAGCATTAATTTATTTTTCTATATTTTTAGTTATAAATTTAATTAGATATGTTCAATTAGGTCATTCCTTGGATACATGATCAATCCATCCTTAAATAAGAGCCTAAAGGAGGAGAAATACCTTATGGTGGTCCTCCCTTGAGGTGTTACAAGTAATGGACTTTAGATTATTCACCTTTATCTGTTTCCCCCTTCCTTCACAAAATGCAGTGTGCTTCACCACCACATTGATCATGCACATGTTTTAGTTTCAAGAAATATTGCACATGCAATGTTGTTTGAGTGTGCATGAGTGATATTAGAACAATTAAGGATTTAAAAAAAATTATTGTATTTCCATTTGTATATATGGGAATTCTATCATACATGTCATAGACAAGTGGCAATGATATGTCATCTCTATTTGTGTGATAAACATTGTAGGCAATAGTCTCTATTACATAATTCACTGGAAGGTCTCAACTCTTACTTACTATTAGGATTTAGTAATCATAAATTATGATTGTTAGTGATGTTATCTACTAATTATCCATTTTCTTGGGAATTTCTCCTTTATCCAACAAATCTATTATTATCTTGATCATGTTTTTACAATATCACATGGATGATCTACATACATAAAATATCTATTAAGTCTTCTCGATGCAATCCAAATCCATTAATTCTTACCTTTGAAGTTTAGAAAATATTCCCACATATCCATCTTCAATCTTTATGTGTTTGCATGCTAGGCCAAGTAGTTGCTAGTATTAGCATCTTTTAAGGGTTGAAATTTTTCCATGAAATGTAAATGGTTCATCTTTGTGAGAATCGCATGTAAATATTTTCTCATGTCCTTTATGTAGAATAGAGATATTTGAGAAGGCCTATTCTAGGTCATTCTCCATTACATGAACCACAAAAATAACTTATATATTAGTCATGTTGTGTCATTTTCTTCTACCAATCAAGGATTTCAATCTGATGCCATCAATTCTTTCAATTTATATCTTGTGACTTCAATCCAATTCTCTTCTACTCAAATCCTGACTTATGAACTCTCATTTTTACCTAGTTCTTCAACTCACTCACCACTCACTTGAACTTCACACTAAATTTTTTTAGTAACTTTACATTCTCAATCAACCTCATTTTATAAAATTAAATCCCCTCATCATGATTACATCACCATTGAGATAATTTATTAATTTTCATCTATTCCTTTGTTAATTTTCATTTGACTATGACTAACATTTTGTTGGCAAGCTCCAGTGGTCTGTTGATAAAGGTCTTGAGGAGGATAAGGAGCTGGGTATTCTTGATGTTGTTGAGGTGGATAATTCTAAACAGAAAATTACAGTTCTTGATGGTGGTTATAAAGGTAAAAAAGTTTTATAGGAAGTACAAGACACTTAGGATGTTCTTGAGGATAATTTGGTTGATGACAGGGATATTTTCAATTGCAATCGAGAATATTTTTCAAATTTGTTAGGCATGGTGAAGGATGGTTCATTCATTTTCTTTAGAATTTTCAAATGGCTATTTAATGAGTTGAACCTTACCAATGTTAAGGTTCAATATTTGGTTAATAATGTTGGGGTAAATACTAACCCTTAGGGGTTTTCTATTCAGGACTAGGTAAACCAACTGTTTGCTATGAACTGAAGATTGTTATTGATAAGATGCTAAAATTGAAGAGGGATTTTGAGTTTAGAATCTTGGTACTAGAAGATAAAATGTCAAGGGCCTATAAGAACCTGGAAACTATGGTTAAATTCAGTAAGTCAACCCTCCATGATAATGTTGAGGGTCTCCAATTTCTCAATGAAAAGGCTAGGATGTCGAAAGGAGACTCTTCAGGTGTGATGAAAGATGTTGTTGGTGTGGTTGATCTCCCCAAAGAATTGAAGGGGGGAGAAAGTGATAAGGGCCCTTGTACCCATATGTTCAACAAGACTAAGAATAATTTGGGAATTTCTAAGGAGGTTGTTGAGGTAATAGAAATGCACGAGAAGATCATAGCTAGTGATCTTGAAGAAGCTGATATTTTGAAAAATCTATAATTGCTTGCTGGTTCTATCCTATTTTTTGGCTGGTTGTTCACTTGTTTTTGTTGATGGTTAGATTCTTAGTATGTTTTTATTATCTTTAAAATATATATATATATATTTTTTTTGTATAGGGTTTTGGGGCCCCTTCAAAACCTATTTTTCCTATAATCAAAAACATTTTTTGGAAAATATGCGGATAATGTGTTATCATTGATGTCAAACTTTGTTGGATTTGTCATTGATGTAAGTTTGGCCTATCTACTGAAGTTTATATTCATATGTTATCATTAGTACACCATTGTGCATCATCATTCAAAGTTCATGGTTGGGTGTCAAATCCCTTGGTTGAAAAAGTTCAAATCTATCTAAGGTGTAGAGTTCACTACATAGGAGCTTTGCTAGATGCTCTACATTCTTCAATAGTTGATGTTTTTCTTTTATAGTTTGAAGAGTAGCTCTTCATAGTTGAAAGGTATGCATATTCCATATATACATGCATAAGTTCCACCACAAATTGTTTTGGATTTATCAATGTATGAATTTGCTAAGTATTGAAGAATGTATGATAAAGAGAGATTTGTATTCCTCCTCATTCTATCCCATCTCAATGTTTTACCTTGTAGGAAATTGAGTCTATGAAGATGATATGTCTACTTAGTTCATGTTTTAGATGATTTGGTTCACCATTAGCAGTTTTGTAGATGATAGTCTATTGTCTATATTTTGACAACTTGGTAGGTTGGTCTGTTGGTATCTAATCAGTCTACATCAACATGTTTTGGTTCAAGAATATGTATAGAGGATTCACAATGCATGATGAAAGTTCTTTGGATTCTCTAGTGACTCCACAAGATGGTATGTGATCGTTTCCTTCACAATAGAGTTCAGAATCATTATTTCTTGAGTATGGTGTTTGCGCTAGCATGTGTTGATTTGATATAACAAAAGGGGTGAGCAAAGGTATTTCTACATGCCATATTAGTTTATTAAAGTGGTCTGCAAAGTGCTTTTTGGTCTCTCTAGTGTAAGGAAACTTGCAGCCATCTAATGAAAATTTCCACATAACCCAAAAGAGATATTCATGCAAATAAGTACTTAGAATTCATATGCAAGAGAATAGACAACATACCCATCAAAGATGACACAAGATATACCCTGGTAAAACCCTCAAGAGGGAAAAACCCAGCTTCCAAAAGCATCCATACTCCATCATATTAATCAGCCATAAAGCAAATACAAGAGTTACAATGAACACCTTTGAAGCATCAAGTCCTCCAATGCATTCCCATGTGTCCAAGCATGAATCCACACAACCCATGCCATGCTTCACAAATTCATTCATCAATAAAACTCAATAATGATAGGAAAACCACTCATCAAACCTAAACCACTACACATGTGTTTTATTTTATAAACACAAGCTCACACAAAATACTAGTGGTAAGGTGAAACCATGTACCACAAAACCATGTGAATAAAAAACCACTAAGCTTTTATTTAATATTGGGTACTAAGACATCACTTTATTTAATATTTACCCAATAATAAATTATTATCACATGTTTCCCACACATTAAATAATAATACAATGTTACAATACAACATCAATTGGACCCCAAACAATTACATAGTGTAATTAACCACACTACCAAGGTGCATCACAACTAAATAATTATTTAATTAAAACATATAATAAATCAATTTATGCAATGGTGTACAAAAACATATCCCAACATTCTCCCACTTGTTGTATACATTGCATAAGGTATCAATATATGCAATACATCATCATAGCCATACATGGAATCACATGAACCTCCACAATGCTCTTGTGCTTCATCAAGATAACTATAATTGGAACTAAGTGACCGCCATCTCAAGCAAGAACTCCTCTCATCCTGCAACGTGCCACCTATGGAATAGAAAGAACATGCCAAGGTGAAAATGCACCAATCCATGAACACAAGCATTAAATTCAAATGATAACAAAGGATCTAACCAAGTTGTTATCAGCTGAAAAACCCACATGATTAGAAATAGAATCCACAACACATGCTAATACATCCAACCATCCATACCTCCAAGGTATCAATACATCAGTAAACTCATGCCAAGAACATATGCAACTTGTAAACTACAACCAAAAGCTCCCTGTATAAAACCTGTCAGTGAAGAACATACCTATCCAAGAACTCCCATTGCATAGGTAATTCCAAAGCATATCAAGTCTACCAATCAACACTATATAAAGGTGTGATAAGTAAATAAAATAATGAAGTACCAAGACCAATAACAATGATCCACACATACAACCCAAAGAGCTGCATAATTTCTCACAACATGTTGCCACCATCCTCCCCAAATCATATGAACATGAACATCCACAAAAGGAACCATGAAGAGAGAAAACTGTAAACCATAACATGTCCTCCCACCAACACCTCAAAAGTGTATTGTTGTGTCAAGTATGATCTCCTAACAAACCCAAATGAAAAAGCCTCAACAACATCCATAACACCCAATCTCATAGATCAAGTACAACATATGAATAAATGTAACAATCCCAACATGGATGTAAGCCTCTCTAATCAAGAAAATCAAACTCAAAGTAACCATCCCCATAACTATAAATCAACCCATAAAACATCTCCTAACAATTCTCATCAAAGAATGATATCATAAACTCAAATGCACAAGGAGATAGCCATGCCATAACATCCCTCAAAATGAATCCTCCAAAACTAACTATCCATAGCTTAAGATCCATATCTATGAAAGATAAAGCATATAAAATCATGCTAAACCATCCTCATTTTGAGTATCCATAATAAAAAACCATGAACCAACTCAATCCCATGAGAAATCAAAGCATGAAAAATAGCACATCTAAAAGATATAATGGGAAAATACCTCTCAAATAATAAACTACTGAGTAGACCAAGAGTGGGGAATGAGAATGCTCCTACAAGATAACCAAGCCATCATGACTCACTCCAAGAAAAATCTCCTCTATCGGTCCAACATGAACTCACGTCCATAACAGGTGAAAGATCCCTTGTCTTCCTACTGAAACCTCCAAATAGTAACCGTCTCAAGAAAATGTCTCTAATCACAAGAGAACTCCAACCATCACCTAAATTTCCAAGTATCCATGAGTACCTATAACCAATCAATCCTTACCAAACTTCAAATGCAACATAGCATCACCATGAAGTAATCAAGAAAATGATCAATGTACTCAATACAAAGAGAACCACACATGATCAATGTCAAAGATCCAATCATGAATTGGGAACATAAACATGACATCCATGATTTAACCATCTCTTCCTAGGAGATCACATGCAACATAGCATATATATAAATACCCTAGTCTCAAGAGAACAAGTATCATGCCAAACTCTAAACTGACATCAAGAGTAGACCATGACATAACAATAAAACACTCTAAACGAAGTGTATAGGAGCGAATTTGCACCCCTTGCGCAAATTCCCCTTTTACACAACCTCACCTTAGAAAATAAAATCTGAAGGAAAAACTCCTCATCACACTCTTGCACACTCTCTTAGTACTTCTAGCATTCTCAACACTCCATTTCAGCAGCAGCAACACTCCATCAAATCCATATAGCAAGTGTGAAGCAAGCCATAGAAATGTGGGCTTGGAGTCTTGCAAGACCTCCCTTCATCACAATTGCAGTTATGGTGACCTTGCCAAGTCCATATTCTCCTCCATTGGCTAGTGAGTTTTTGGGTGGAGGTGGTAACATTTCACTCCTCTCCTTTGTGATTTGGTTGAGTAACATAATATTGTTTTGTAGTGTGTACTACTTTCCTTTCTTTCCTTTATCGCATATTTCTACTTCATTTCTTTTTGGTTGTCTGTGGAGGTGGAAACACCAAAACGGGGGTATGATTGAGGCAGGCCCCTATATAGCCCCAATAATTTTCCCTTTCTTGCTTATGTGAAGTTGAACGTACATGTGAAGCTAGATGGAGAAAAAAAACTTTTGTGAGATCATCTTCATGACCCTAGCTTTTATCTATTTGCTTCATCACATTTGTCTTTATTTCTCATACTTTATTATTCTATTTTTCCCATCGAAAACAACTAGCTAGGGTTTTAGATTGGTTTTAGGTAGTTTGTATTGTGTTCACTATTTTCTAACCGTAGGAACACCAAAACACCCGAGAGATGCCATTGCATCGCACTATCATCCCAGAACTACACTTCCATCCTTAGACTAAGAGCTATCTAAGACATAGTACCAACTCTAAAAACTAGCTCACCTAGCCCAAACCCTAAGTTTGAAATCTACAGAGTTATTGAAGTAGATTATAGTCCTCATCATTCTTGAACTTTTTCTCAAAACATCTTTTAGGGTGAGGTAAGTTAGGGTAGCCCTTCACTCTCAGCTCTCTAAGACCTAGATCCTTGACGTGGTTGGTCCCCCTCTCTTACATTTTTGGTGAACTTGACATGAACCAATGTCTCCCTATTCGTTAATGTTGAAACTTTTTCCTTGTACCTTATGACTATTGTAAGCCTGAGTGTTGTGAAGGTTTATGAGCATCACAACCCAATCCATGACTTTTGGGTATGTTGTTAGGAGAAGTGTGCGACACCTTTTGATGGAGAAAATGAAGGTCACTACTAGTTTCTCTATAGGCCTTTTTTCCAGATTTGTCGTTGGTCTATCAGCCTAGGAGCAGTTGTCAAGAGGCAAGGTAGGATTCTTCAATGAGATTGACCAGGTCCCCACTCCTCCTATGTCTCCTACACCATTTTCAGTAGAAGAGCATGAGGCCGTTCACATTCCTTCCGAATATATCTCTACCATAAGCAAAGGATTGGGTGACTTGGAGAGTCACCTGGAAAAGGACCCAAAGTTGGATAGGGCCGCTCAGGTTATTAGCGAGATAAAGTATTGTGATATAAGAGGGATTCACTACACACGGGTCTCTCCTTTCTTGAGAAATCACTAGGGAATGAACTGCTCTTATACACCTCAAAGTAGTAAAATGATAAAGAACCAAAATCAGGTTACACTTCGAAGGAAATGGTCAAAGATCCTGAGAGAGTTGGATAAAAGGTTTCCTATTCCAAAAGAGAGAGCTCTTGGCTAGAAGACATCAACGCAGTTCTAGGACGCCAATGCGACACACTATCATCTGGAAGACACACCGATGTCCTGAGCGATAGAGAACTCAGGAACTCAACGGATAGAAGGAAATCCTACTTACAAGCTCAGGAGTGATCTATACAGGACTGTTAACTAACTAGAAAACCAATATTGAAGGAAATACCATGATTCTTAGAGAAATCTTACCCTTTTCTCAGACACTCAAGTCTTCACTCCAAGCTCATTTTTGTGACTTGCACACAGAAGATCAAGGATAAAGTTGTTGGGCAGCTATATAGGGGCCTGCCTCAATCATACCCCGCTTTGGTGTTCCAACCTTGATGGATAGCCAAGTTGGAAAAGAATGCAAAAGGAGTAAACAAAGTGTGTGGTGAAAGCAATACCCACTCAGGGGTAGAATGCGCACCACGATAAGTGTGTGGTAAAATCAATACCCGCTTAGGAGTAGAACCCACACCACAAAAGGGTAGATAAATGCGTGTAAAATTAAAATGAGAAAGGAAGAGAGAGCGTTACCCATGGGCTAAGGCCCACACCGAAGCACACAAACACACTGTTGAGTGCTTGCTTGAGAGCTGTTGTTGCTGGGGGGACCTCAGTTTGACATGGCTTCACCTGTGAGTGCACTATTATCAAAGGAGAAGAAGTTTCAAAGTTGTAGCAAAAAAAATTGAGAGCTAGTATGTTGTCTTCTAGTTTTCCATTTTTCAAATGAGAGGTAGAAAAAGATTTTTATGCTTGTAAGGGTGACAAAGAGCCATTATTTTTGGAATGTAATCACCAGGACATGTGTCACAAGGGTTAACCTTCCAGATTCTATGTTTTGAGCTTATGAAATGGTCAAGATGCTAGCATGTCGCGCAAACATCTACGCGTCGTACATTCATCCAAGGCTTGTATTCTTGGGAAATGCATCGCCAGGCTTTTGTTGCTCAACCACTTGTCCTCCTAGAGTTAGAATCATGAAATTATAACCCAAGGGGTTTTGTCATTAATGTTTTGAAGTGTCATAAATGCTAGGTAGAAATGCAAAAATATGGAATTGCCTCTTGGTGCAATTATGTGATATTGCATTTTCCCCCCACTTTAGTGGGCTCAATTTTGAAAAAATCAACCTCACTAAAGTAGAAAAGAAAAATTTCACCCAAATTTTTGGATTTTACGGATTTGCGTGTGAATAGAAAGAGATTGTAGTAGCTACCACAACCAAGCTGATTGGAACTGAAGGTGCCCCCAACGTCCGAGCTCAACAAAAAACATCTGAGCGGTCACCAAAAAATGTTGAAGGTCCTAACCTGCAAAACTCAAAATTTAGGTCAGCCTCGAAAAATAAGAAGAAAGCTACCATGAAGAGAGGAATGATCAAGAAAGAAGTCGTTGATTCAGAAGAAAAATATGATCAAGAGATTACCTTATGCCCCTTCCTGAGTTTTCCCCTGGCTTAGTTGGGAAAATTTAGGAGAAACTAGGAAGCTACAAGTCCTAGGGAAAATTGGCCCTAGGGGGCCTATATATACCTAGGTGGGCCCCTAGAAGGGTCATTTTCACTATTCATCATGAGAAAATTATTGACTTTTGTGAGAGAAAAATAAAAAAAATTCCTAGCAAGAGAGAGTATGAGGAACCGAGGCTGGAGCAGCTACGCTGGGACATCACCGAGGGTCACGAGGTGGACTAGGTAGGTCACCAACTCTCATTTTTAGTGATTTTTCATGCATTTTTAAAGATTTTTCCATTGACGAGGTGCGCAGTGGTCTTTTTCGCACACTTTTATCCCAAAACCACGCTATCGTCTGTGATTAGCACTGTCATCTCCCTTATGCGTTGTCATCTCAGAGACATGCTAACATCTCTGAGGTGACTGCAGCAATTGGGGGACGTATGAGCAATGCAGAGATGTTTGTGCATTGTGCATGAGTCTTAGTAATTTTTTCCAATTTTTGATGTAAAATGTCAATGTTCTAATTCAAATTTTTCTTACTTTTGGCAAGAGTACCTAGAGATTTTGGAGCATCTTGGAGGGAGAGCATTTTGGCTGGTTTGAGAGTAGAGGGACAACTTATCTGAGGACAAGGTCACACTCTTGGAGCACGTCGGTATCTGGCATGTGTTCACCATGCTAGAGATGAGATACCATGAGTGGATGCTTACGACCCTCATGGAGTGGTGGGACGCCACTATCTCATCGTTCTAGTTACCAATCGGGGAGATGACCATTACTCTCGAGGATGTCTATCAGATCCTCCGCCTACCCATTTGCAGATGGTGGGTGGCCCTGGATGACACACAATCAACACGGGAGCGAGCGGAGGGTGTTTGCTACTGCACAGTGAGGATAGATGGTAGTGATAGGATGGGCCACATCTACATGCACCGGTATGACTAGGCGAGGACCACAACATTGTTGATTCGTCGGGTTATGGTTGTGACCATCACTTTCTAGATCATGATCGATGGGGAAGGCTCACACTTGCATGGGGGCCTCATCCACACTATCAGAGAGATGGTGGAGCATAGGACCATATTCGCCTAGGGGCGCAACATGCTTGCACACCTCTACTAGGAGCTAGGCTGGTACATGCACTATGAGTACCCCAGCCTTACATCATGCACACTTTTGCAGTGTGGGAATTTTCCCACATCATGTGCACTCAATCGGTTAGTTTTCCCTAGTGAGGGCCATATCAGATCCCCATGGCCCACTAGTATGACATGACAGGCCAGTGGAGGTTCAAAAATTTATAGTTTTGGTGGTTGTAGCTTGATACCCTCACAACAGATAGGGTCTGATGGAGACCCTATTGATTTTTCAGGTGGGTGGATGACAACATGTATTTGAGGAACCTGCAGAGAGATCATTTTATGATTGGACGTAGGGATTTTGTCATCATACCCTACTACTAGAGTCGGATCATACGACAAAATTGTTGACCACAGACTATACTAGCAGATGTTCCCACGTATACCAGGGCTCATAGGAGCACGGTCAGGGTTGGGGACCGCCCTCACTCCACTATTACAGATATTGTCCCATCCGATGATGATGAGCCTAACCATGATCTATCACCCATATTGGAAGCAGATAATGTTGGTGTAGTAGCGGATTTCACGTGGTGGTGGGAGAGGCATCAACTTTCTCTTGTGTTTGGCGAGGATGCTCTAGGAGGGGACCCTGGTCCATAGGGGGACTTACCAGCCCCACCACCATAGGATAGGAGGAGAGGCTAATATCAGGATGGGGAGGAGGAGGAGGTGCCCCAAGAGGAGGAGGTGGTGCCAGCAAGGCTAAGGCAATGGAGGAGATCATATCCTCCATCAGCTACCCCTATCTCTTCAGTACCACCATCTTCCACTGCAACTACATTGCTCACGGTACTAGGAGAGGCCACTGAGGTTGGCGGCGTAGGTTTGAGTATCGATCCTCACCCTAACCTAACATGGTAGCCGAGGGATATAGTTATACATGATTCATTGCTTTATGTTTTGTGCTTTCAGTTTTTTGATATATGTATCTTATATATGCCATGTGGTACTGATGCATTTTCTTTTTCTATGGTTGTAGAGGATGCACATGGATAGATTGGGATCATAGCTCAGTGTAGATCAGAGGTTTCCCCTAATGTACAGATTCAGGGATCAGTCCTTGAGGCATATCGGCTAGTTTTTGTGAGGTGTCATTCCCCCAGCTTCGAGTCGATTGTATGCTTATAGACTGCATATGAGGAGTGGGGTGCAAAGATCATCCAACTAACTATAGAGTTGATGACTATGTGAGGGTAGTGCGACTAGCTGTCGGGGGAGCTACGAACAGTGCTCGCTAAGCAAGACATGATAGTGAGGAGGGTTGATGTCGTTGAGCAAGAACGTGATTCCCTTTAGAGCTGTCTCAATGACCTCAGTGGGAAACCAATGGCTATGAGCTTGGTAGAGGTTTAGCAACTACGAGACTAGTTGCGGTAGGTGGAGCTGGAGATATCCTCCTTAAGGGGAGATCAGAGGGATGTAGGCTGCTCTGTCCACATCATGCTCTCATCGTTTGCACTCCATGACCACTGTTAAGCCCCTTCCATAGCTTCCAGAGAATCCACTAGAGCTAGAGGGCTTAGGGAGGCATGCGCCGTAGTGACCCGGGGATCACCATCATTTTTTGTGTATATCATTTTTGTAGCGAGATACATATATATTCATACGTACTTGTAGATATTTCTATATAGACATATATTCAACAACCACTCATTTTTTGTAGTAGTGGCCTGATACATGTACATGACATTGGATACATACATTTCACATATATATACATATATAGATACATCGATTATGGTTTTACGACATTGTTTATCTGGAGGTGTATGTTTTTATTAATTTATCACATGTTCATGCTATGGATGTTATACTCTCATGTGGATGTATGCTTATATTATATGCTAATATGATTTAATTAAACACACATGGATATATGTTAATTAAATACAATGATGATCTAATGGGAACACACACACACATTCACGTGGTTATTCATAACACAAAATTATCGTAATGTGTTAATGAACAATGCCAACATATGTAGTAATACTACTCTTTCTTGTAGAGAGAGCACCACATAGGTGACACATAGGACACTACGCGTAGTAACAATGGAGATGCATAGAGTTAATAGGATCCTTTAAAGGAGTTTCTTCCATAGATGATAGTCCATAGGCACCTGAGCTGTATACATAAATCACAATGTAAGGGCCTAACCAGTTAGGGCTGAATTTTCCCCTCTGGTCAAGCAGCGCATTTACATTTCTTGAATTTTCACAAAGAACCAAATATCCTATTTTAAAGGTTCTAGGGAGTACACTTTGATTTTAATGTCTAGATAACCATTGGTGATAAGCTTTAAGATGTTTCAAGGCTCGTAAACGGTGCTCATCGAGCATTTCTAGCTGATGCAAATGGTTAACTCAATAGGTTTCATTATTGATTAGCCCTTTGAGGGAAACTCATAGAGACATAATTTCCAACTCCAAGGGCATGATAGCTTTGGAACCATACATGAGGTTATAGGGCGTTGTTCTTGTAGTCGTATGAACACTCATGCAATAGGCCCATAAAGTGTATATCAGTTGAATGTGCTAGTCTTTACCATGTTTGCTAACTGTTTTACAGAGAATAAGCTCAAGATTTTTATTTGAAACTTCCACTTGACCATTAGATTGAGGATAGTAGGGTGTGGAGAACTTATGCTGGATGTGAAATTTCTCAAGGAATTGCTTCACTTCTTTTTTCTTAAATGGGGGTTCTACGATTGTTAGAAACAATCGTAGCAGGCAATCCAAATTGAGAAATGATGTTGTTCATAAGGAAACTACAGATAGCTTCGGCATTCATGGATCAGAGCAAGATAGCCTCGACCCACTTTGTGAAATAATTTGTAGCAGTAATGATAAAGGAATGTCCTTTGGAAGAGGGGGGTGATATCTTTCCAATAATATCCAATCCCCACTTAGCGAAAGGCCAAGGGGAAGTTTGGTTTTGTAACTCTTGGGCAGGCACATGAATGAGTCGACTGTGTTGCTGACATTGAGGGAACTTCTTGACAAAGTCAAAGGACTATTTTTCCATTGTTTTCCAATAGTATCCCATGTGTATCGATCTTTGCACCAAGGATTTACCACAAAAATTTCCACCCCCAAAGCCCGTGTGAGCTTCCTTAAGGGCAAGGGGTATTTCCGCTTTAGTAAGAAATCTCCGAAGCAAGCCATTATAGGCCTTCCTATAAAGGATGTCAGACAAGATGATGTAGCGAATCAAAAGCTTCCTCACACGAATGCGGTCATTTTTTGTCACATCATCAAGGAAGTTTCCAGTCTTCAGATAGTTATAGATATCAAAAAACCATTCCCCAAAGTCTACATGGGAACACATAGGGGACTCAACCTCAGGTTCTTTAGGAATCGTGGGGGTTTGCAAGACCTAGACCACAAAATGGTATTCTTTTGTATCTTCTTCGGAATGTACTAAGGAAGCAGTGCTTGCCATGGCATCAACATGTTTATTTTCTCTCCTAGGGACATTGTATATTATGAAAGAAGAAAGTCGTTTGAGAAAAGACAAGGCAAGGTCTTGGTATCGGGACAACTTACTTTGCTTGGCCTGATAGGTTCCCGTTATTTGGTTTACTATATGTTTGGAGTCACCTAGGATATGGAGGTGTCTGATCTTTAGTGTTATTGCGACACGTAAGCCAACTATAAGGGCTTTGTACTCAATGATGTTATTGGTACAAGGAAAATATAATCAAAAGGATAAGGGAACTGGTTTTCCTTCAGGGGATATTAGGACCACACTTGCTCTGGAACTGGTTTGACACCTTGAGCCATCAAAATACATTTTCCATTTGGGGTTGTGCTCGATTACAAAAATGTTTTCATTAGGAAACAAATCTAAGCCAAGAAAGGAGCGAGATGAGGGAGCGTCTGCCAATTGATCTGCAACTGCTTGACCCTTTATTGATTTATGAGTAACAAAATTTATGTCAAACTTAGAAAGCAACACAACCCATTTCATTAACCTTCCTGCCAGATCAGTGTTGGAAAATAGAGGTCTTAAAAGATCCATTTTTACTATGACATGTGTTTCAGAATGGAGAAGATAATGCCTCAACTTCTATGTAGCAAAGACAAGAGCAAGGCACTACCTTTCCATGGAGGAATAACGGGTTTCGTAGTCAACCATGACATGACTAATGTAATATATTGCTCTTTCATTTCCAGTGTCATCATATTGAGATAAAAGAGCTGCCAAAGCATATGGTGACACAACTAGATAAAGCAGAAAGGGTCTATCTTGCATAATCTAAATCAATACGGGAGGGTTGGCCAAATACACTTTGATTGATTCAAAGGCTTTTTGACATTCCTCATCCCACATGAAGCGAACATTTTTTTTAGTAGACGAGTGAAAGGAAGGGTGCGATCAACCAATTAAGATATGAATCTACAAATTTCCTGAATCTTTCCCTGTAAACTTTGCAACTTAGTGATATTCTTTGGTTGAGGCATGTTAACGATAGCATTGATCTTTTTAGTGTCAACTTTTATCCCATTATGAGAGACTATGAACCCTAGAAGCTTGCTGACATCAATGCCAAAGACACACTTAAGGGGATTTAGTCTCATTTTATAGAACCAAAGTCTTTCAAAAATAAGATGGAGGTTCTTAGGATGATCCCGATGGGTTACCGATTTCGCTAATATGTCATCGATGTAATCTTCTAGGATCTTGTGAATAAATTCATGAAATATTAGGGTCATCACCCGCTGGTAAGTAGCCCCTACATTTTTTAACCCAAAGGGAATGACCACGTAACAAAAAGTACCCCATGGGGTAGTGAAGGTCATCTTGTACTAATTGTCCGGGTTAAAACAGATCTAATTATAACCTGATAAGCCATCCATGAAAGAATGCAATGCATGGCCTGCAGTCAAGTCAACAATCATATCTATATTAGGTAGTGGAAAATGATCCTCAAGAGAATCCTTGTTAAGATATCAAAATTCAATGCATATGCGAATATGACCATCAGGCCTACTAACAGTGACTATATTAGAAATCCAAGGGGAATAATCGATAGGATAGATAAAGCCTACTTTCAGCAGTTTCTCTATCTCAGTCTTAACCATTAATGCCACTCTGGGATTGATCTTTCAGATTTTTTTCTTAACCGACTTGGCATCGAGACATAGGATGATATTATGAACCACTATAGATTCATCAATATCGAGCATATCCTCATATGTCCAAGTGAATATGTCAGGATGAGAACATAAGATATCGAAGTGTTCAACTACTTCTTTCAAAGAGAGACACTTCCCAATTTTGATCACCTTTTCAGGAGATGCGGGATCCATGGAGATTTTGATAGTATCTGCTTTTAAGAGGGAATTATGGTCCTCATGATGAGGTGTTGCAACGTCATCACCAGTGTTAGATAGAGGGTCCTCCTCATCAATATTCAAGACAAATTCTCTGAAATACACTTGGTTATGCAAATGATACGGGAAATGTCTTTTGTGGTGATAAGGAGGTAACGGGGAATAGGCACCTAGAAAATCCTCTAACGCTTCATCTGAAGAGAAGAAATCGAGAGGTATTTTTTCGGCTTGCTCCTTTTCCTCTATTAACTCAGGGTGAACAAGGTTTAATTGTTCGACTAAAATCATATTAACACTCCACCAAGGCTTTTTCCTAGATTGTTCAATGGAACATCCTAGTCCTAAATTACGTCGTTGTGGCTTAAGATGGATAGGGACTTAAATTCCATGTTCAATACATCCTAGGCCCTTTTTCCCGTAGCCATATCGAGAGGTGAGCTCATATTCAAACCCATAGCAAGTTTGCAAAACTTCAGGGGGTGGTGGATCCACATAGAGTGCTTCGTTCCACCAACAGATGTCAAACGTCTCTACAGGGGTACTTTCGCCTCCCTTGTCAGGTTCACAGATGTTAATTTCTTTTGTAGGAGGTGAATTGTTCTCCTTAGCGTGGGAAGGAGTGATCTCCTGAACAGGGTCACACTTCTTTTCCTCCACGGGAGTATTATCCGCCTTTGTGTTAGGGGCACGTGGAAGGTCCATGCAAGAGGGGTCTACCTTGTATTCTACAATAAATAATTTGAAAATTTTCAAGGAACCCTAATTGTCTCCAAGGAAATTATTTTATTGAGAAGTTGATGAGGGAGAGCCAGGATCTTCTGCTCTAGGCGGTTTGTCAGTTTCGACACTTGCCTGGGGAACAACTTCCACAGAGGGTATCAACGAAGAGCATTCCATAGCATCGAAAGTTAAGGAAGGAATACAATTCTTGAGGGTAGATATAGTTGAAGTGTGACCGGAGGTGGCCAATTCACAAAGGCGAATGCCTTCCAAATCCACTTTGACTGTGACTACCCTATTGTTTGCGAAAAACTTCAAGGAACAGTGTAATGTAGAGGTTACTGCGCCCATAGCATGGATCCAAGGTCTCCCTAATAGGAGGTTGTAAGGTAAGGGGTTGGGCATCACATAAACCAATGTGGGTAAGGTAATGGGGCCTAGCTGCAAAGGTAGTATTATCATACCTAGAGCTTGGAAACTAACATTATCGAATCCACGAATGTACAGGGAGGAAGCTGTTAAGGAAGATGAATCAACTTTAATTTTAGGTAGTAGGTCCATACCACAAACATTGAAAGTTGGATCGGTATTAATGAGGGTACACCTAATACTGATGTTGTTAACAATGACTATGATCATTAAAGGCTCTGCTTCTTTCTACACTTCTAGAGGCGGGAGTTCTTGCTGGTGGAATGTAATATTCAGGGAATCCACATGAATATGAGCCAACAATGCATTAACATTTGTAGGCCTAGTGGAGGTAGGAAAGAGAATCTTTTGTAAAGCTTCCTGAAGCATCTCTTGATAAATCGGAGCAGTCTAAAGCAAGTCCCAAAGTGAGATCTTAGTTGGAGTAACATGAAGCTGCTTGGCAAGATCGTAATCGCTTGGTGCTTTGATTGTAGGCTTAGGTGCTACATGAAGGTTTGGTTGAGAAGGTGGAAAAGAAGTAGGTTGCAAGGTGGGAATAGAAGGTTTTTGATACAAGTTTTGTTTATTACTCCTTGTACGATATGTGTGTCCAACGATGTTATAAGATGTAGAGTCCACAACTTTCACGAACCTTGAATTCAAGTCTGGTGAATCACTATGACATGAAACTCCATAGACAAAAGGGTCAACTAGGGTTACGTAAATGACGGGTTTCTTAGGGCTTGGAGGGGCCACTAAGAGTACCACCACATTTACCAATCCCTCAGCCTGCCAAGAGGAGACTTGTTCGGGAGATTTGCAGATAGGGGGGAGTGCTTCTAAGAAATCATCGAGAGCATCCTCCAGCATATCGAAATCTTCCTTAGAAAATTCATTATCATAAACATGCAACAACGTAAATAAAGTTTCGATGTTCACATTAGTTTCACCAAAATGTGATATAAGAGGGATTTGTTGCACACGAGTCTCTCCTTTCTTGAGAGATTAGTAGGGAATGAACTTCTCTTATACACCTCAGAGTAGTAAAATGATAAAGAACCAAAACCTGATGACAATTCAAAGGAAATGGTCAGAGATCCTGAGCGATCTGGATCAAAGGTTTCCTATCCCAGAAGATAAAGCTCTTGGCCAAAAGACGTCAACATAGTTCTAGGATGCTAGCTCGGTGCACTATCATCTAGAAGATGTGCTAATGTCCTAAGTGACAGAGAAATCAGGAACTCAATGGATAGAAGGAAATCCTACTTACAACCTCAGGAGTGATTTGTACAGGACTGTTAACTAACTAGAAAACCAATATTGAAGGAAATACCATGATGCTTTGAGAAAGCTTACCATTTTCTCGGACACTCGAATCTTCACTCCAAGCTCCTTTTCATGACCTATACACAAAAGATCAAGGAGAAAGTTGTTGGGTGGCTATATAGGGGCCTGCTTTAGTCAGACCCTGCTTTGGTGTTCCCACCTCGATGGACAACCAAGTTGGAAAGGAATGCAAAAGGAGTAAACAAAGCGTGTGGTGAAAGAAATATCCACTTGAGGGTGGAACACACACCACGATAAGCATGTGGTGAAAGAAATACCCACTGGGGAGTAGAACCTGCACCATGAAAGGGTAGATAAATGTGTTTAAAAGAAAAATGAGAAAGGAAGAGAGAGTGTTACCCATGGGCTAAGGCTCTCTTCAGAGCACACAGACACACTGCTGAGTACTTGCTTGAGAGCTACTATTGTTGGGGGGACCTCAGTCCAGCATGGATTTGCCTATGAGTGCACTACTATCAAAGGAGAAGAATTTTTAAAGTTGTAGCAAAACAAAATGAGAGCTAGTATGCTGTCTTCTAGTCTTCCAACCTTCAAATGAGAGGCAGAAAGATATTTTTATTCTTGCAAGGGCAGAAAAGAGCTGTTACTTTCAGAATGTAACCACCAGGACATGTGTCACAAGGGTTAACCTTCCAAATTCCACATTTTGAGCTCTGGAAATGATCAAGATGCTAGCGCACCGCATAGACATATGTGTGTTGTGCATTTTTCGAAGGCCTGTATTCTCTGGAAATGCGTCATCAGGCTTCTGTTGCTCAGCCACTTGTCCTCTTGGAGTTAGAATCATGAAATTCTGACCCAAGGGGTTTTGTCATTAATGTTTTGAAGTGTTATAATGCTAGGCATAAATGCAAAAATATGGAATTTCCCCTAGGTGCAATTCTGTGATATTACAAGTATATGGTGGAAAAAGATCGAATAGGCATAGAACTCCTGGATAGTCTCTCTAGTCTAATTGAAGTGTGTGCCCCTCCAAACAACCCTAACATTATACAAGGGGACACTCTCAAATACCATGAGAGATAGTTAGGAATGTCGATGCCTTTCACGTCTGTGTACATGGCCAACACAGTCCCATTGATCAGCATCCCCTCTACCTCTGAGAGATCCAAAACTATCAAAATGAATAAAATACCCTTATGTTTTAGTTTCACCCCTCCTATCACCTCTAGCGATGGAGGTTTTGGTAGGTTGAGTGGTGGGGGCTTTGGTAGTAGTGGTGGCTTCGACAGCGGTGGTGGCACTAGCGGAGGTGGTTCTAGTGGAGGCCATGGTGGTGGCTTCGTAAGCGGTGATGGCTCTGGTGGAGGCCCTGTTGGTGGCGGTGGATTTGACAGTGGTTCTAGCGGTGGTCATGTTGGTGGCTCTAGAGGTGGCTCTGATGGTGGTTCTGGAGGAGGTCCCACTAGACCTTTTTCATCTCAAGACCCTATTCTGAACACTCTTCTTTAGAATATGGGTAAGATGCAAATCCAACTGGTGAGTCTCTCTCAAGCTTCTTCCCAACCTATCTTTCAACCCTTCTTCTGACATAGCCCATTGTTAGTAGAAATATTAAACACTCCTTTCCTACAAGGAATGAAGATTCCAAAATTTGAAAAATATGGGGGAAAAGGAGACTTGCAAACACATGTGTCCACCTTTAATGCTCTGTGTACATATTTATTCCATCATGATGCATTGATGGAAAAACTATTCCCTCGATCTCTTAAGGACACAACGCTCAAATGGTATTGTTCCTTACCTGACAACTCTATTTTAACATTTGATCATCTTGTAAATTAGTTTCTCTGATAGTTCCAAGCCAACCCAACATCAGACCGAAGATAACCTTTTCGGATCTCGTCTGATCCAAACAAGGGGATAATGAGAAGATTACTGATTTCATAGCGCGATATCAAATTCTCTTCTCACAGATCTCGTATCCGCTACCCGATTCTGACGTGTAGAAGGTGTTCATAGGGAACTTACAGAGGCCTTGGTAGGAGAATTTTTCCCTTATGAAGTACCCTTCTTTCACGCATTTGTGCACTGCATTACAAGAATATCAACAAATGGTAGTTCAGTTTGGGGGATCCTCCTTGCACTCCCATTTAGAAGGAAAGTTCAACGTATCGATTTCTGGAAAAGGTAAGGCTATTGTGAATGTAGTAGCCGTTATGAATGATAATGGCCTTAGACACAATAGAAAGTTCACAAAGTTAGTAGAATCTTATTCTTCCATCTTACAGAAGTTGCTAAAGGATAAGATCATAACCTTGGAGAACCCTAAATCTCTCAAGGAACCTTACCCTAGTTGGTATGATGCGAATAACTTCTATCAGTACCATCAAGTTAATGGACATGATACTAGATGATGTATGCACCTGCATCATGAGATACAAGATCCCATCAAGGATGATACTATTTATCTCAATCGGAGTAAACAAAATACAAAAAAATTGGTGGAGAAAGTGAATAGTGAATTGTAGATATACACGGATCCATTTCCATCGCATTCTACCAACATGTTTATTGATCCCTTTGATTATACCACTCGGCTTGAGGCATATGTAAACATGGTCATAGTTACTCCTAGCATGCAACCTATCATTTTCATCCTTGATGGTTCAGGTATAAATTTCTAACCCTACTTACTCTTTGATCTACTTTACCGAAGCACTCATCAGTATTCTTGATCACTAAAGTGGAGGAAAAATGTATAGGATCAAATTTGCATCCCTTGCACAAATTTACCTTTTACAAAACCTCGCCTTAGAAAATCAATTTCGAAGGAAAAATTCCACATCACCCAACTTCATTCCTTCCACTTTGCATTTGTCTTTTGTGTCGATGAGAAAATTTATGTCGGGGACGCATGCGCGACACGTAGATGTCTATGTGGCATACTACCATCCCTAATGGATTCCTGTGTTTGATGTTGGAAAAGGTGTTACACTTCCAATTGCGGTCATTTTGTAACATCCCTCTTCAACCAACTGACCTTGAAAATGGTAAATTATTTCCCACTTATCCTTCAAATTGATCCATTATCATTCTATTTCATACACTTTCATCCTCTTGCACACTCTTGCACTATCTAAATAACAGATTGACATTCCCTTAGCACTTCCAAAATTCTCAAAACTCCATTGTAGCAGCAACAACACTCCATCTACTCCACATAGCAAGTGTGAAGCAAGCCATAGTAATGTGGGATTGGATTCTTGCAAGACCTCCCTTCATCACAGTTGCAGCTGTGGTGACCTTTCCAAGTCCATATTCTCCTCCATTGGCTAGTGAGATTTTGGGTGGAGGTGCTAGCATTTCACTCCTCTCCTTTGTGATTTGGTTGAGTAGCATAATACTATTTGTAATGTGTATTGCTTTCCTTTCTTTCCTTTATCACATATTTCTACTTCATTTCTTTTTGGCTGTCTGTGGAGGTGGAAACACCAAAACAGGGGTCTGATTGAGGTAGGCCCCTATACAGCCCCAACAATTTTCCCCTTCTTTCTTGTGTGTAGGTGAATGTATGTGTGAAGCTAGATGGTATAAAAACGCTTTTGTGAGGTCATCTTCATCACCCTATATTTTATCTATCTGCTTCATCACATCCGTCTTTATTTCTCATACTTTATTATTCTATTTTTCCCATAAAAAACAACTAGCTAGGATGCCAGTTTGTTTTTAGGTAGTTTGTATTGCGTTCACTATTTTCTGACCATACAGATTCCAGTGCGCCTGAGAGACGCTAGTGTGCCACATTGTCATCCGAGAACTGCACTGCTATCCTCAGATAAAGAGCTATCTAAGACACAGTACAAACTCTAAAAACGAGCTCGCCTAGCCCAAACCTAAGTTCAAGATCTGTAGAGTGATTGAAGTAGATTATAGTCCTCATCATTCTCAATCTTTGTCTCAAAACATATTTTAGAGTGAGGTAAGTTAGGGAAGACCTCTACTCTTGGCTCTCTATGACTTGGAGCCTTGATGTGGTTGGTCCCCCTCTCTTACACCAAGAAAACATATCTCCAATCACATGAAGATAATCATATCCAATGATGCATCCATGCCACTTCCAACAACTCCCACTGATCCGTGGTACAAGCTACACATGGAATCATGACAACCATCCTCTCCATTAAGATCATTTAGGTCTACAAACACTCAACTGCAATATTAGTAACATACAAGTGAAACCAAGATCTCCAAGCCAAGAAGATACTAACAATTGCCAACAAACCATCATAAACATATCCATCATCACCAAACCATCACTATCAAAAACTCCCACTGAAAGTGTATTAGAAATGAATGTAACAAGCTATCATGACATCGTGGTAACAATCTCCTAATGAAGATCAACCAAAGGCCCTCACATGATCAAAGAACTCAAATACAACATGAGCTCCCCAATAAAGATTGCAAAGTAAACCATGATCCTCATACCAAGAAGATACAATGCCACAACCTGAATCATGAACCAATCCAACACCACCAACGATGCACCTACATAAACTCTCATGACATGCCAAAGTATCTAAAGCACAATAAACATCCATGGAACCATGATCACCACCAAATGTACCAAAAACTCAACCCAACTGTGTCCCACATATCTGCATAACATAGTCAACTATATAGGTCTCACATCATGATTGTACCTAGTAATACCATCTCACCTCCTCAACATGACACCAAAACCAGCAAACTAAGTGACTAAACCAAGCCACCAAACTGAAAATGCATCAACACTAAAATATTTATGGGCATAGACAACCCATGTCCAAGTCATAGGTGCAACAAGTAAGTATAGACCACCTACAATGCTACACAACTTGTAGATACAACAATGAAGCATACAAATCCAACCAAATACTAATAACCATGTCAAATGAGAGTAATGTGAGATGTACAACTGAGAATACAATGAATCTAACATCAAATCTCCTAGATCTAACAACCCATAAGCTCATAGTATCACCATAGTCAAAATAACCCATAAACAACTTAGGATAGAATATTAGAAAATAAATCATGTCTAAACAACTCCAAATCTGATCCACTATGTAGTGCTTTGAACAAGATTTCTAGACCAACTATGGGTGATCCCAGAATACTGTTTTATAATTTTTGGCCAAATTGGACATTGAACTAAATTTTTTTAACTAAATTTTCACTCTTAGGAACCTATAGTTGCTAAACCATGAGGAATTTGAAGATGGTGTGAACTAGTGATTTGTGACATTTTTTCTATAGATTCTAATTTAAAAAAAAAATTGAATTAGATTTCATTTCTCTTACCATCTTCAAAAACTAGCTTTTATCATTAAACACCATTTTTAAGGAGTGATGCTCACCGTAAACAACATAAATTTTTTTCTATGAAGGATAAAATTCTTTTTTTTCTGAATTTATATTTGTAACTCTGATATCTAACAAGTTCATTTGGTTTCATAGTGTTTTATTGAATATTTTTTCCTCAATCAAGTTTCGAAGTCAAACCAATTGTAATTCAAACAAAGGTGGATCGTATACAACATAAAAAAATTTGCATGTATCGAAATTCAATTTTTTTTACTAGATCAAGTGCATCAATACCTAGTCCGAACATATTTTTTAGAATTTTATTTTGATAATATACTATTTTTCCACATGTGCAGAAAAGAAAACTTGATTTTCAATGAAAAACCTATGTTTAATCAAACTAAAAAATATATATTAATAAAACTAAAACATATTAATATTATATTTAATGGATAGCTTGTTCTGAGGACTACTGTCATCCAATTGGGTCTATGAAGTCTCCTCCATTTTCATCCTCAACCTTAGCTTCAAAAGGAATTTTTTTGCAAAGATTTGGTAGAAGAGGAGGGGAAGGGGGAAAAAGAGGGGTTTGTATGGACCCTGGTTCGAGCGAGCCCCCCTTGGGGGTTCGCTTGAAGGGGGATTTGTATGGACCCTGGTACAAGTGAAACCCCCCTTTTTTTTAATTTTCCATTGTCTTCATTTTAAAAAATTACCAAAAATTGAGTCCCATCATTAAAGAGGGGTTCACTCAAACTAGGGTCCATACAAACCCCTTTTTGGGTCCATACGAACATCCTAGTTCGTGCAAAACCCTAAAAACTATTTTTTTTTTCATGAGAGAGTTTTTGCAATTTTCCTTCCTCAATAGAATTGTAAACTAGTATTTTGGGATCACCCCTATTTGAAGTCCAAAATATGACTCTGTATGCACTCGATATCACCTCTCAAAACTCAAAATGAACACACGACTTTCATCTAGCAAAACACTATCAAAATTGCAAAATCTAGAAAAATATCTAGCACTACAACGTAGAGCACTGAGTCAGATTTCCAATGAGTCCAAGAAGTCAAAAAATGAAGCACCTAGACGAAAGTTATGCCCTCCGAAAGAAAAAGAGCAATTTGAACATGAGGCAAAACAAAATAATTTAACCACCCCTAGTGGCTAGGCGATGGTCCCACCTGGGCAGCGTTGCTCTCCCTGGTGGCAGACCCAAAATAAATATTAAATTAATTTCATTTCATAGCATTAAAAGTTCACCGACTTTTATAAAACTCATGGAAAATATTATTAAATGCAGATTAAATTTAAAAGGAGGTGGTATTAAAAATTTAAATATTAATAACTATTTAAAAAAAATGGTTTTAAGGCGGCAAGGCCTGACAAACTCCCGACTAGACAGAGGTCGTCAGACGACGTACCTCCACTGGTAGGGGAGCTGGGAGGGGTATTGTCGGCTCTACCATGCATAGTGGTTAGGTATGGGGTGGGCTCAACCCCCCCCCCTAACTTTGATTTTTATTTTTATTTTAAAAAAAATTTCATTGAAGATTTCAATTGGTAATTTTACAGATTTTTTTTTAACTTCTATTTTTTTAATTTTTTATTTTTGCAGGGGACAAATTTTTAAAGCGATGAGACATTTTATTTTTCAATTTTTAATTTTTTGAATAAAATAATGTTGATTGTACAACAACAAAAAGGGGTTTGACTAAAAAAAATTTGCACCTTTTTAACTTCTCCAAAATATATCAAATTTTATATCAAAATTCGTCTCTCGACCAACCTGTATCCAACCATGAGGTCCATTTTTTCCTACAAGGTCATTCAAAAAATTTCCCACACAAAACCCTCATTTGAATGCACAACCAAGAAACCCTTTTTAGCCAAAATTTTTCACATCCCAAATCTGCAAACAACCCATCATAACAATAAACCCAAAACCCTTAGATCTGCAATAAACAACTTGAAAAACCCTCATATCTTTCCATGTATTTCATTCTATCATGCATTGCATAGATTCAAACTTCAAGCAATATTTTCTCAACCTAGGGTTATAATAAAAAATCTTCAACCATGAAAGCTTTGATACCACGTTTAAGGAAACTTGCAGTCATCTAATGACAATTTCTACATAACCCAAAAGAGATATTCATGCAAATAAGTACTCAGAATCCATATGCAAGAGAATACACAACATACCCATAAAAAATGACACAATATATACCCTAGGAAAACCCTCAAGAGGGAAAAAACCAGCCTCCAAAAGCATCCATACTCCATCATATTAATTAGCCATAAAGAAAATACAAGAGTTACAATGAACACCTTTGAAGCATCAAGTCCTCCAATGCATTCCCATGTGTCCAAGCATGAATCCACACATCCCATTCCATGCTTCACAAATGTACTCCTCAAGAAGACTCAATAATGACAACCAAACCACTCAGCCAACCTAAACCACTACACATGTGTTTGCTTTTATAGACACAAGCTCACACAAAATACAACTAGTGGTAAGGTGAAACCATGTGAATAAAAAACCACTAAACCCTGATTTGATATTGGGTACTAAGACATCACTTTATTTAATATTTCCCCAATATTAGATTATTATCACATGTCTCCCACACATTAAATAATAATACATTATTACAATACAAAATCAAGTGGACCCCAAATAATTACATAGTGTGATTAACCACACCACCAAGGTGCATCACAACTAAATAATTATTTAATTAAAATATTATAATAAATCAATTTATGCAATGGTGTACAGCACAATATCCCAACATTTGGTACCACCTTGGTTTGGAGTTGATGTTTTTGATAGTTTGCTTATTTGTTAGGTTGACTTGTCATATTGAGTTGTTTGCGCCAAGTGTTTAGATCTGTGCGCCCTGTTTGAAGATAAGTTTCATGAAGCATGGGTTTTGAATATCTTTCTTCTTGGACCACATAATTTCTTCTCTATTTGAAAATGTGTTTGAAGCCAACTTCATTGCAAATTTTATATATCTTATATTTCCTATTTAAAGCCGGTTTGAAGAACCTTTTTGAAGATGTGAATGGTATAAATACAAAATAAAATTTTTGAGAAGATGAAATATGTATGTGAGTGTGTTGTAATTTTTTTAAGTAGACAATGTGTGAATAGTAGCCCGTAGAATATTTTTTGATGATGAAATGTGCCAAAGATCAATTTTGAGAGATCAACGATGAATGTGAAGACTATGATGAAGAATATGAGCCTATAAATGAGATAGTTTGTTGAAAGTAGTGAGTTGTAAGAAACATATCTTATTAAAGAAATTGTATTTACCAGTAGTGAGCTAGAGGTAACTAATGTATTGATTTTGTCTAGCTATATGTTGAGGTAGTGAGCCTCTATAGTGAAAGTTGTAATGAGCAGGGAGTAGTGGACTTCTGTTGGTTAAAGACCTTAAAACTCCTATTGTAAAAGTTATATTTGTGAGGATGGATTTGGACAATAGATCCAAGTAACTTGCTCACCATGGTTTTTCCCTTATTAGGTTTTCCACGTAAATCTGGTGTTATGGTGTGCATTTTGTGTTCCTTTGTTCATCGTGTTTTAATTGTTAATTTTTGTTGAATGAAATAAATTGATTAAGTACCGATTCACCCCCCCTCTCAGTACTATTGTGTGTTGAAAAATTGGTATCATATCCAAGTGCCTTGATTTATCCTAACAAATGAGATATATATTGTGAAGGAACACATGGGAATTGAAGCAATGTCAAAATAAAAAATCCTCTAGAAGTCTAGAATCAAGAAGATATGGAAGGTATTAATGCAAAAGATTATGAAATAGACTTTGAAGGAGAACTTGTTTTAGCACTAGAAGATCTGTATATATTGGAAGAAGAGAAAGTGTAGAATTGAAGATCAAACTCAAGGAATCAAAAGAGACAATCATCAAATTGAAAGTACAAGTTGAAGAAGGAAAGAGGGTTGCATATTTTTTGAATAGAAAGTTGGATGAAAAATTAGTGGAGTGCTCCAAACTTGAAGAAATTATTTCCCTAAGCGAAGAATTAGAGAAAGAAAAATATCATATAGATAAAGGCCTAAACCTTAAGAAGAGCTCTAATATTCTTGATGAGATAATACAATTTAAAAGATCTACAAAAAGTAAAGGTGGGCTTGGATATGAAGAAGGTTAGAACTCAAAAGTGAATATTCCTAAAAAGGAAAAGGAATCTATTGAAGATTCTAAAGAAGTCAAAGAAGAAAGAAAGAAGTTGGATGATGATTTCAAAAAAGTCAACAATCAAAAGAAAAAATTCAAGAAGTATCCTCCTAAACAATCTTCTAATTCCAGGTTCTCTCAATCCTTTCATGGTTACTGTTATACCTACAATAAGTTTGGTCATAGGGCTAATGAATGTAGAAATAAGACAAGAAGGAATGATTATGTAAGAGGAAACTCCTTTGTGCATCAAAGACATAATGTTGCAGTTTCCTATTCATTTTATGGGTACTTCTATGCATGTCATAAGTTTGGCCATAAGGCTACTGATTGTAAATCCAAAATGAGGAGAAATGGTTCAGTTCTTGAAAATAACATTTTTTGTTATAAGTGCAAAATATTTGGGCATAAAGCAAGATTCTATAAAAAGTAGTTTTGTGAAGCCACTGACTCAACACAAGAAAACAAAGTAGAAGAAATAAATGACAAAGGTCTAGAGAAAGAAATAAGAGAAATATGTGGAAGTAAGGAATGACACAACACCTGTGCATTGTGCACAAGATTTCATAATTGATTAAGATAGAACATTATCTCAGGGGGAGTTATCTTCTACAAATTCTTTGCCCCCTGAAGAGAGTAAGATGTTATTCATTACAACATGAAAGGAGGCATGAAATAATTTGGTTTGAAGAAATTGGTTAATAAGTGAGATGGATTTTGTAGAATAGATGTCTAGAGAAAAACCCTTGCTTGTGGAGGTCTATAGAATGATTATGCATCATTGCGTAGATGTTGAGTACTCTAGCAGCTGCTGACCTAACAAGTATGAAATGCATTAATTGAAGAAAATTGGGGAAAATGAAAATCATTTATACTTCAAATTACATAAAAACAACACATTCCAATCAAAAGAATTTGTGTCTGAAGCTAAAGAGAAGGAGAAGGCAGTAAAAGCATTCTACGAATTCAAATTTTGGTGAAACCCTTGTGACTGTTCATAGAGGTATTTTTTCAGTTTTCTCTTAAACCCTTGTTTCAAAATCTAATAAGGAATTGCAATGGCTACTCCAAAATTGGTAGATATTTTTGAGAAACCTAGGCCCAAGTATAAGAAATATACTTTCAAGGCTATGGAAACAGATAAGGATGGTACATTTTTTAGGTTTATAGTTGATATTGTATATACTAAATATGTAAAGATATATATTCATGCTCCAATGAATGAAATTGATCATATAAAGTATGAGGCTTTGAGGCACAACTTTTTGGATGATGATTATGTTGAGTACAAACCAGAATACACAAATGTGTCAGCTAAGGGTTTGAATAACTAGAAAGATCTTCTTGATTTTTGTGATAAAATTGAATGGGTGAGAATTATTTTGAGCATAATTCATGATGAATTCACGTATTTGGACAACCCTACGAGTGAAATCACAATCCTGTGCCTTACTTTTTGGCCAAGATGGACATTTATATCAATTTTTTTAATTGAATCTTCATCTTCTCAAACTTATAACAGATAAATCATTAAGAATTTGAAGATGATGTGAACTAGTCATTTGTGGAAATTTCTGTGTAGATTCTAAATATATATATATATATATTTGGAATAAATCACAAATGTTTCAACATCTCCTTTAATAACTAGTTTTAAATAGAAACAACATTTTCAGAAAGTAACGTTTGTGTCATCCAACATAATTATTTTCTATAAAGGATAAAATTCTAATTTTTGAAATATAGATTCTCAACATTAATATATAGGAAAAGGATTTTTTTTATAATTTTTTGTTACATATTCTTTTAAAATTCATTTTTGAAGTCATTATAACTATAATTTGGACATATTTGCGTGTCATCCAACATAACTTCTTGTGTATATATCAAAATCCATTTTTTCTTTTTTTGTGAAACATGAACATTAATACAAAGGGAAAGGATTATTTTTGAATTTTTTTAATAATTTTTTAATATTTTTAATCCTCTTCAAAACAAAGAGCTTGATGTTTGAAGAAAAACCTATGTTCAATAAAAAATGAAAATTAAATACATTGATAAAATGAAATAATATCAAAACTATACTTGTTGGAAAGCTCCTCTTGAGGGCTATGATCTTGCAAAATATCTTGTCAAGTTAAGCTCATCTGAAGGTCCAAACTAGGGTTTGAAAAGTGAATTTTGTGAGGAAATTTTATTGCAAATGCCAAAATTTCCTAGCTAAGGACCTTTGGTTAAAGATTTTACCTTTGATCGAAGGTACCTTTGACTGAAGGTCCTTATGCCTGAAATAAAAACTATTATTTAATTGTCTTCACTCAAAAGTGGCACAATAAAATAATATTTATTTTAATTTAGCGGCCAACCTTCAACTGAAGGATAAGTTAGTTGACGTTTCAAAATAATGTCTCTTCGAATTATATGTATATATACAAGGTCAATTTTTGGGATTTTAATATCAAAAAATAAAGGGAAATTCACAAGGTGTCTTCAAAAGGTCTTTGTTGCAAGTGTTTTACAAATTTGGAACATGAAATTGGAAAACAATTATCAAGATCATATTTTGCAACTTGAAGAAGATGGGAAACCCAAAGAATAGGGAAAATAAGGTTGCACAACATCTTTTCGAAGAAAGGAAATAACATTTGTGTGAAAGACTTGGAGGAAAAGATATCAAGCTAAGAAATCTTAAGAAAAATATAGGTATGTATATTTTATATTATAACTTATGAATTTTTTTTCAATTAAATCATGTTCTAGATAAGATTAGGAAAAATATATATATATTTTTTTCACAATTAGAGTGTAGGTTTTATCTATTTTCTATGCTCAAAGTGTCCTCTATGCCTAAATGGAAATAGATCAAGACTACCCCTAGTGCCTTATGAAGAATTGTTCCTATAAATTTAAATTTTTGACATTTCATGCACTCAATTGAAATGGTTTTTGTTCCCAATGGATGTTGGGTTCCTTACCTCTAGCAAGATGAAGGTACCCTAAGAGCCACTTGAACTAGATAGTTAATTTTCATTGCACTAGTTACCTCTTGAGCATTTCTTGTTTTTATTTTAAGTTAGGTAGATCCTCCCACATTTTGATCAAGGTAGTAATATGGTGATCAAGATTCTATATCTACACATTATTGATCTTCTTCATCCAACAACTAATAGGACCCTATGAAATCAAGTTCCTTTTATATCTAAGATTCTTATAACCATCTATACATATCAATAAAATATTGGTGGGGAGTTATGTATAATAAAGTTCTTTCCAAGGGCACCTAATACCTACTCAAGGATCTAACTACTTCTCCTACAAATCAAACTTGTGATCATATCCTCCAATTAATCTGATATTTGACTGTAAGGGGAGAAAATGGACATGAATTATATCAATGGATTCTATCAAAATGAAATCAAAATAAGGATTAAAACCCACATACTCATGAAATGAAATTGTCATAGCTATGAATTCAAACAACAAAGTTAGCTCAATCAAATTGAAACGCAAATGAATTCAAAACTACACAATCTTACCATCCCATGATGGAGTGTATTTGTGTTGATTTGATATGTTGGATTATCTTTCAAAATAAAGCCTTTGTGATTGAAAAATCTTGATATGATGACCTAGAATGCAATGTTGTATGCTCAATTTTCTCAAGAATCAAATGGACATGATCTCTTCACAAATTCTCTAGATGAATTATGAGAAGGATGAGGGTTATTTTATAGATTTGGAGAAATTAGATCAAGGGATAGGATTGAGTTAGAAACCCCACAAAGAAGGGTTGAGATTGATCTTCAACACTCACAAAGGAGAGTGAATCAAGGAAGATGGATGAAGGAGATCAGTTAGAACTCAAACTTGCTCCACCATTTTAGGAAAATGGTTAAGATATTTAAGATCAAGGATGATCTAATTGATTTCAAGATAAGGGCTAGAAATGGTTGAGACAAGTTGGTTAAGATATTTTGAAATGGAATATTCCTCAAGAATATGCTTTGTGGAGGAAAAATAGGATAATTAAATAATTAAGAATTATTTAATCATGTGACAAGAAGATTAAAAGGAAGAATAATTAAATAATCAAGATTATTTAATCATGTGGGATTAGAATAAATATTAGATGATTATAATTAAATAATTAGAAATTATACAATTCAGGTGATAAAGGAGAATATTATTAGTGATGAAAAGGATGAATTAATTAAAAAATTAAGGATTATTTAATTAACAGAGAGAAATAGGGTTAATTGGTGAAAATGATAAGGGGATTAATGATGCAAATTAAGTGAAATGCAAGGTGTAGACACATAAAAATGACCTAGGTCTGCAAGCTCTATTTTTACCACTTTTGTCCTAGCATAATTATGACATTTAATTATGTCCTTAGTCCACATTCGACTCTTAATTAAATAATTTATAATTATTTAATTGATTCATATCTCTTTTATTCTTCATGATTATTAAATAAAAATAAATTTTATTTATTTATTCAATACATCACTAAGGGCCTATCATCTTCTTACAATTAAATAAATTTATTAATTTATTTAGTTACCTTTGTTCATTTATTCTTCTTGATTATTAAATAAATGAATTTCATTTATCTATTTAATATGTCACTAATTCTCATAATTAAATTAATTTATTAATTTATTTAATTATTAATCATATCCTCTAAATTAAATAATTATTTTTAATTATTTAATTGCCAAATTTAATATTTCCCTCATTTTAAATAAATGAAATTATTTAAAATGATCTCACATTCTTGACTGTTAGTTCATTTTAGTAAATAATCTGAAAATTGATTATTTATTATCACACAAAATCCATATTTTGAATTTATTTAATTCAAAATAGTAATATTCTTCCAAAAATCAAGCAATTGAGCAAATTCTTGATTTTCAAATTGGCTTTTTTCAACTCTTATCTTATTGATTTTTCAAATCTCACAAATCAAGCAGTCTTTATCTTCTTGATTTTTGAAAATCTTTATCTTTTTGATTAATTATCTCATTTATTCTAAACCGTCGATTCGATCTTCTCTGATGACATCTCAACCACTCATTTAATGATTTTTCCCTAACCCTGATTAGGGATTGTCACATGAAATTTGGACCTCTGATTTTAGGCTTCCGTCAACTTTCAATGTTGTTCGTCCATCCAAAATTGTATTTTCTATAAAATGACAATTTTCCTCACATTTTCGATTACTCACACTCATTCTTAGATATCGCAGCATTTATTTTTGTATTTGATTTCATTAAGTTTTAGGCATTTCTTGGCATAGGAATTTTAGTCATTTTCTCATAGGCATAGACATTTATATTTCAAATCCTTCAAAGCTTTTTTAGGACATTGGCATAGTCTTTGTTATCAAATTTCTCGTATGTTCGATTTGAGGGCAACAATTAGCAAGTTAGAAGGTGCTACGAAGATGAATCATGGAAGCTTCAGCGATTGGCTGTTATAATCATTTCTTCTTTTAGTTTTCAATGTACTTTAAAGTTCTTTAGGTTTATATGCTTTATAATTTGATAATTTAACCTTAAGAAATTAACCCATTGATACATTGGTGAACTCGACTGCTTTATTTTTCTATTCCGTAAGTTTTTTTTGGTTTTCTGTCATTTTTTTAGGTACAGGTACAGAAAGCCACATTTGATTTTTATTGCGACTCATCTGATGCATCGTGACGCATTCGAAGGCTAAAATGATGCAATCACTCCAAGGTATCGCATACATAGTACAAAATGCCACATTCAACATAAATGAGCCACATCTATCTGTCAGACTGAGACACATTCGCTTTGCTGTGACACAATTTCCTAGTAAAATTTTTTCTTCCTTTTTGCTTTCTGGTTTTTCTGTTTTTGTCATTCTCTGTTTCACATTCTATTTTTTTTCTATTTCTATTCTTTTCTGTTGGCATTCTGGTTTTCTTTTCTAGCATAGAGTTTTTGTGTTACTAATTTTTGTTTGTAGCATGTGGCGGTTATATTTCGTGACTCCAAGATGATTTAAGCAAACTACTAACTTGTGGTTTTGCAGGTTCGTGTGTCGAAGACTCAATTCTAAACATTATTCTTGTTATTTTTAGATTACAACACATTTATTTTTGGTGCACTTAAAATAAAACATGTCTTTCTTTTACTATGATTGTGTTTGAAAGTGGTAGGCGAGTATGCTCTCACCCTGTGCAAACTAGGTGATAAAAAAGAAAATCCCACTTTATCCTTGTGTAACCTTGATGCAATAACCGAAGTATCCTCTCCCCTTGCACAGTAATGCGATCCTGGGTGTAAGAGAAAAATTTATTGCCTGTAGAAATTGGGTCTACCTAGGGATTTCATCACCCCAATGCAACTCAAACCGGCAACGGAGCTAAAGGTAAGCTACCCCTAACTGGTATATAAATGTGAATCTTAAGGGAAAACTTAAGATTATGAGTGCGGATGTGTCATACGGACAGAGTAGTACTCCCATAAACCTTGTTGAGCTTAACCTCTTCAGGTTGGAGTGCCACCTAATTGGTGATTAATCTCTTGCCCCATGTATGGCCACTCGAACGGGGGTCCTAAATTAAAAACTCTTGTGTAGTAAGCCCAAAACCTTCTATTTGCTAGTACATCACCGGTCGGTGTGAAGCCTTCCACGTCTTCGCAGTCTTTAGTAGAGGTGATCAATCTACCATGGGAGTTTCATGGGGGTTGGAAGCTTGGTTGGCCTAAGAAGAGAGTGCACTGTAAGGGGGAGCCTATGAAACCAAGCTTCTGGATTCACACGCTACTGATATGCGGCTGGGGAAACCGATGTGGAGTCTAGCGAATACTATCTTAGCCTAACCTAGGATCGTACTTGTTCTCTTGTGTGCTTGTTTAATTTTCAAAATATTGTGCTTTCCAAGTGTTTGCTAGTTAGTTAAACAAAACAAACAACACTCAAACATTTGGAAACAAACAGTCAAACTTTCAACAATTCGGGTTTTTAACCAAAACATCAAAAAATTGACTTTTTTACATCCTGAGACACATCTGTTAAACTGCAATCGCTCTGTCGCACCGCATTTGCTAGACTTTGCAATGCATCTGCTCTAATAAATCATATTTTCTGCTCCAAACACTACACTTTCCTATCTTAAAACACATTTTCCTTTTGTAAAGCCGCATCTAAAATATTGAACCGCATTTGACTTATGTAAAGCCACATTTGCAAAACTGAACCGCATTTTCCATTCCCAGAGCCACATTTGATCTCTGCAACGCATTTGTTGTCTATAATGACACATTTTATGGTCAACAAAGTAAACCATGTTTCAGACCAAAATCTAAGTCCAAACATCTTAACCTACTGTCAAACATCTTTTTCAAAAGTCTTTGTTAGAAACCAAAATTGAAATTGCTCAAAATGTCCATCATTTGCATTCATTAGCTTGCACTTTAACCATAGGTTTAAAATTTCCATATTTTAGTTGCATTCCTTAGGTGTCATAATTGTCATTTTTTTTTCCTTAGGTTTCATCTTGGAAAACTTTGGATTAGGCCAAATCTCCACACTTTGCAAAAACCAGTGTCTTAAAAATTAGTATATCTTGGGACATAGTCATTATTCCTCTTTTCAGTCATTGTCATTTTTGTGAGAACCTCCAACTCAATAGTCTAGTTAGGCAAGCCCACTCATCATTCTAACCTTGTCATTTAGTCCCTTCAGCAAGTCCTTTTGACAACCTAAATTGACACATACATCAAGCTTAGGATGGTTAGACAAACCTTTCTCCAAACATTGTCCAAACTTAGTCATCATTTTAAACTTAGACTTTTGCGTCACCTCCTGGTCATCGTTTTGGACCCTGGACTTTTTGCATTTAATCCTTGGTCATCCGTCGATACCATCTTGCGGATCCTCGTTGGAGCCTTTTGACTTTTCTGGCCTTGTCGTTTCATCAATCGTTTCGTAGTCCTGCCTTGCGTTGATAAGTCTATTCATTTATCAAAGAATGCAAAACCATGGAACTGGAGTATCGTCCTTGCGTTTAGATCGTCGTTTCATTTACCTCATTTTGACAGTTCCATTTGATTCGGAGCCAGATCAAGAAATATGAGTGGCTTGGGATACAGGATTCTGATTCAAATGTCCTGAAATCCATATTAAGTGGACTTTTAGCCGACCGGTGACAGCATGATCTCAGCCTCTCAGAATACATACCATCGCTAATCAAGCGCTGAACCATTCTTATGGGGATGAATATGGACAAATACTTGAGGAAAACCTAGAGGTATCAACACAAGATCTAGAGGCGGCCTACTTTGTCGAAAACATGGTCTTATATGACAGAGACAAATATTTGGCCATACTTTTAAGTCAAGGCGCTAAATTACCTCATGGGTTCGACATTGATACCTTGAGATCGACATCTCCTGCCAATAATGTCAACAATACACATAACATGTCAAATAGTGGTCAACCTCCAAACACCACAAGCAATACCTTCTTTGATACTACCTCGCAAAATGTCACAACAACCATGAGTGCTACCTCCAACATTCTAAATAGCTCCAATACAATAAATGCTACATCCATTCGAGGATCACAATCCATCACAGTGCCCACAATATCCACAACACCGTCACAATTGACTGGAACCACCTTTGGGTCCTCGGTAGTGTGGGCAAGTTATTCCAATCCTCTCTTTACCACTACAATAAATTCCATGGGGGCATCATCAAGCCATACAAATCCTCCATTGACAACTACATCTAGTACCATGAGTACATATTCATCATATCCTCTCATTGGTATCTCACAAAATAATTTGGGTGGAGGTAAACGACATATCTTTATTCAACGACAACAACAAAATGTTAATATGTCAACACAACTTAATGCCATCACCTCCCAAGGACAAAATACGACCATTCCCCTGGTACAAACCCAAAAATTTGGACAAGGTAGTCAAAACACACAACCTATGGCATCATTCGCACATCAAAATATTCATGGTCGCCATATTACCCAAGTATCGACCCAAATGGCTGGGGGACACATCCCAACATACTCATCCCATATTCATACCAACCAACATGCCCCCAATCCAAAACTTCAATACCAACAACACAAAAATCAGAACACATCATACATGACAAAACAACATGTACCTCAACAACATGCCAACATCCACTCACAACAAATGGGGACCTATGGTGTACCAATAAATCTGATGTATGGGACCACAAATGACCCTATAATTGATGCCTTACAAGAAAAAATGATGGGTCTAGAGAAGACCATAGAAAACATACAAATTTTTGGCAAGAAATCAGAAATGTCATATGATCTATCTGTATATCCCTTCGACATGAACTTATACATGCCACCATTTCCTCCGGGATATGTGTCACCTAATTTTACCAAATACAGAGGAAAGACAAACCCTATCAAACATGTCTGATAATTTGCAACCAACTGTATGGACGTCACCTATGAACAAACATACTTGATGAGACTTTTTTCTAAAATTCTTGTAGGTCCTGCCCTTAAATGGTTCTCCACTCAAAAGGATATCCAAACATGGGATGAACTTAAACACAAATTCATAAAAAATTATGCATACAACATTGACATGGACACTTCTATTACTAGCTTATGAAATCTTACACAAGAGGATGCTGGTGAAACATTCATCCCATTCTTTCAAAAATGGAGAAGTCTAGCTAGTCGTTATCACATCGACATACCCGAAAAGGAAAAGGTGGACATGTTTGTTCAAACACTTGTAGGACCCTTAAAATATGCATTACAAGTACATTGTTGCACAACCTTCATGAACCTAATTGAAAAAGGTGTCCAGATAGAGAAATCCCTTATTGCAAAGGGAGAGCTAAAGTACGGTCCTAAAAATACAAATTCAAATCCTCCCACTGACAAAAATAAGTACTGGGTCAAAAATAAACATGTTACCAACAATGGTGTTATTGATGCCAAGGCTGTAAACACTATGGGTTCTGTACTGGCTCTAGAAGGGGTTCAACCGCAAAACAAGCCAATGACGATACTAACACCCCCCACCAATGCCATCCCAAACAACCAAAATGGTCAAAACAGTCAAAATCAAAATGCATAAGTCTAGAAGAAGTTGTGTTGAGCACATAAAACA